>CM029677.1:18250729-18668229 GCA_017311315.1 Dendrocalamus latiflorus | reverse complement strand
CATTCGCTAGCCTTCTCCGGCAGCTGATGCAGTGTTTGGAGTACCGTCAGCCGCCCATCTTCAGGGGTCGGAAGACGCGGATCCTGGATCGAGACTCTTGGACGATGGAGGTATTCCTGTATGCACGGGAAGACGAATTCAAGTCCCACACCTACCCCATCAAGTACCCTCGGTCCCGCTGTTTCGACGCTGTCCAGGACGCAGCACGCCTCGCCATTGACGAGTTGTGCCACCTGCACAAAGATGCTGTACATCAGTCCCCCTTTTGCTTCTTCATCAACCCTCGCCCAGGACAAAGGTATCCAGATCCCTTTGATATTCCAGCTGACGATCCTCGACTGTCACATCAGGTGCAGCTCACCCAGGCGATGGCCGTCACTTATGCTAGAGCTCAGGAGGAGATTGGACAACTTCGGATGCTTCTCACTTCCAGCTACCAGCATTCCAACACGCTTCGCACACAGCTTCTCCAGAGCCAGGCAGCTGAGTTTGAGTTGGGACGTCTCCGGGCCGCAGCCGACTACGCGCCATCTTCACCCGTAGTTGACTACACGCCGTCTTCCCCAGTACCAGCCGTCATCCCCAACAACCCGGCCCCAGCTCGACTTTCAGGACTCCACATCAGACTTACAGCACGCAAGAAAGTGCGACGCCCCAGTCCGCCACCTGTCATTACTCTCAAGAAGCGCAAGCCTTCTCCTTCTCGTTCTCGGTCGACTGCCTCCAGTCGTAACCGTGCCTCGGCCGAGTGTGACTGCTCACGTCACCACGTGAGAGAGCGCCAGGAAGACCCGGAGGAGGATCCAGAAGAGGACCCGGAAGAAGACCCTGAGGAGCGCGTCTTTGGAGAGGATTAGTAGTCTTTTGAGTCCGTAGTACCCAAATAAAATGTCCGCGTCCTTAGAACGCTTATTGTTATGTTTTGGTGTGCTAGATGGACTGTACCAGGCCTATGCGCACTTGTGGTACAGCCATCCTTGGAGTTATCTTGATTTTAATAAAAAGTTTCCCCTAAGTGGTTGCTAGTTCTTTCTTGTGTGTTGGCTTGGGATGTGGTTTAGTTCCCCTAATCTCTTACCTTTGCTATTTCCCTCTTACCTTCTGCTAACCTAAACCGCTTCAGATGGTGAACACGAGGAGCAACCCTGGCAGCAGCCGTGACGCCAACAACCAGCCGGAGGACAACATTCCACCACCTCCTGCTCAGGCCCCCAACTTGGAGCAAATGATGGCTATGCAGCTGCAGTTACTTCAAGCTCTCGCCCAGAACCAAGTGCAGCCAGCCCAGCAGGCACCCAACCAGGCACCCCAGTCTAAATTGGGGGAATTCATGAGGACAAGGCCTCCCACTTTTGCTGGATCAGTGGATCCCTTGGAGGCAGATGATTGGATCAAGGATGTGGAAAGAAAATTGGTCCTAGCTCAGTGCAACGATAATGAAAAGGTGTTGTATGCTGCTCATCAGCTCAAGGGAATGGCTGCCAACTGGTGGGAAAACTACCGCGCCGCCCATCAAAATGCACAAGCCATCACTTGGGAGGAGTTTGTCGAAGCTTTCCGCACTGCCCATATTCCTACGGGAATAATGGAAATGAAGAAGAGAGAATTCTACCAACTACAACAGGGAAACCTCAGTGTTTCCGAATACCTGACCAAATTCACCCAACTGTCCAGGTATGCATCTGAAGAGGTTACCTCAGAGGCGACCAAGATTTGGAGGTTCACGCAGGGACTTGACCCCAATCTCAAGGTGCAGCTGGTATCCAATGACTTCCCAACCTTCCAGCACCTAGTGAACAAGGCCTTTGTCCAAGAAGATGCTCAGCGCCAGCTGTACGAAAATCGGAAGAGGAAGTTTCAAGCCCAGCAAGGAGCAAGCAGCTCTCGATTCCGCCCCAACGCACCTCACTATCACAAGCTCTCAGAGTCAAGCGTGCCGAGGACTCCCTTTTCAGGACCCCGCCCAAATCCACAAACTCCCCGGGCAAACAATGGTGGCCAACCCCCGCAGAACAAGACTTCAGCAGCAGGAGTGCAGTGCTTTAACTGCAAGAACATGGGGCACTATGCCAGCAACTGTCCCCAGAAACGCCCAGCAATGACTCCAGTTCGTTTCAATCTGGGGACTACGCCAGCAAGAGCTCCGACTGCAGGTCAAGGCCGTGGGGCACCACAAACCCCAAGGACTCCACAAGTGGTGAGCAGAGGGCATCTCAACCATGTGACCGCGGAAGCAGCCCAGGATGCACCTGACGTAGTTCTGGGTAAGTTTCTTGTCAACTCAGTAATTGCATCAGCATTATTTGATTCTGGAGCTTCGCATTCTTTTGTGTCAAAAGATGTGGTTGAAAGGTATAATTGGGATGTGAGTAAACTACAGAACCCCATGCTAGTCCAGTCCCCTGGAAAGGAAATGAGGACTAACACAGTTTGCCTTGACGCAACTGTGGATATAAATGGAGTTAAGTTCTTAGCAAATCTTATTATAATAGACTCCAAGGGTTTAGATGTAATACTTGGAATGGATTGGTTAACCAAGTATAAAGGGCAGATAGATTGTGCTGATCGAGCTGTTACAATCACTAACTCTGATGGGATTCAAGTAAGGTATAAGTCAAACTCCCCTACCCAGAGCAGGTGTAGTTTGAACAGTGTAAAGGGAGTGACTCTGGAAAAAGTACCTATAGTGAGTGAGTACCCAGATGTATTCCCTGAAGATTTGCCCGGAATGCCGCCAGACAGGGAAGTAGAGTTTGTCATCAACCTAGTACCTGGAACAGCTCCAATTTCCAAGAGACCTTATCGGATGTCTGCAAATGATTTGGCGGAAGTTAAGAAACAAATTGAAGAGCTGCAGGATAAAGGATTTGTAAGGCCAAGCTCGTCACCTTGGGGAGCACCAGTACTGCTAGTAAAGAAGAAAGATGGTAGTCTTCGCATGTGTGTGGACTATCGATCATTGAATGATGTGACTATTAAGAACAAGTACCCTTTACCCAGAATAGATGATCTGTTTGATCAGTTGAAAGGATCATGTGTATTCTCTAAGATTGACCTTCGATCAGGATATCACCAATTGAAGTTAAGACCAGAGGACATACCCAAGACCGCATTTACCACCCGTTATGGATTGTATGAGTATACAGTGATGTCTTTCGGTCTAACCAATGCCCCAGCATACTTCATGAATCTGATGAATAAGGTGTTCATGGAATATTTGGATAAGTTTGTGGTTGTATTCATCGATGATATTTTGATATATTCCAAGAATGAGGAAGAACACGCAGAACATTTGAGGATAGTTTTGGAAAAGCTCAGAGATAATCAGTTGTATGCCAAGTTCAGTAAGTGTGAGTTTTGGTTGAAGAAAGTAGCTTTCTTGGGCCATGTGATTTCAGCAGGAGGAGTGTCCGTAGACCCTGAGAAAGTAAATGATGTGCTCAACTGGACACAACCAAAGTCAGTATCCGAAATCAGGAGTTTTCTTGGGTTGGCTGGTTACTATCGTCGATTTATTGAAGGATTCTCCAAGCTCGCAAGACCTCTGACCCAGTTGCTGAAGAAGGAAAAGAAGTTTGAATGGAGTAAACCATGTGAGGATAGTTTCCAAGAGTTGAAGAAGAGGTTAACTTCTGCACCAGTGTTGACGCTTCCGGACATTAGGAAGGATTTCGAAGTCTTCTGTGATGCGTCAAGGCAGGGACTAGGCTGTGTACTGATGCAAGAAAGAAAGGTAGTAGCATATGCCTCAAGGCAGCTGCGACCCCATGAAGGAAATTACCCAACGCATGATTTAGAGCTCGCTGCCGTAGTACATGCACTGAAAATATGGAGGCATTACTTGATTGGTAACCGTTGTGAAATTTACACGGATCACAAGAGTTTGAAATATATATTCACTCAACCCGATCTCAACATGAGGCAAAGGAGATGGCTTGAGTTAATAAAGGATTATGATATTGGAATACATTATCACCCAGGAAAGGCTAATGTGGTAGCAGATGCCTTGAGCAGAAAGAGTTATTGTGCCAAGCTGTGGATTAAGGACAGTATGCCTGCCCTTTAAGAAGAGTTCCAACGGCTCAACCTAGAAGTAGTGGAGGAAGGATTTCTAGCCACTTTGGAAGTTCAACCAACCTTAGAAGATCAAATCAGAGCAGCTCAAAAGGAGGACAAGTATGTCCAGGAGATCAAGGATAATATGAAGAAAGGAAAAGCTTCAGGATTTTCAGAGGATGAAAAAGGTACCCTTTGGTTTGGGAAAAGAATTATTGTGCCTGAAAAGAAGGAGGTAAAGGAGTTAATATTAAAGGAAGCCCATGAATCTGGATATTCAATTCACCCTGGGAGCACCAAGATGTACCAAGATCTCAAGGAAAGGTATTGGTGGTCAAGTATGAAACGAGAAATTGCAGAATACGTAGCCTTGTGCGATGTATGCCAACGGATTAAAGCTGAACACCAGAGACCTGCGGGACTTCTGCAGCCATTGCAGATCCCTGAGTGGAAATGGGAAGAAATTGGTATGGATTTTATAACTGGATTACCAAGAACCAAAACAGGGCACGATTCAATTTGGGTTATAGTGGATCGTTTGACAAAAGTCGCCCATTTCATTCCAGTAAAGACCACATACTCCGAGGATAGACTTGCAGAGTTGTACATGTCAAGAATTGTGTGCTTGCATGGGATCCCAAAGAAGATTGTGTCAGATCGAGGAACCCAGTTCACTTCGAGATTTTGGCAAAAGCTACATGAACTTTTGGGCACAAACTTAAACTTCAGTACAGCTTATCATCCACAGACAGATGGTCCAACAGAAAGAGTAAATCAAATCCTGGAAGACATGTTGAGAGCTTGTGTACTGGCAAACAAGAGTAATTGGGATCAGAGTTTGCCCTATGCAGAGTTCTCCTACAACAATAGTTATCAATCCAGTTTGCAAATGTCTCCCTTCGAAGCCCTATACGGCAGAAAGTGTAGGACTCCATTGTATTGGAAGGAAACAGGAGAAGGACAAGTGTTTGGACCAGATGTGCTGAAGCAAGCAGAAGAACAAGTTCGTCTAATCCAGGACAGATTAAAAACAGCACAAACCAGACAGAAAAGTTATGCAGACAATCGACGTAGAAGCTTAGAATTCGTACCTGGGGATCATGTTTATTTAAAGGTGTCACCTCTCAAAGGAATGAGACGTTTTGGAGTCAGTGGAAAGCTAGCTCCCAGATTCATCGGACCTTTTCCTGTTGTGGCGAAACGAGGAGAAGTGGCTTACCAGTTGGAGCTTCCACCTCAGCTGTCAAAGGTGCATGACGTCTTCCATGTGTCTCAGCTAAGAAAGTGTCTCAGAGTTCCAGAAGAGCAGATGCCTCTAGATGAAATAAACGTGAAGGAGGACCTCACCTATCCAGAGTATCCAGTCAAGGTATTGGAGGAAGCAGAGCGCCGTACGCGCAGCAAGGTTATCAAGTTCTGTAAAGTGCAGTGGAGCAACCATTCAGAATCGGAAGCAACTTGGGAGCGTGAAGAGGATCTAAAAGAAGAGTTCCCCGACCTTTTTCCCAGTCCATCCGAATCTCGGGGTCGAGATTCTTTCTAAGGGGGGTAGGTTTGTCACATCCCAAAATTTGGCTTTTTGAAAAATTTAAATTCAAATTAATTATTTTAAGGTAATTGGATTTTACTTGGCTTTTATTTGCCTTTCTGGTTTTTTTTCTGGAATTTAAAAAGTATTTTTAGAGCTTAAAAAGTAATTCAAAATATGAAAATTAAATATCAACAGTAGTTGGAAATAATTTTATTTAGTCCAAAATATGTCCAGGAGCTTCTGTGAATTTTTCTGGAATTTTTGGAGGTATTTCCATATTTTTCTGAGGCCTAAATAATTTTCTAGCCTTTTCTGAAAATCTAAATCAAATTCTGAAAATAAAATCCCTCCTTTTTCCTCCGGCCGACGCGTGGACGGCCCAGATCCGCCCACGTCGCCGCTCGGCCGATCCCGGCCGCACTTCCCTCTCCCTCGCTGTCCAGCGGGCCCGGCCCGTCAGCCGGCGGCCCCGCCTTCCCCTCCTCCGCGCCCGACGCATGGACGGCTCGGATGAGCCGCGTCCCCGCGCCCGGCATCGATCCACCGTTCCCTCCCACTTAACTCGTCCCCGCCGCCCGATCCGCCCTCGAGCCACGTGGCTGCCATCCACACCCCGCTCCCGCATCTCTCTGACCGCGGACCCCGCCCGTCAGTGTCACGCGCCTCCGCTCCCGCTGCCACCCCGGCCCCGCACGTCAGAGCCGTCGTCTCCCCCCCCCCCCCCCCCCCGCGGAGACGCCTTCCTTTCTCTCCTCCCCTTTCCTTTCTCGCCGGCCGACCGTACCCGAGCCGAATCCGGCCCTTTCCCTCTGTCTTCTCTCCGGTTTTGGAAGCCCCGGACGTCGCCGCGACCGAATCCCCGATCTTCCGGGCTCCCCTTCCATCGGCGCCCCCTCTTTCCCGTTTCTCCCCTTTCCTTCCTTTTCCCGGCCGACACACCGGCGAGCGATTGCGCGCCCGTGTCCCCTCCTCCGCCCTATAAAAGCCCCCCCCTTGGCTCCGCCTTCTCCCGCACCACCTCCCAGAGCGCTCCACCACAACCCCCGAGCCTCGAGCGCCGTCGCACCGAGAAGTTCCCGTGCGCGCCCGGTAAGTCGCCGACGAGCAATCGCCGCCGCCTCGGTGACCCCCGGAGCCCGCCGTCGCCACCCCGAGCATCCTCGCGCCCGGGCGATCCTCCCCGACACCTCGGCCGCCCCTCCCCGTCACCGGAGCGCCGTCGCACCAGGAGACCCGAGCCGCGCCGACGCCTTCTTCGCCGCCGGCCATCTCCGCTCACCCCCGAGCCTCGCCGACCCCTCCAACCGAAGCTCCTCTGCTCCGGGATTGCATTTCACGCATCGCCCGAACGACTCCGGCCTCCCCTCGCCGCCGGCAGCCTCGCCCCCGACCATCTCTGCCCGGCCCCGAAGGTATCCCTCAAAAGGATTGCCTGCCCTATATGGGTAGGCAACGCCTCCCCGCTCACTTGGTTATCACCGCTCGCTCGTAACTCCCCGGCGCGCGTTCGAGTCCTCGGCTCCGCGCGCTGAGTTGAGTTTTTCGTTTGTTTTCCGCGCTGACAAGTGGGTCCCACCCGTCAGCGGCCGCCAGTCGGTGCGGGCCACTGCCGCCTGGGCCCCACCTCTCTGTGCTATCTCTGACAAGTGGGCCCTGGGTCCCACATGTCAGTGACAGCCAGTGGTTACTGTTCAGTGGGCCCCACCTGTCAGTCTCTCAGAATTAAAATAAAAGATTAAAATTTGATATTCCAGTGGGCCCCACCTGTCAGAAATTTCCGAATTTCTCGATTTATTCAAATCTGAGATTTTCAAATGAGCATAACTTTCTCATTTTAACTCCAATTCCAGCCATTCAAATTTCTAAATTCATCTAAAATCATAATCTATCCAACTATGGCCTCTGTTGAATTTTTGGATTTTATTTGAATTTTCTTTTGTATTTATTTGTTTTGTTGCTTCGTCTTTCCTCGCGTAGATTCCAACGTTGTCGACGATCCCTCTTCACAGCAGCAAGAAGACCCAGAAACCCTGCAAGAAGGCAAGTCTCCTTTGATCATTTCGAGCCTATGCTTTTGAAATGTTTTTAAAATATTTTAAATTATGTGCATTGCTATTTACATAAAGTCACTAGTTCAAGTCTTTAGGAATTAGTTATTCCAACTTTGTTATGCCCTCATTTGACATTGATTGCCATGTACCTTGTCACCCTAGAACTTCCTTTGTCTCAATAATGAGATTACTATTAACCTTGTGAATAGTAGATGGGTAGCTTAATGCTTAGTCTTGCTATCTAATAACTTTGGAAAATCTTGAAAATGGGAAATTATGATTTATTATTGAACCCTTGTGTTTGAAAGTGAAGTGGCAATTGGAGTTGTCACTGTGATTTTTAAAATAAAATAAAATTGTGAAAGTTGGTTTAGATTAGGGTGGATGGTTGTTTGGGTTGGTGCAGTAAGCACGAGAACTTGTTAAGTGTATGTTCCACCCTAGTCAATTAAGGACCGACGCTTGTGTTTGTCCAAACTGAGCATTAACCGTACAACCACAAGTCTATATGGGTACGACCTAGCTAACTAACCTATAAAGGTGTAGTTTAGATATCACCAGTGGTGTATTGAGTGCCAGGGTGTACTGGTTACTCATAGTGAGGGACAGGGTTTACTGTACTCATATGGCGCAAGAGGGGGCTTCAGATTGGGCGGATTTAACCCTTCTGCGGTGAAACCTCAGCGGGTGGTCTCTAGCTATACTGGAGTAGGTGAAAGGCTTTATGATATTTTATCTGGGTCTCATGCCAAAGGAAGCATGTTGACTATTAAGATAATTTATCTCTTGTGGGTAAAGTTGTACAACCTCTGCAGAGTGTAAAACTATTCGAATAGCCGTGCCCACGGTCAAGGGCGGGCAAGGAATGCATTCACATGGTAGATTTCTGGTTTTGGATTTAAAATCAAAAGTTTTGTATTCCGAGGGTGGAGGGAACTCTCGGAAGGGAATCCTGGCGGATGGAGCCAGAGAGGGTGGATGGAACCCGCAGTTTAAAACTTGACCAATGGTAATTGGTTAGCTAGTGTTGGTAGTTGGAACCTTCGCTAGAAAGTTAATTCTGTTAAAACATTTACTTCATTAAAATAATGCCTTCGAAAATAATTAGTAGTAATTAAATTTTAAAATGTTGCTTTGTGCAAAAGAACCATATGGCCTTCTTTGTTAAGCCTTGCATCTATGCATTTTTCCCAAGACTTGCGGAGTACTTTATGCACTCACATGCTACACTTAAAAATAACATCTCAGAGGAAGTTGAAGCTCAAGAAGGTGACTACGACTACTGCTTCGCTTGTGGCTGTGACGGATTCTTCCCGGAGGACTAGGTCGCGCTTCCCCAGTCAACTGCCTGTGGCATATTGATGGGTCTACCTCGAGTTTATTTTTGCTTCCGCTGTGTTTGGATTGTGCGAGGTCTTGAAACCTCATTTGTAATAATGAGACCTTGTGGTCAGTACTCTAATTATTGTAATAAATCGTCGATGGTGATGTTTTCCATTCTGTTTAACTGTGTGCACTAGCTTTGATCTGGGACTAGTGCAGTAATACACAGAGGGTCCGGGTTTGAGAATCCGGGGGCCCGACAGAGGTGGTATCAGAGCCAATTTGACTGTAGGACGTGACCTAGATTAGGAATGGCAAACCATAAGGACTTATGTTTATAAAAAGAGTATATTAAAAATGTGTAAGCTTCTTTGCTTCTACTCTCTTCCTACTTAGAATCTCGTTCTTGTCTCCAACTCCATTTGTTAAAACTTTTACTAATCTTTTCTTTCACTCAACTTTGTAGATGGCTGGTTCATCCTCCGCTGCCCCGTGGGACTACTACTCACATGGAGAGGATGCTGGAGCATTCGCTAGCCTTCTCCGGCAGCTGATGCAGTGTTTGGAGTACCGTCAGCCGCCCATCTTCAGGGGTCGGAAGACGCGGATCCTGGATCGAGACTCTTGGACGATGGAGGTATTCCTGTATGCACGGGAAGAGGAATTCAAGTCCCACACCTACCCCATCAAGTACCCTCGGTCCCGCTGTTTCGACGCTGTCCAGGACGCAGCACGCCTCGCCATTGACGAGTTGTGCCACCTGCACAAAGATGCTGTACATCAGTCCCCCTTTTGCTTCTTCATCAACCCTCGCCCAGGACAAAGGTATCCAGATCCCTTTGATATTCCAGCTGACGATCCTCGACTGTCACATCAGGTGCAGCTCACCCAGGCGATGGCCGTCACTTATGCTAGAGCTCAGGAGGAGATTGGACAACTTCGGATGCTTCTCACTTCCAGCTACCAGCATTCCAACACGCTTCGCACACAGCTTCTCCAGAGCCAGGCAGCTGAGTTTGAGTTGGGACGTCTCCGGGCCGCAGCCGACTACGCGCCATCTTCACCCGTAGTTGACTACACGCCGTCTTCCCCAGTACCAGCCGTCATCCCCAACAACCCGGCCCCAGCTCGACTTTCAGGACTCCACATCAGACTTACAGCACGCAAGAAAGTGCGACGCCCCAGTCCGCCACCTGTCATTACTCTCAAGAAGCGCAAGCCTTCTCCTTCTCGTTCTCGGTCGACTGCCTCCAGTCGTAACCGTGCCTCGGCCGAGTGTGACTGCTCACGTCACCACGTGAGAGAGCGCCAGGAAGACCCGGAGGAGGATCCAGAAGAGGACCCGGAAGAAGACCCTGAGGAGCGCGTCTTTGGAGAGGATTAGTAGTCTTTTGAGTCCGTAGTACCCAAATAAAATGTCCGCGTCCTTAGAACGCTTATTGTTATGTTTTGGTGTGCTAGATGGACTGTACCAGGCCTATGCGCACTTGTGGTACAGCCATCCTTGGAGTTATCTTGATTTTAATAAAAAGTTTCCCCTAAGTGGTTGCTAGTTCTTTCTTGTGTGTTGGCTTGGGATGTGGTTTAGTTCCCCTAATCTCTTACCTTTGCTATTTCCCTCTTACCTTCTGCTAACCTAAACCGCTTCAGATGGTGAACACGAGGAGCAACCCTGGCAGCAGCCGTGACGCCAACAACCAGCCGGAGGACAACATTCCACCACCTCCTGCTCAGGCCCCCAACTTGGAGCAAATGATGGCTATGCAGCTGCAGTTACTTCAAGCTCTCGCCCAGAACCAAGTGCAGCCAGCCCAGCAGGCACCCAACCAGGCACCCCAGTCTAAATTGGGGGAATTCATGAGGACAAGGCCTCCCACTTTTGCTGGATCAGTGGATCCCTTGGAGGCAGATGATTGGATCAAGGATGTGGAAAGAAAATTGGTCCTAGCTCAGTGCAACGATAATGAAAAGGTGTTGTATGCTGCTCATCAGCTCAAGGGAATGGCTGCCAACTGGTGGGAAAACTACCGCGCCGCCCATCAAAATGCACAAGCCATCACTTGGGAGGAGTTTGTCGAAGCTTTCCGCACTGCCCATATTCCTACGGGAATAATGGAAATGAAGAAGAGAGAATTCTACCAACTACAACAGGGAAACCTCAGTGTTTCCGAATACCTGAACAAGTTCACCCAACTGTCCAGGTATGCATCTGAAGAGGTTACCTCAGAGGCGACCAAGATTTGGAGGTTCACGCAGGGACTTGACCCCAATCTCAAGGTGCAGCTGGTATCCAATGACTTCCCAACCTTCCAGCACCTAGTGAACAAGGCCTTTGTCCAAGAAGATGCTCAGCGCCAGCTGTACGAAAATCGGAAGAGGAAGTTTCAAGCCCAGCAAGGAGCAAGCAGCTCTCGATTCCGCCCCAACGCACCTCACTATCACAAGCTCTCAGAGTCAAGCGTGCCGAGGACTCCCTTTTCAGGACCCCGCCCAAATCCACAAACTCCCCGGGCAAACAATGGTGGCCAACCCCCGCAGAACAAGACTTCAGCAGCAGGAGTGCAGTGCTTTAACTGCAAGAACATGGGGCACTATGCCAGCAACTGTCCCCAGAAACGCCCAGCAATGACTCCAGTTCGTTTCAATCTGGGGACTACGCCAGCAAGAGCTCCGACTGCAGGTCAAGGCCGTGGGGCACCACAAACCCCAAGGACTCCACAAGTGGTGAGCAGAGGGCATCTCAACCATGTGACCGCGGAAGCAGCCCAGGATGCACCTGACGTAGTTCTGGGTAAGTTTCTTGTCAACTCAGTAATTGCATCAGCATTATTTGATTCTGGAGCTTCGCATTCTTTTGTGTCAAAAGATGTGGTTGAAAGGTATAATTGGGATGTGAGTAAACTACAGAACCCCATGCTAGTCCAGTCCCCTGGAAAGGAAATGAGGACTAACACAGTTTGCCTTGACGCAACTGTGGATATAAATGGAGTTAAGTTCTTAGCAAATCTTATTATAATAGACTCCAAGGGTTTAGATGTAATACTTGGAATGGATTGGTTAACCAAGTATAAAGGGCAGATAGATTGTGCTGATCGAGCTGTTACAATCACTAACTCTGATGGGATTCAAGTAAGGTATAAGTCAAACTCCCCTACCCAGAGCAGGTGTAGTTTGAACAGTGTAAAGGGAGTGACTCTGGAAAAAGTACCTATAGTGAGTGAGTACCCAGATGTATTCCCTGAAGATTTGCCCGGAATGCCGCCAGACAGGGAAGTAGAGTTTGTCATCAACCTAGTACCTGGAACAGCTCCAATTTCCAAGAGACCTTATCGGATGTCTGCAAATGATTTGGCGGAAGTTAAGAAACAAATTGAAGAGCTGCAGGATAAAGGATTTGTAAGGCCAAGCTCGTCACCTTGGGGAGCACCAGTACTGCTAGTAAAGAAGAAAGATGGTAGTCTTCGCATGTGTGTGGACTATCGATCATTGAATGATGTGACTATTAAGAACAAGTACCCTTTACCCAGAATAGATGATCTGTTTGATCAGTTGAAAGGATCATGTGTATTCTCTAAGATTGACCTTCGATCAGGATATCACCAATTGAAGTTAAGACCAGAGGACATACCCAAGACCGCATTTACCACCCGTTATGGATTGTATGAGTATACAGTGATGTCTTTCGGTCTAACCAATGCCCCAGCATACTTCATGAATCTGATGAATAAGGTGTTCATGGAATATTTGGATAAGTTTGTGGTTGTATTCATCGATGATATTTTGATATATTCCAAGAATGAGGAAGAACACGCAGAACATTTGAGGATAGTTTTGGAAAAGCTCAGAGATAATCAGTTGTATGCCAAGTTCAGTAAGTGTGAGTTTTGGTTGAAGAAAGTAGCTTTCTTGGGCCATGTGATTTCAGCAGGAGGAGTGTCCGTAGACCCTGAGAAAGTAAATGATGTGCTCAACTGGACACAACCAAAGTCAGTATCCGAAATCAGGAGTTTTCTTGGGTTGGCTGGTTACTATCGTCGATTTATTGAAGGATTCTCCAAGCTCGCAAGACCTCTGACCCAGTTGCTGAAGAAGGAAAAGAAGTTTGAATGGAGTAAACCATGTGAGGATAGTTTCCAAGAGTTGAAGAAGAGGTTAACTTCTGCACCAGTGTTGACGCTTCCGGACATTAGGAAGGATTTCGAAGTCTTCTGTGATGCGTCAAGGCAGGGACTAGGCTGTGTACTGATGCAAGAAAGAAAGGTAGTAGCATATGCCTCAAGGCAGCTGCGACCCCATGAAGGAAATTACCCAACGCATGATTTAGAGCTCGCTGCCGTAGTACATGCACTGAAAATATGGAGGCATTACTTGATTGGTAACCGTTGTGAAATTTACACGGATCACAAGAGTTTGAAATATATATTCACTCAACCCGATCTCAACATGAGGCAAAGGAGATGGCTTGAGTTAATAAAGGATTATGATATTGGAATACATTATCACCCAGGAAAGGCTAATGTGGTAGCAGATGCCTTGAGCAGAAAGAGTTATTGTGCCAAGCTGTGGATTAAGGACAGTATGCCTGCCCTTCAAGAAGAGTTCCAACGGCTCAACCTAGAAGTAGTGGAGGAAGGATTTCTAGCCACTTTGGAAGTTCAACCAACCTTAGAAGATCAAATCAGAGCAGCTCAAAAGGAGGACAAGTATGTCCAGGAGATCAAGGATAATATGAAGAAAGGAAAAGCTTCAGGATTTTCAGAGGATGAAAAAGGTACCCTTTGGTTTGGGAAAAGAATTATTGTGCCTGAAAAGAAGGAGGTAAAGGAGTTAATATTAAAGGAAGCCCATGAATCTGGATATTCAATTCACCCTGGGAGCACCAAGATGTACCAAGATCTCAAGGAAAGGTATTGGTGGTCAAGTATGAAACGAGAAATTGCAGAATACGTAGCCTTGTGCGATGTATGCCAACGGATTAAAGCTGAACACCAGAGACCTGCGGGACTTCTGCAGCCATTGCAGATCCCTGAGTGGAAATGGGAAGAAATTGGTATGGATTTTATAACTGGATTACCAAGAACCAAAACAGGGCACGATTCAATTTGGGTTATAGTGGATCGTTTGACAAAAGTCGCCCATTTCATTCCAGTAAAGACCACATACTCCGAGGATAGACTTGCAGAGTTGTACATGTCAAGAATTGTGTGCTTGCATGGGATCCCAAAGAAGATTGTGTCAGATCGAGGAACCCAGTTCACTTCGAGATTTTGGCAAAAGCTACATGAACTTTTGGGCACAAACTTAAACTTCAGTACAGCTTATCATCCACAGACAGATGGTCCAACAGAAAGAGTAAATCAAATCCTGGAAGACATGTTGAGAGCTTGTGTACTGGCAAACAAGAGTAATTGGGATCAGAGTTTGCCCTATGCAGAGTTCTCCTACAACAATAGTTATCAATCCAGTTTGCAAATGTCTCCCTTCGAAGCCCTATACGGCAGAAAGTGTAGGACTCCATTGTATTGGAAGGAAACAGGAGAAGGACAAGTGTTTGGACCAGATGTGCTGAAGCAAGCAGAAGAACAAGTTCGTCTAATCCAGGACAGATTAAAAACAGCACAAACCAGACAGAAAAGTTATGCAGACAATCGACGTAGAAGCTTAGAATTCGTACCTGGGGATCATGTTTATTTAAAGGTGTCACCTCTCAAAGGAATGAGACGTTTTGGAGTCAGTGGAAAGCTAGCTCCCAGATTCATCGGACCTTTTCCTGTTGTGGCGAAACAAGGAGAAGTGGCTTACCAGTTGGAGCTTCCACCTCAGCTGTCAAAGGTGCATGACGTCTTCCATGTGTCTCAGCTAAGAAAGTGTCTCAGAGTTCCAGAAGAGCAGATGCCTCTAGATGAAATAAACGTGAAGGAGGACCTCACCTATCCAGAGTATCCAGTCAAGGTATTGGAGGAAGCAGAGCGCCGTACGCGCAGCAAGGTTATCAAGTTCTGTAAAGTGCAGTGGAGCAACCATTCAGAATCGGAAGCAACTTGGGAGCGTGAAGAGGATCTAAAAGAAGAGTTCCCCGACCTTTTTCCCAGTCCATCCGAATCTCGGGGTCGAGATTCTTTCTAAGGGGGGTAGGTTTGTCACATCCCAAAATTTGGCTTTTTGAAAAATTTAAATTCAAATTAATTATTTTAAGGTAATTGGATTTTACTTGGCTTTTATTTGCCTTTCTGGTTTTTTTTCTGGAATTTAAAAAGTATTTTTAGAGCTTAAAAAGTAATTCAAAATATGAAAATTAAATATCAACAGTAGTTGGAAATAATTTTATTTAGTCCAAAATATGTCCAGGAGCTTCTGTGAATTTTTCTGGAATTTTTGGAGGTATTTCCATATTTTTCTGAGGCCTAAATAATTTTCTAGCCTTTTCTGAAAATCTAAATCAAATTTCTGAAAATAAAATCCCTCCTTTTTCCTCCGGCCGACGCGTGGACGGCCCAGATCCGCCCACGTCGCCGCTCGGCCGATCCCGGCCGCACTTCCCTCTCCCTCGCTGTCCAGCGGGCCCGGCCCGTCAGCCGGCGGCCCCGCCTTCCCCTCCTCCGCGCCCGACGCATGGACGGCTCGGATGAGCCGCGTCCCCGCGCCCGGCATCGATCCACCGTTCCCTCCCACTTAACTCGTCCCCGCCGCCCGATCCGCCCTCGAGCCACGTGGCTGCCATCCACACCCCGCTCCCGCATCTCTCTGACCGCGGACCCCGCCCGTCAGTGTCACGCGCCTCCGCTCCCGCTGCCACCCCGGCCCCGCACGTCAGAGCCGTCGTCTCCCCCCCCCCCCCCCCCCCGCGGAGACGCCTTCCTTTCTCTCCTCCCCTTTCCTTTCTCGCCGGCCGACCGTACCCGAGCCGAATCCGGCCCTTTCCCTCTGTCTTCTCTCCGGTTTTGGAAGCCCCGGACGTCGCCGCGACCGAATCCCCGATCTTCCGGGCTCCCCTTCCATCGGCGCCCCCTCTTTCCCGTTTCTCCCCTTTCCTTCCTTTTCCCGGCCGACACACCGGCGAGCGATTGCGCGCCCGTGTCCCCTCCTCCGCCCTATAAAAGCCCCCCCCTTGGCTCCGCCTTCTCCCGCACCACCTCCCAGAGCGCTCCACCACAACCCCCGAGCCTCGAGCGCCGTCGCACCGAGAAGTTCCCGTGCGCGCCCGGTAAGTCGCCGACGAGCAATCGCCGCCGCCTCGGTGACCCCCGGAGCCCGCCGTCGCCACCCCGAGCATCCTCGCGCCCGGGCGATCCTCCCCGACACCTCGGCCGCCCCTCCCCGTCACCGGAGCGCCGTCGCACCAGGAGACCCGAGCCGCGCCGACGCCTTCTTCGCCGCCGGCCATCTCCCGCTCACCCCCGAGCCTCGCCGACCCCTCCAACCGAAGCTCCTCTGCTCCGGGATTGCATTTCACGCATCGCCCGAACGACTCCGGCCTCCCCTCGCCGCCGGCAGCCTCGCCCCCGACCATCTCTGCCCGGCCCCGAAGGTATCCCTCAAAAGGATTGCCTGCCCTATATGGGTAGGCAACGCCTCCCCGCTCACTTGGTTATCACCGCTCGCTCGTAACTCCCCGGCGCGCGTTCGAGTCCTCGGCTCCGCGCGCTGAGTTGAGTTTTTCGTTTGTTTTCCGCGCTGACAAGTGGGTCCCACCCGTCAGCGGCCGCCAGTCGGTGCGGGCCACTGCCGCCTGGGCCCCACCTCTCTGTGCTATCTCTGACAAGTGGGCCCTGGGTCCCACATGTCAGTGACAGCCAGTGGTTACTGTTCAGTGGGCCCCACCTGTCAGTCTCTCAGAATTAAAATAAAAGATTAAAATTTGATATTCCAGTGGGCCCCACCTGTCAGAAATTTCCGAATTTCTCGATTTATTCAAATCTGAGATTTTCAAATGAGCATAACTTTCTCATTTTAACTCCAATTCCAGCCATTCAAATTTCTAAATTCATCTAAAATCATAATCTATCCAACTATGGCCTCTGTTGAATTTTTGGATTTTATTTGAATTTTCTTTTGTATTTATTTGTTTTGTTGCTTCGTCTTTCCTCGCGTAGATTCCAACGTTGTCGACGATCCCTCTTCACAGCAGCAAGAAGACCCAGAAACCCTGCAAGAAGGCAAGTCTCCTTTGATCATTTCGAGCCTATGCTTTTGAAATGTTTTTAAAATATTTTAAATTATGTGCATTGCTATTTACATAAAGTCACTAGTTCAAGTCTTTAGGAATTAGTTATTCCAACTTTGTTATGCCCTCATTTGACATTGATTGCCATGTACCTTGTCACCCTAGAACTTCCTTTGTCTCAATAATGAGATTACTATTAACCTTGTGAATAGTAGATGGGTAGCTTAATGCTTAGTCTTGCTATCTAATAACTTTGGAAAATCTTGAAAATGGGAAATTATGATTTATTATTGAACCCTTGTGTTTGAAAGTGAAGTGGCAATTGGAGTTGTCACTGTGATTTTTAAAATAAAATAAAATTGTGAAAGTTGGTTTAGATTAGGGTGGATGGTTGTTTGGGTTGGTGCAGTAAGCACGAGAACTTGTTAAGTGTATGTTCCACCCTAGTCAATTAAGGACCGACGCTTGTGTTTGTCCAAACTGAGCATTAACCGTACAACCACAAGTCTATATGGGTACGACCTAGCTAACTAACCTATAAAGGTGTAGTTTAGATATCACCAGTGGTGTATTGAGTGCCAGGGTGTACTGGTTACTCATAGTGAGGGACAGGGTTTACTGTACTCATATGGCGCAAGAGGGGGCTTCAGATTGGGCGGATTTAACCCTTCTGCGGTGAAACCTCAGCGGGTGGTCTCTAGCTATACTGGAGTAGGTGAAAGGCTTTATGATATTTTATCTGGGTCTCATGCCAAAGGAAGCATGTTGACTATTAAGATAATTTATCTCTTGTGGGTAAAGTTGTACAACCTCTGCAGAGTGTAAAACTATTCGAATAGCCGTGCCCACGGTCAAGGGCGGGCAAGGAATGCATTCACATGGTAGATTTCTGGTTTTGGATTTAAAATCAAAAGTTTGTATTCCGAGGGTGGAGGGAACTCTCGGAAGGGAATCCTGGCGGATGGAGCCAGAGAGGGTGGATGGAACCCGCAGTTTAAAACTTGACCAATGGTAATTGGTTAGCTAGTGTTGGTAGTTGGAACCTTCGCTAGAAAGTTAATTCTGTTAAAACATTTACTTCATTAAAATAATGCCTTCGAAAATAATTAGTAGTAATTAAATTTTAAAATGTTGCTTTGTGCAAAAGAACCATATGGCCTTCTTTGTTAAGCCTTGCATCTATGCATTTTTCCCAAGACTTGCGGAGTACTTTATGCACTCACATGCTACACTTAAAAATAACATCTCAGAGGAAGTTGAAGCTCAAGAAGGTGACTACGACTACTGCTTCGCTTGTGGCTGTGACGGATTCTTCCCGGAGGACTAGGTCGCGCTTCCCCAGTCAACTGCCTGTGGCATATTGATGGGTCTACCTCGAGTTTATTTTTGCTTCCGCTGTGTTTGGATTGTGCGAGGTCTTGAAACCTCATTTGTAATAATGAGACCTTGTGGTCAGTACTCTAATTATTGTAATAAATCGTCGATGGTGATGTTTTCCATTCTGTTTAACTGTGTGCACTAGCTTTGATCTGGGACTAGTGCAGTAATACACAGAGGGTCCGGGTTTGAGAATCCGGGGGCCCGACAGAGGTGGTATCAGAGCCAATTTGACTGTAGGACGTGACCTAGATTAGGAATGGCAAACCATAAGGACTTATGTTTATAAAAAGAGTATATTAAAAATGTGTAAGCTTCTTTGCTTCTACTCTCTTCCTACTTAGAATCTCGTTCTTGTCTCCAACTCCATTTGTTAAAACTTTTACTAATCTTTTCTTTCACTCAACTTTGTAGATGGCTGGTTCATCCTCCGCTGCCCCGTGGGACTACTACTCACATGGAGAGGATGCTGGAGCATTCGCTAGCCTTCTCCGGCAGCTGATGCAGTGTTTGGAGTACCGTCAGCCGCCCATCTTCAGGGGTCGGAAGACGCGGATCCTGGATCGAGACTCTTGGACGATGGAGGTATTCCTGTATGCACGGGAAGAGGAATTCAAGTCCCACACCTACCCCATCAAGTACCCTCGGTCCCGCTGTTTCGACGCTGTCCAGGACGCAGCACGCCTCGCCATTGACGAGTTGTGCCACCTGCACAAAGATGCTGTACATCAGTCCCCCTTTTGCTTCTTCATCAACCCTCGCCCAGGACAAAGGTATCCAGATCCCTTTGATATTCCAGCTGACGATCCTCGACTGTCACATCAGGTGCAGCTCACCCAGGCGATGGCCGTCACTTATGCTAGAGCTCAGGAGGAGATTGGACAACTTCGGATGCTTCTCACTTCCAGCTACCAGCATTCCGACACGCTTCGCACACAGCTTCTCCAGAGCCAGGCAGCTGAGTTTGAGTTGGGACGTCTCCGGGCCGCAGCCGACTACGCGCCATCTTCACCCGTAGTTGACTACACGCCGTCTTCCCCAGTACCAGCCGTCATCCCCAACAACCCGGCCCCAGCTCGACTTTCAGGACTCCACATCAGACTTACAGCACGCAAGAAAGTGCGACGCCCCAGTCCGCCACCTGTCATTACTCTCAAGAAGCGCAAGCCTTCTCCTTCTCGTTCTCGGTCGACTGCCTCCAGTCGTAACCGTGCCTCGGCCGAGTGTGACTGCTCACGTCACCACGTGAGAGAGCGCCAGGAAGACCCGGAGGAGGATCCAGAAGAGGACCCGGAAGAAGACCCTGAGGAGCGCGTCTTTGGAGAGGATTAGTAGTCTTTTGAGTCCGTAGTACCCAAATAAAATGTCCGCGTCCTTAGAACGCTTATTGTTATGTTTTGGTGTGCTAGATGGACTGTACCAGGCCTATGCGCACTTGTGGTACAGCCATCCTTGGAGTTATCTTGATTTTAATAAAAAGTTTCCCCTAAGTGGTTGCTAGTTCTTTCTTGTGTGTTGGCTTGGGATGTGGTTTAGTTCCCCTAATCTCTTACCTTTGCTATTTCCCTCTTACCTTCTGCTAACCTAAACCGCTTCAGATGGTGAACACGAGGAGCAACCCTGGCAGCAGCCGTGACGCCAACAACCAGCCGGAGGACAACATTTCCACCACCTCCTGCTCAGGCCCCCAACTTGGAGCAAATGATGGCTATGCAGCTGCAGTTACTTCAAGCTCTCGCCCAGAACCAAGTGCAGCCAGCCCAGCAGGCACCCAACCAGGCACCCCAGTCTAAATTGGGGGAATTCATGAGGACAAGGCCTCCCACTTTTGCTGGATCAGTGGATCCCTTGGAGGCAGATGATTGGATCAAGGATGTGGAAAGAAAATTGGTCCTAGCTCAGTGCAACGATAATGAAAAGGTGTTGTATGCTGCTCATCAGCTCAAGGGAATGGCTGCCAACTGGTGGGAAAACTACCGCGCCGCCCATCAAAATGCACAAGCCATCACTTGGGAGGAGTTTGTCGAAGCTTTCCGCACTGCCCATATTCCTACGGGAATAATGGAAATGAAGAAGAGAGAATTCTACCAACTACAACAGGGAAACCTCAGTGTTTCCGAATACCTGAACAAGTTCACCCAACTGTCCAGGTATGCATCTGAAGAGGTTACCTCAGAGGCGACCAAGATTTGGAGGTTCACGCAGGGACTTGACCCCAATCTCAAGGTGCAGCTGGTATCCAATGACTTCCCAACCTTCCAGCACCTAGTGAACAAGGCCTTTGTCCAAGAAGATGCTCAGCGCCAGCTGTACGAAAATCGGAAGAGGAAGTTTCAAGCCCAGCAAGGAGCAAGCAGCTCTCGATTCCGCCCCAACGCACCTCACTATCACAAGCTCTCAGAGTCAAGCGTGCCGAGGACTCCCTTTTCAGGACCCCGCCCAAATCCACAAACTCCCCGGGCAAACAATGGTGGCCAACCCCCGCAGAACAAGACTTCAGCAGCAGGAGTGCAGTGCTTTAACTGCAAGAACATGGGGCACTATGCCAGCAACTGTCCCCAGAAACGCCCAGCAATGACTCCAGTTCGTTTCAATCTGGGGACTACGCCAGCAAGAGCTCCGACTGCAGGTCAAGGCCGTGGGGCACCACAAACCCCAAGGACTCCACAAGTGGTGAGCAGAGGGCATCTCAACCATGTGACCGCGGAAGCAGCCCAGGATGCACCTGACGTAGTTCTGGGTAAGTTTCTTGTCAACTCAGTAATTGCATCAGCATTATTTGATTCTGGAGCTTCGCATTCTTTTGTGTCAAAAGATGTGGTTGAAAGGTATAATTGGGATGTGAGTAAACTACAGAACCCCATGCTAGTCCAGTCCCCTGGAAAGGAAATGAGGACTAACACAGTTTGCCTTGACGCAACTGTGGATATAAATGGAGTTAAGTTCTTAGCAAATCTTATTATAATAGACTCCAAGGGTTTAGATGTAATACTTGGAATGGATTGGTTAACCAAGTATAAAGGGCAGATAGATTGTGCTGATCGAGCTGTTACAATCACTAACTCTGATGGGATTCAAGTAAGGTATAAGTCAAACTCCCCTACCCAGAGCAGGTGTAGTTTGAACAGTGTAAAGGGAGTGACTCTGGAAAAAGTACCTATAGTGAGTGAGTACCCAGATGTATTCCCTGAAGATTTGCCCGGAATGCCGCCAGACAGGGAAGTAGAGTTTGTCATCAACCTAGTACCTGGAACAGCTCCAATTTCCAAGAGACCTTATCGGATGTCTGCAAATGATTTGGCGGAAGTTAAGAAACAAATTGAAGAGCTGCAGGATAAAGGATTTGTAAGGCCAAGCTCGTCACCTTGGGGAGCACCAGTACTGCTAGTAAAGAAGAAAGATGGTAGTCTTCGCATGTGTGTGGACTATCGATCATTGAATGATGTGACTATTAAGAACAAGTACCCTTTACCCAGAATAGATGATCTGTTTGATCAGTTGAAAGGATCATGTGTATTCTCTAAGATTGACCTTCGATCAGGATATCACCAATTGAAGTTAAGACCAGAGGACATACCCAAGACCGCATTTACCACCCGTTATGGATTGTATGAGTATACAGTGATGTCTTTCGGTCTAACCAATGCCCCAGCATACTTCATGAATCTGATGAATAAGGTGTTCATGGAATATTTGGATAAGTTTGTGGTTGTATTCATCGATGATATTTTGATATATTCCAAGAATGAGGAAGAACACGCAGAACATTTGAGGATAGTTTTGGAAAAGCTCAGAGATAATCAGTTGTATGCCAAGTTCAGTAAGTGTGAGTTTTGGTTGAAGAAAGTAGCTTTCTTGGGCCATGTGATTTCAGCAGGAGGAGTGTCCGTAGACCCTGAGAAAGTAAATGATGTGCTCAACTGGACACAACCAAAGTCAGTATCCGAAATCAGGAGTTTTCTTGGGTTGGCTGGTTACTATCGTCGATTTATTGAAGGATTCTCCAAGCTCGCAAGACCTCTGACCCAGTTGCTGAAGAAGGAAAAGAAGTTTGAATGGAGTAAACCATGTGAGGATAGTTTCCAAGAGTTGAAGAAGAGGTTAACTTCTGCACCAGTGTTGACGCTTCCGGACATTAGGAAGGATTTCGAAGTCTTCTGTGATGCGTCAAGGCAGGGACTAGGCTGTGTACTGATGCAAGAAAGAAAGGTAGTAGCATATGCCTCAAGGCAGCTGCGACCCCATGAAGGAAATTACCCAACGCATGATTTAGAGCTCGCTGCCGTAGTACATGCACTGAAAATATGGAGGCATTACTTGATTGGTAACCGTTGTGAAATTTACACGGATCACAAGAGTTTGAAATATATATTCACTCAACCCGATCTCAACATGAGGCAAAGGAGATGGCTTGAGTTAATAAAGGATTATGATATTGGAATACATTATCACCCAGGAAAGGCTAATGTGGTAGCAGATGCCTTGAGCAGAAAGAGTTATTGTGCCAAGCTGTGGATTAAGGACAGTATGCCTGCCCTTCAAGAAGAGTTCCAACGGCTCAACCTAGAAGTAGTGGAGGAAGGATTTCTAGCCACTTTGGAAGTTCAACCAACCTTAGAAGATCAAATCAGAGCAGCTCAAAAGGAGGACAAGTATGTCCAGGAGATCAAGGATAATATGAAGAAAGGAAAAGCTTCAGGATTTTCAGAGGATGAAAAAGGTACCCTTTGGTTTGGGAAAAGAATTATTGTGCCTGAAAAGAAGGAGGTAAAGGAGTTAATATTAAAGGAAGCCCATGAATCTGGATATTCAATTCACCCTGGGAGCACCAAGATGTACCAAGATCTCAAGGAAAGGTATTGGTGGTCAAGTATGAAACGAGAAATTGCAGAATACGTAGCCTTGTGCGATGTATGCCAACGGATTAAAGCTGAACACCAGAGACCTGCGGGACTTCTGCAGCCATTGCAGATCCCTGAGTGGAAATGGGAAGAAATTGGTATGGATTTTATAACTGGATTACCAAGAACCAAAACAGGGCACGATTCAATTTGGGTTATAGTGGATCGTTTGACAAAAGTCGCCCATTTCATTCCAGTAAAGACCACATACTCCGGGATAGACTTGCAGAGTTGTACATGTCAAGAATTGTGTGCTTGCATGGGATCCCAAAGAAGATTGTGTCAGATCGAGGAACCCAGTTCACTTCGAGATTTTGGCAAAAGCTACATGAACTTTTGGGCACAAACTTAAACTTCAGTACAGCTTATCATCCACAGACAGATGGTCAAACAGAAAGAGTAAATCAAATCCTGGAAGACATGTTGAGAGCTTGTGTACTGGCAAACAAGAGTAATTGGGATCAGAGTTTGCCCTATGCAGAGTTCTCCTACAACAATAGTTATCAATCCAGTTTGCAAATGTCTCCCTTCGAAGCCCTATACGGCAGAAAGTGTAGGACTCCATTGTATTGGAAGGAAACAGGAGAAGGACAAGTGTTTGGACCAGATGTGCTGAAGCAAGCAGAAGAACAAGTTCGTCTAATCCAGGACAGATTAAAAACAGCACAAACCAGACAGAAAAGTTATGCAGACAATCGACGTAGAAGCTTAGAATTCGTACCTGGGGATCATGTTTATTTAAAGGTGTCACCTCTCAAAGGAATGAGACGTTTTGGAGTCAGTGGAAAGCTAGCTCCCAGATTCATCGGACCTTTTCCTGTTGTGGCGAAACGAGGAGAAGTGGCTTACCAGTTGGAGCTTCCACCTCAGCTGTCAAAGGTGCATGACGTCTTCCATGTGTCTCAGCTAAGAAAGTGTCTCAGAGTTCCAGAAGAGCAGATGCCTCTAGATGAAATAAACGTGAAGGAGGACCTCACCTATCCAGAGTATCCAGTCAAGGTATTGGAGGAAGCAGAGCGCCGTACGCGCAGCAAGGTTATCAAGTTCTGTAAAGTGCAGTGGAGCAACCATTCAGAATCGGAAGCAACTTGGGAGCGTGAAGAGGATCTAAAAGAAGAGTTCCCCGACCTTTTTCCCAGTCCATCCGAATCTCGGGGTCGAGATTCTTTCTAAGGGGGGTAGGTTTGTCACATCCCAAAATTTGGCTTTTTGAAAAATTTAAATTCAAATTAATTATTTTAAGGTAATTGGATTTTACTTGGCTTTTATTTGCCTTTCTGGTTTTTTTTCTGGAATTTAAAAACTATTTTTAGAGCTTAAAAAGTAATTCAAAATATGAAAATTAAATATCAACAGTAGTTGGAAATAATTTTATTTAGTCCAAAATATGTCCAGGAGCTTCTGTGAATTTTTCTGGAATTTTTGGAGGTATTTTCCATATTTTTCTGAGGCCTAAATAATTTTCTAGCCTTTTCTGAAAATCTAAATCAAATTCTGAAAATAAAATCCCTCCTTTTTCCTCCGGCCGACGCGTGGACGGCCCAGATCCGCCCACGTCGCCGCTCGGCCGATCCCGGCCGCACTTCCCTCTCCCTCGCTGTCCAGCGGGCCCGGCCCGTCAGCCGGCGGCCCCGCCTTCCCCTCCTCCGCGCCCGACGCGTGGACGGCTCGGATGAGCCGCGTCCCCGCGCCCGGCATCGATCCACCGTTCCCTCCCACTTAACTCGTCCCCGCCGCCCGATCCGCCCTCGAGCACGCGGCTGCCATCCACACCCCGCTCCCGCATCTCTCTGACCGCGGACCCGCCCGTCAGTGTCACGCGCCTCCGCTCCCGCTGCCCACCCCGGCCCCGCACTCAGAGCCGTCGTCTCCCCCCCCCCCCCCCCCCCCCCGCGGAGACGCCTTCCTTTCTCTCCTCCCCTTTCCTTTCTCGCCGGCCGACCGTACCCGAGCGAATCCGCCCTTTCCCTCTGTCTTCTCTCCGGTTTTGGAAGCCCCGGACGTCGCCGCGACCGAATCCCGATCTTCCGGCTTCCCCTCCATCGGCGCCCCTCTTTCCCGTTTCTCCCCTTTCCTTCCGTTTCCCGGCTGGACCACCACCGGCGAGCGATTGCGCGCCCGTGTCCCCTCCTCCGCCCTATAAAGCCCCCCCCCTTGGCTCCGCCTTCTCCCGCACCACCTCCCAGACGCTCCACCACAACCCCCGAGCCTCGAGCCGCCGTCCGCACACCGAGAAGATTCCCGTGCGCGCCCGGTAAGTCGCCGACGAGCAATCGCCGCCGCCTCGGTGACCCCCGGAGCCCGCCGTCGCCACCCCGAGCATCCTCGCGCCCGGGCGATCCTCCCCGACACCTCGGCCGCCCCTCCCCGTCACCGGAGCGCCGTCGCACCAGGAGACCCGAGCCGCGCCGACGCCTTCTTCGCCGCCGGCCATCTCCGCTCACCCCCGAGCCTCGCCGACCCCTCCAACCGAAGCTCCTCTGCTCCTGGATTGCATTTCACGCATCGCCCGAACGACTCCGGCCTCCCCTCGCCGCCGGCAGCCTCGCCCCCGACCATCTCTGCCCGGCCCCGAAGGTATCCCTCAAAGGATTGCCTGCCCTATATGGGTAGGCAACGCCTCCCCGCTCACTTGGTTATCACCGCTCGCTCGTAACTCCCCGGCGCAGCGTTCGAGTCCTCAGCTCCGCGCGCTGAGTTGAGTTTTTCGTTTGTTTTCCGCGCTGACAAGTGGGTCCCACCCGTCAGCGGCCGCCAGTCGGTGCGGGCCACTGCCGCCTGGGCCCCACCTCTCTGTGCTATCTCTGACAAGTGGGCCCTGGGTCCCACATGTCAGTGACAGCCAGTGGTTACTGTTCAGTGGGCCCCACCTGTCAGTCTCTCAGAATTAAAATAAAAGATTAAAATTTGATATTCCAGTGGGCCCCACCTGTCAGAAATTTCCGAATTTCTCGATTTATTCAAATCTGAGATTTTCAAATGAGCATAACTTTCTCATTTTAACTCCAATTCCAGCCATTCAAATTTCTAAATTCATCTAAAATCATAATCTATCCAACTATGGCCTCTGTTGAATTTTTGGATTTTATTTGAATTTTCTTTTGTATTTATTTGTTTTGTTGCTTCGTCTTTCCTCGCGTAGATTCCAACGTTGTCGACGATCCCTCTTCACAGCAGCAAGAAGACCCAGAAACCCTGCAAGAAGGCAAGTCTCCTTTGATCATTTCGAGCCTATGCTTTTGAAATGTTTTTAAAATATTTTAAATTATGTGCATTGCTATTTACATAAAGTCACTAGTTCAAGTCTTTAGGAATTAGTTATTCCAACTTTGTTATGCCCTCATTTGACATTGATTGCCATGTACCTTGTCACCCTAGAACTTCCTTTGTCTCAATAATGAGATTACTATTAACCTTGTGAATAGTAGATGGGTAGCTTAATGCTTAGTCTTGCTATCTAATAACTTTGGAAAATCTTGAAAATGGGAAATTATGATTTATTATTGAACCCTTGTGTTTGAAAGTGAAGTGGCAATTGGAGTTGTCACTGTGATTTTTAAAATAAAATAAAATTGTGAAAGTTGGTTTAGATTAGGGTGGATGGTTGTTTGGGTTGGTGCAGTAAGCACGAGAACTTGTTAAGTGTATGTTCCACCCTAGTCAATTAAGGACCGACGCTTGTGTTTGTCCAAACTGAGCATTAACCGTACAACCACAAGTCTATATGGGTACGACCTAGCTAACTAACCTATAAAGGTGTAGTTTAGATATCACCAGTGGTGTATTGAGTGCCAGGGTGTACTGGTTACTCATAGTGAGGGACAGGGTTTACTGTACTCATATGGCGCAAGAGGGGGCTTCAGATTGGGCGGATTTAACCCTTCTGCGGTGAAACCTCAGCGGGTGGTCTCTAGCTATACTGGAGTAGGTGAAAGGCTTTGATGATATTTTATCTGGGTCTCATGCCAAAGGAAGCATGTTGACTATTAAGATAATTTATCTCTTGTGGGTAAAGTTGTACAACCTCTGCAGAGTGTAAAACTATTCGAATAGCCGTGCCCACGGTCAAGGGCGGGCAAGGAATGCATTCACATGGTAGATTTCTGGTTTTGGATTTAAAATCAAAAGTTTTGTATTCCGAGGGTGGAGGGAACTCTCGGAAGGGAATCCTGGCGGATGGAGCCAGAGAGGGTGGATGGAACCCGCAGTTTAAAACTTGACCAATGGTAATTGGTTAGCTAGTGTTGGTAGTTGGAACCTTCGCTAGAAAGTTAATTCTGTTAAAACATTTACTTCATTAAAATAATGCCTTCGAAAATAATTAGTAGTAATTAAATTTTAAAATGTTGCTTTGTGCAAAAGAACCATATGCCTTCTTTGTTAAGCCTTGCATCTATGCATTTTTCCCAAGACTTGCGGAGTACTTTATGTACTCACATGCTACACTTAAAAATAACATCTCAGAGGAAGTTGAAGCTCAAGAAGGTGACTACGACTACTGCTTCGCTTGTGGCTGTGACGGATTCTTCCCGGAGGACTAGGTCGCGCTTCCCAGTCAACTGCCTGTGGCATATTGATGGGTCTACCTCGAGTTTATTTTGCTTCCGCTGTGTTTGGATTGTGCGAGGTCTTGAAACCTCATTTGTAATAATGAGACCTTGTGGTCAGTACTCTAATTATTGTAATAAATCGTCCTGATGGTGATGTTTTCCATTCTGTTTAAACTGTGTGCACTAGCTTTGATCTGGGACTAGTGCAGTAATACACAGAGGGTCCGGGTTTGAGAATCCGGGGGCCCGACAGAGGTGGTATCAGAGCCAATTTGACTGTAGGACGTGACCTAGATTAGGAATGGCAAACCATAAGGACTTATGTTTATAAAAAGAGTATATTAAAAATGTGTAAGCTTCTTTGCTTCTACTCTCTTCCTACTTAGAATCTCGTTCTTGTCTCCAACTCCATTTGTTTAAAACTTTTTACTAATCTTTTCTTTCACTCAACTTTGTAGATGGCTGGTTCATCCTCCGCTGCCCCGTGGGACTACTACTTCACATGGAGAGGATGCTGGAGCATTCGCTAGCCTATCTCCGGCAGCTGATGCAGTGTTGGAGTACAGTCAGCCGCCCATCTTCAGGGGTCGGAAGACGCGGATCCTGGATCGAGACTCTTGGACGATGGAGTATTCCTGTATGCACGGGAAGAGGAATTCAAGTCCCACACCTACCCCCATCAAGTACCCTCTGGTCCCGCTGTTTCGACGCTGTCCAGGACGCAGCACGCCTCGCCATTGACGAGTTGTGCCACCTGCACAAAGATGCTGTACATCAGTCCCCCTTTTGCTTCTTCATCAACCCTCGCCCAGGACAGAGGTATCCAGATCCCTTTGATATTCCAGCTGACGATCCTCGACTGTCACATCAGGTGCAGCTCACCCAGGCGATGGCCGTCACTTATGCTAGAGCTCAGGAGGAGATTGGACAACTTCGGATGCTTCTCACTTCCAGCTACCAGCATTCCGACACGCTTCGCACACAGCTTCTCCAGAGCCAGGCAGCTGAGTTTGAGTTGGGACGTCTCCGGGCCGCAGCCGACTACGCGCCGTCTTCACCCGTAGTTGACTACACGCCGTCTTCCCAGTACCAGCCGTCATCCCCAACAACCCGGCACCAGCTCGACTTTCAGGACTCCACATCAGACTTACAGCACGCAAGAAGGTGCGACGCCCCAGTCCGCCACCTGTCATTACTCTCAAGAAGCGCAAGCCTTCTCCTTCCGTTCTCGGTCGACTGCCTCCAGTCGTAACCGTGCCTCGGCCGAGTGTGACTGTTCACGTCACCACGTGAGAGAGCGCCAGGAAGACCCGGAGGAGGATCCAGAAGAGGACCCGGAAGAAGACCCTGAGGAGCGCGTCTTTGGAGAGGATTAGTAGTCTTTTGAGTCCGTAGTACCCAAATAAAATGTCCGCGTCCTTAGAACGCTTATTGTTATGTTTTGGTGTGCTAGATGGACTGTACCAGGCCTATGCGCACTTGTGGTACAGCCATCCTTGGAGTTATCTTGATTTTAATAAAAGTTTCCCCTAAGTGGTTGCTAGTTCTTTCTTGTGTGTTGGCTTGGGATGTGGTTTAGTTCCCCTAATCTCTTACCTTTGCTATTTCCCTCTTACCTTCTGCTAACCTAAACCGCTTCAGATGGTGAACACGAGGAGCAACCCTGGCAGCAGCCGTGACGCCAACAACCAGCCGGAGGACAACATTCCACCACCTCCTGCTCAGGCCCCCAACTTGGAGCAAATGATGGCTATGCAGCTGCAGTTACTTCAAGCTCTCGCCCAGAACCAAGTGCAGCCAGCCCAGCAGGCACCCAACCAGGCACCCCAGTCTAAATTGGGGGAATTCATGAGGACAAGGCCTCCCACTTTTGCTGGATCAGTGGATCCCTTGGAGGCAGATGATTGGATCAAGGATGTGGAAAGAAAATTGGTCCTAGCTCAGTGCAACGATAATGAAAAGGTGTTGTATGCTGCTCATCAGCTCAAGGGAATGGCTGCCAACTGGTGGGAAAACTACCGCGCCGCCCATCAAAATGCACAAGCCATCACTTGGGAGGAGTTTGTCGAAGCTTTCCGCACTGCCCATATTCCTACGGGAATAATGGAAATGAAGAAGAGAGAATTCTACCAACTACAACAGGGAAACCTCAGTGTTTCCGAATACCTGAACAAGTTCACCCAACTGTCCAGGTATGCATCTGAAGAGGTCACCTCAGAGGCGACCAAGATTTGGAGGTTCACGCAGGGACTTGACCCCAATCTCAAGGTGCAGCTGGTATCCAATGACTTCCCAACCTTCCAGCACCTAGTGAACAAGGCCTTTGTCCAAGAAGATGCTCAGCGCCAGCTGTACGAAAATCGGAAGAGGAAGTTTCAAGCCCAGCAAGGAGCAAGCAGCTCTCGATTCCGCCCCAACGCACCTCACTATCACAAGCTCTCAGAGTCAAGCGTGCCGAGGACTCCCTTTTCAGGACCCCGCCCAAATCCACAAACTCCCCGGGCAAACAATGGTGGCCAACCCCCGCAGAACAAGACTTCAGCAGCAGGAGTGCAGTGCTTTAACTGCAAGAACATGGGGCACTATGCCAGCAACTGTCCCCAGAAACGCCCAGCAATGACTCCAGTTCGTTTCAATCTGGGGACTACGCCAGCAAGAGCTCCGACTGCAGGTCAAGGCCGTGGGGCACCACAAACCCCAAGGACTCCACAAGTGGTGAGCAGAGGGCATCTCAACCATGTGACCGCGGAAGCAGCCCAGGATGCACCTGACGTAGTTCTGGGTAAGTTTCTTGTCAACTCAGTAATTGCATCAGCATTATTTGATTCTGGAGCTTCGCATTCTTTTGTGTCAAAAGATGTGGTTGAAAGGTATAATTGGGATGTGAGTAAACTACAGAACCCCATGCTAGTCCAGTCCCCTGGAAAGGAAATGAGGACTAACACAGTTTGCCTTGACGCAACTGTGGATATAAATGGAGTTAAGTTCTTAGCAAATCTTATTATAATAGACTCCAAGGGTTTAGATGTAATACTTGGAATGGATTGGTTAACCAAGTATAAAGGGCAGATAGATTGTGCTGATCGAGCTGTTACAATCACTAACTCTGATGGGATTCAAGTAAGGTATAAGTCAAACTCCCCTACCCAGAGCAGGTGTAGTTTGAACAGTGTAAAGGGAGTGACTCTGGAAAAAGTACCTATAGTGAGTGAGTACCCAGATGTATTCCCTGAAGATTTGCCCGGAATGCCGCCAGACAGGGAAGTAGAGTTTGTCATCAACCTAGTACCTGGAACAGCTCCAATTTCCAAGAGACCTTATCGGATGTCTGCAAATGATTTGGCGGAAGTTAAGAAACAAATTGAAGAGCTGCAGGATAAAGGATTTGTAAGGCCAAGCTCGTCACCTTGGGGAGCACCAGTACTGCTAGTAAAGAAGAAAGATGGTAGTCTTCGCATGTGTGTGGACTATCGATCATTGAATGATGTGACTATTAAGAACAAGTACCCTTTACCCAGAATAGATGATCTGTTTGATCAGTTGAAAGGATCATGTGTATTCTCTAAGATTGACCTTCGATCAGGATATCACCAATTGAAGTTAAGACCAGAGGACATACCCAAGACCGCATTTGCCACCCGTTATGGATTGTATGAGTATACAGTGATGTCTTTCGGTCTAACCAATGCCCCAGCATACTTCATGAATCTGATGAATAAGGTGTTCATGGAATATTTGGATAAGTTTGTGGTTGTATTCATCGATGATATTTTGATATATTCCAAGAATGAGGAAGAACATGCCGAACATTTGAGGATAGTTTTGGAAAAGCTCCGAGAAAATCAGTTGTATGCCAAGTTCAGTAAGTGTGAGTTTTGGTTGAAGAAAGTAGCTTTCTTGGGCCATGTGATTTCGGCAGGAGGAGTATCCGTAGACCCGGAGAAAGTTAATGATGTGCTCAATTGGACACAACCAAAGTCAGTATCCGAGATCAGGAGTTTTCTTGGATTGGCTGGTTACTATCGTCGATTTATTGAAGGATTCTCCAAGCTCGCAAGACCTCTGACCCAGTTGCTGAAGAAGGAAAAGAAGTTTGAATGGAGTAAACCATGTGAGGATAGTTTCCAAGAGTTGAAGAAGAGGTTAACTTCTGCACCAGTGTTGACGCTTCCGGACATTAGGAAGGATTTCGAAGTCTTCTGTGATGCGTCAAGGCAGGGACTAGGCTGTGTACTGATGCAAGAAAGAAAGGTAGTAGCATATGCCTCAAGGCAGCTGCGACCCCATGAAGGAAATTACCCAACGCATGATTTAGAGCTCGCTGCCGTAGTGCATGCACTGAAAATATGGAGGCATTACTTGATTGGTAACCGTTGTGAAATTTACACGGATCACAAGAGTTTGAAATATATATTCACTCAACCCGATCTCAACATGAGGCAAAGGAGATGGCTTGAGTTAATAAAGGATTATGATATTGGAATACATTATCACCCAGGAAAGGCTAATGTGGTAGCAGATGCCTTGAGCAGAAAGAGTTATTGTGCCAAGCTGTGGATTAAGGACAGTATGCCTGCCCTTCAAGAAGAGTTCCAACGGCTCAACCTAGAAGTAGTGGAGGAAGGATTTCTAGCCACTTTGGAAGTTCAACCAACCTTAGAAGATCAAATCAGAGCAGCTCAAAAGGAGGACAAGTATGTCCAGGAGATCAAGGATAATATGAAGAAAGGAAAAGCTTCGGGATTTTCAGAGGATGAAAAAGGTACCCTTTGGTTTGGGAAAAGAATTATTGTGCCTGAAAAGAAGAGGTAAAGGAGTTAATATTAAGGAAGCCCATGAATCTGGATATTCAATTCACCCTGGGAGCACCAAGATGTACCAAGATCTCAAGGAAAGGTATTGGTGGTCAAGTATGAAACGAGAAATTGCAGAATACGTAGCCTTGTGCGATGTATGCCAACGGATTAAAGCTGAACACCAGAGACCTGCGGGACTTCTGCAGCCATTGCAGATCCCTGAGTGGAAATGGGAAGAAATTGGTATGGATTTTATAACTGGATTACCAAGAACCAAAACAGGGCACGATTCAATTTGGGTTATAGTGGATCGTTTGACAAAAGTCGCCCATTTCATTCCAGTAAAGACCACATACTCCGGGGATAGACTTGCAGAGTTGTACATGTCAAGAATTGTGTGCTTGCATGGGATCCCAAAGAAGATTGTGTCAGATCGAGGAACCCAGTTCACTTCGAGATTTTGGCAAAAGCTACATGAACTTTTGGGCACAAACTTAAACTTCAGTACAGCTTATCATCCACAGACAGATGGTCAAACAGAAAGAGTAAATCAAATCCTGGAAGACATGTTGAGAGCTTGTGTACTGGCAAACAAGAGTAATTGGGATCAGAGTTTGCCCTATGCAGAGTTCTCCTACAACAATAGTTATCAATCCAGTTTGCAAATGTCTCCCTTCGAAGCCCTATACGGCAGAAAGTGTAGGACTCCATTGTATTGGAAGGAAACAGGAGAAGGACAAGTGTTTGGACCAGATGTGCTGAAGCAAGCAGAAGAACAAGTTCGTCTAATCCAGGACAGATTAAAAACAGCACAAACCAGACAGAAAAGTTATGCAGACAATCGACGTAGAAGCTTAGAATTCGTACCTGGGGATCATGTTTATTTGAAGGTGTCACCTCTCAAAGGAATGAGACGTTTTGGAGTCAGTGGAAAGCTAGCTCCCAGATTCATCGGACCTTTTCCTGTTGTGGCGAAACGAGGAGAAGTGCTTACCAGTTGGAGCTTCCACCTCAGCTGTCAAAGGTGCATGACGTCTTCCATGTGTCTCAGCTAAGAAAGTGTCTCAGAGTTCCAGAAGAGCAGATGCCTCTAGATGAAATAAACGTGAAGGAGGACCTCACCTATCCAGAGTATCCAGTCAAGGTATTGGAGGAAGCAGAGCGCCGTACGCGCAGCAAGGTTATCAAGTTCTGTAAAGTGCAGTGGAGCAACCATTCAGAATCGGAAGCAACTTGGGAGCGTGAAGAGGATCTAAAAGAAGAGTTCCCCGACCTTTTTCCCAGTCCATCCGAATCTCGGGGTCGAGATTCTTTCTAAGGGGGGTAGGTTTGTCACATCCCAAAATTTGGCTTTTTGAAAAATTTAAATTCAAATTAATTATTTTAAGGTAATTGGATTTTACTTGGCTTTTATTTGCCTTTCTGGATTTTTCTGGAATTTAAAAACTATTTTTAGAGCTTAAAAAGTAATTCAAAATATGAAAATTAAATATCAACAGTAGTTGGAAATAATTTTATTTAGTCCAAAATCTGTCCAGGAGCTTCTGTGAATTTTTCTGGAATTTTTGGAGGTATTTTCATATTTTTCTGAGGCCTAAATAATTTCCTAGCCTTTTCTGAAAATCTAAATCAAATTCTGAAAATAAAATCCCTCCTTTTTCCTCCGGCCGACGCGTGGACGGCCCAGATCCGCCCACGTCGCCGCTCGGCCGATCCCGGCCGCACTTCCCTCTCCCTCGCTGTCCAGCGGGCCCGGCCTGTCAGCCGGCGGCCCCGCCTTCCACTCCTCCGCGCCCGACGCGTGGACGGCTCGGATGAGCCGCGTCCCCGCGCCCGGCATCGATCCACCGTTCCCTCCCACTTAACTCGTCCCCGCCGCCCGATCCGCCCTCGGGCCACGCGGCTGCCATCCACACCCCGCTCCCTCATCTCTCTGGCCCGCGGGCCCCGCCCGTCAGTGTCACGCGCCTCCGCTCCCGCTGCCACCCCGGCCCCGCACGTCAGAGCCGTCGTCTCCCTCGCGGAGACGCCTTCCTTTCTCTCCTCCCCTTTCCTTTCTTGCGCCGGCGACCGATTCCCCCGCGGATCCCTTCCTTCCTTCCTCGGCCCCCTCCGGTTTTGGAACCCCCGAGCGCCGCCGCGACCGAATCCCCGATCTTCCGGGCTCCCCTTCCATCGGCGCCCCCTCTTTCCCGTTTCTCCCCTTTCCTTCCTTTTCCCGGCCGACACACCGGCGAGCGATTGCGCGCCCGTGTCCCCTCCTCCGCCCCTATAAAAGCCCCCCTTGGCTCCGCCTTCTCCCGCACCACCTCCTAGCGCCCTCCACTTCTCCCTTTGAGCCTCGAGCGCCGTCGCACCGAGAAGTTCCCGTGCGCGCCCGGTAAGTCGCCGACGAGCAATCGCCGCCGCCTCGGTGACCCCCGGAGCCCGCCGTCGCCACCCCGAGCATCCTCGCGCCCGGGTGATCCTCCCCGACACCTCGGCCGCCCCTCCTTGTCACCGGAGCGCCGTCGCACCAGGAGACCCGAGCCGTGCCGACGCCTTCTTCGCCGCCGGCCATCTCCGCTCACCCCCGAGCCTCGCCGACCCCTCCAACCGAAGCTCCTCTGCTCCGGGATTGCATTTCACGCATCGCCCGAACGACTCCGGCCTCCCCTCGCCGCCGGCAGCCTCGCCCCCGACCACTTCTGCCCGGCCCCGAAGGTATCCCTCAAAAGGATTGGCTGCCCTATATGGGTAGGCAACGCCTCCCCGCTCACTTGGTTATCACCGCTCGCTCGTAACTCCCCGGCGCGCGTTCGAGTCCTCGGCTCCGCGCGCTGGGTTGAGTTTTTCGTTTATTTTCCGCGCTGACAAGTGGGTCCCACCCGTCAGCGGCCGCCAGTCGGTGCGGGCCACTGCCGCCTGGGCCCCACCTCTTTGTGCTATCTCTGACAAGTGGGCCCGGAGTCCAGTGGGTCCCACATGTCAGTGACAGCCAGTGGTTACTGTTCAGTGGGCCCCACCTGTCAGTCTCTCAAAATAAAAATAGAAATTAAATTTTAATTCTCCAGTGGGTCCCACCTGTCAGAAATTTCCGAATTTCTCGATTTATCCAAATCTGAGATTTTCAAATGAGCATAACTTTCTCATTTTAACTCCAATTCCAGCCATTCAAATTTCTAAATTCATCTAAAATCATAATCTATCCAACTATGGCCTCTGTTGAATTTTTGGATCTTATTTGAATTTTCGTTTGTATTTATTTGCTTTGTTGCCTCGTCTTTTCTCGCGTAGATTCCAACGTTGTCAACGAACCCTCTCCACAGCAGCAAGAAGACCCAGAAACCCTGCAAGAAGGCAAGTCTCCTTTGACCATCTTGAACCTATGCTTTTGAAATGTTTTAAAATATTTTAAATTATGTGCATTGCTATTTACTTAAAGTCACTAGTTCAAGTCTTTAGGAATTAGTTACTCCAACTTTGTTATGCCCTCATTTGACATTGATTGCCATGTACCTTGTCACCCTAGAACTTCCTTTGTCTCAATAATGAGATTACTATTAATCTTTGTGAATATTAGAATGGTAGGTTAATGCTTAGTCTTGCTATCTAATAACTTTGGAAAATCTTGAAAATGAGAATTATGGTTTATTATTAAATCCTTGTGTTTGAAAGTGAAATGGCAATTGGAGTTGTCACTGTGATTTTAAAATAAAATAAAAATGTGAAAGTTGGTTTAGATTAGGGTGGATGGCTGTTTGGGTTGGTGCAGTAAGCACGAGAACTTGTTAAGTGTATGTTCCACCCTAGTCAATTAAGGACCGACGCTTGTGTTTGTCCAAACTGAGCATTAACCGTACAACCACAAGTCTATATGGGTACGACCTAGCTAACTAACCTATAAAGGTGTAGTTTAGATATCACCAGTGGTGTATTGAGTGCCAGGGTGTACTGGTTACTCATAGTGAGGGACAGGGTTTACTGTACTCATATGGCGCAAGAGGGGGCTTCAGATTGGGCAGATTTAACCCTTCTGCGGTGAAACCTCAGCGGGTGGTCTCTAGCTATACTGGAGTAGGTGAAAGGCTTTGTGATATTTTATCTGGGTCTCATGCCAAAGGAAGCATGTTGACTATTAAGATAATTTATCTCTTGTGGGTAAAGTTGTACAACCTCTGCAGAGTGTAAAACTATTCGAATAGCCGTGCCCACGGTCAAGGGCGGGCAAGGAATGCATTCACATGGTAGATTTCTGGTTTTGGATTTAAAATCAAAAGTTTTGTATTCCGAGGGTGGAGGGAACTCTCGGAAGGGAATCCTGGCGGTTGGAGCCAGAGAGGGTGGATGGAACCCGCAGTTTAAAACTTGACCAATGGTAATTGGTTAGCTAGTGTTGGTAGTTGGAACCTTCACTAGAAAGTTAATTCTGTTAAAACATTTACTTCATTAAATTAAAGCTTTCGAAAATAATTAGTAGTAATTGAGATTTCAAATATTGCTTTGTGCAAAAGAACCATATGGCCTTCTTTGTTAAGCCTTGCATCTATGCATTTTTCCCAAGACTTGCGGAGTACTTTATGTACTCACATGCTACACTTAAAAATAACATCTCAGAGGAAGTTGAAGCTCAAGAAGGTGACTACGACTACTGCTTCGCTTGTGGCTGTGATGGATTCTTCCCGGAGGACTAGGTCGCGCTTCCCCAGTCAATTGCCTGTGGCGAATTGATGGGTCATCCTCGAGTTTTATTTGCTTCCGCTCTATTTCTTGTGTGCGAGGTCTTAAACCTCCTTTGTAATAATGAGACCCGGTGGTCAGTACTCTTAATTATTGTAATAAATCGTTGATGGTGATGTTTTCCATTCTGTTTGACTGTGTGCACTAGCTTTGATCTGGGACTAGTGCTGTAATACACAGAGGGTCCGGGTTTGATAATCCGGAGGCCCGACAGAGATGGTATCAGAGCCAATTTGACTGTAGGACGTGACCTAGATTAGGAATGGCAAACCATAAGGACTTATGTTTATAAAAAGAGTATATTAAAAATGTGTAAGCTTCTTTGCTTCTACTCTCTTCCTACTTAGAATCTCGTTCTTGTCTCCAACTCCATTTGTTAAAACTTTTACTAATCTTTTCTTTCACTCAACTTTGTAGATGGCTGGTTCATCCTCCGCTGCCCCGTGGGACTACTACTCACATGGAGAGGATGCTGGAGCATTCGCTAGCCTTCTCCGGCAGCTGATGCAGTGTCTGGAGTACCGTCAGCCGCCCATCTTCAGGGGTCGGAAGACGCGGATCCTGGATCGAGACTCTTGGACGATGGAGGTATTCCTGTATGCACGGGAAGAGGAATTCAAGTCCCACACCTACCCCATCAAGTACCCTCGGTCCCGCTGTTTCGACGCTGTCCAGGACGCAGCACGCCTCGCCATTGACGAGTTGTGCCACCTGCACAAAGATGCTGTACATCAGTCCCCCTTTTGCTTCTTCATCAACCCTCGCCCAGGACAGAGGTATCCAGATCCCTTTGATATTCCAGCTGACGATCCTCGACTGTCACATCAGGTGCAACTCACCCAGGCGATGGCCGTCACTTATGCTAGAGCTCAGGAGGAGATTGGACAACTTCGGATGCTTCTCACTTCCAGCTACCAGCATTCCGACACGCTTCGCACACAGCTTCTCCAGAGCCAGGCAGCTGAGTTTGAGTTGGGACGTCTCCGGGCCGCAGCCGACTACGCGCCATCTTCACCCGTAGTTGACTACACGCCGTCTTCCCCAGTACCAGCCGTCATCCCCAACAACCCGGCCCCAGCTCGACTTTCAGGACTCCACATCAGACTTACAGCACGCAAGAAGGTGCGACGCCCCAGTCCGCCACCTGTCATTACTCTCAAGAAGCGCAAGCCTTCTCCTTCTCGTTCTCGGTCGACTGCCTCCAGTCGTAACCGTGCCTCGGCCGAGTGTGACTGCTCACGTCACCACGTGAGAGAGCGCCAGGAAGACCTGGAGGAGGATCCAGAAGAGGACCCGGAAGAAGACCCTGAGGAGCGCGTCTTTGGAGAGGATTAGTAGTCTTTTGAGTCCGTAGTACCCAAATAAAATGTCCGCGTCCTTAGAACGCTTATTGTTATGTTTTGGTGTGCTAGATGGACTGTACCAGGCCTATGCGCACTTGTGGTACAGCCATCCTTGGAGTTATCTTGATTTTAATAAAAGTTTTTCCCTAAGTGGTTGCTAGTTCTTTCTTGTGTGTTGGCTTGGGATGTGGTTTAGTTCCCCTAATCTCTTACCTTTGCTATTTCCCTCTTACCTTCTGCTAACCTAAACCGCTTCAGATGGTGAACACGAGGAGCAACCCTGGCAGCAGCCGTGACGCCAACAACCAGCCGGAGGACAACATTCCACCACCTCCTGCTCAGGCCCCCAACTTGGAGCAAATGATGGCTATGCAGCTGCAGTTACTTCAAGCTCTCGCCCAGAACCAAGTGCAGCCAGCCCAGCAGGCACCCAACCAGGCACCCCAGTCTAAATTGGGGAATTCATGAGGACAAGGCCTCCCACTTTTGCTGGATCAGTGGATCCCTTGGAGGCAGATGATTGGATCAAGGATGTGGAAAGAAAATTGGTCCTAGCTCAGTGCAACGATAATGAAAAGGTGTTGTATGCTGCTCATCAGCTCAAGGGAATGGCTGCCAACTGGTGGGAAAACTACCGCGCCGCCCATCAAAATGCACAAGCCATCACTTGGGAGGAGTTTGTCGAAGCTTTCCGCACTGCCCATATTCCTACGGGAATAATGGAAATGAAGAAGAGAGAATTCTACCAACTACAACAGGGAAACCTCAGTGTTTCGGAATACCTGAACAAGTTCACCCAACTGTCCAGGTATGCATCTGAAGAGGTCACCTCAGAGGCGACCAAGATTTGGAGGTTCACGCAGGGACTTGACCCCAATCTCAAGGTGCAGCTGGTATCCAATGACTTCCCAACCTTCCAGCACCTAGTGAACAAGGCCTTTGTCCAAGAAGATGCTCAGCGCCAGCTGTACGAAAATCGGAAGAGGAAGTTTCAAGCCCAGCAAGGAGCAAGCAGCTCTCGATTCCGCCCCAACGCACCTCACTATCACAAGCTCTCAGAGTCAAGTGTGCCGAGGACTCCCTTTTCAGGACCCCGCCCAAATCCACAAACTCCCCGGGCAAACAATGGTGGCCAACCCCCGCAGAACAAGACTTCAGCAGCAGGAGTGCAGTGCTTTAACTGCAAGAACATGGGGCACTATGCCAGCAACTGTCCCCAGAAACGCCCAGCAATGACTCCAGTTCGTTTCAATCTGGGGACTATGCCAGCAAGAGCTCCGATTGCAGGTCAAGGCCGTGGGGCACCACAGACCCCAAGGACTCCACAAGTGGTGAGCAGAGGGCATCTCAACCATGTGACCGCGGAAGCAGCCCAAGATGCACCCGACATAGTTCTGGGTAAGTTTCTTGTCAACTCAGTAATTGCATCAGCATTATTTGATTCTGGAGCTTCGCATTCTTTTGTGTCAAAAGATGTGGTTGAAAGGTATAATTGGGATGTGAGTAAACTACAGAACCCCATGCTAGTTCAGTCCCCTGGAAAGGAAATGAGGACTAACACAGTTTGCCTTGACGCAACTGTGGATATAAATGGAGTTAAGTTCTTAGCAAATCTTATTATAATAGACTCCAAGGGTTTAGATGTAATACTTGGAATGGATTGGTTAACCAAGTATAAAGGGCAGATAGATTGTGCTGATCGAGCTGTTACAATCACTACCTCTGATGGGATTCAAGTAAGGTATAAGTCAAACTCCCCTACCCAGAGCAGGTGTAGTTTGAACAGTGTAAAGGGAGTGACTCTGGAAAAAGTACCTATAGTGAGTGAGTACCCAGATGTATTCCCTGAAGATTTGCCCGGAATGCCGCCAGACAGGGAAGTAGAGTTTGTCATCAACCTAGTACCTGGAACAGCCCCAATTTCCAAGAGACCTTATCGGATGTCTGCAAATGATTTGGCGGAAGTTAAGAAACAAATTGAAGAGCTACAGGATAAAGGATTTGTAAGGCCAAGCTCGTCACCTTGGGGAGCACCAGTACTGCTAGTAAAGAAGAAAGATGGTAGTCTTCGCATGTGTGTGGACTATCGATCATTGAATGATGTGACTATTAAGAACAAGTACCCTTTACCCAGAATAGATGATCTGTTTGATCAGTTGAAAGGATCATGTGTATTCTCTAAGATTGACCTTCGATCAGGATATCACCAATTGAAGTTAAGACCAGAGGACATACCCAAGACCGCATTTGCCACCCGATATGGATTGTATGAGTGTACAGTGATGTCTTTCGGTCTAACCAATGCCCCAGCATACTTCATGAATCTGATGAATAAGGTGTTCATGGAATATTTGGATAAGTTTGTGGTTGTATTCATCGACGATATTCTGATATACTCCAAGAATGAGGAAGAGCACGCAGAACATTTGAGGATAGTTTTGGAAAAGCTCAGAGATAATCAGTTGTATGCCAAGTTCAGTAAGTGTGAGTTTTGGTTGAAGAAAGTAGCTTTCTTGGGCCATGTGATTTCAGCAGGAGGAGTGTCCGTAGACCCTGAGAAAGTAAATGATGTGCTCAACTGGACACAACCCAAGTCAGTATCCGAAATCAGGAGTTTTCTTGGATTGGCTGGTTACTATCGTCGATTTATTGAAGGTTTCTCCAAGCTCGCAAGACCTCTCACCCAGTTGCTGAAGAAGGAAAAGAAGTTTGAATGGAGTAAACCATGTGAGGATAGTTTCCAAGAGTTGAAGAAAAGGTTAACTTCTGCACCAGTGTTGACGCTTCCGGACATTAGGAAGGATTTTGAAGTCTTCTGCGATGCATCAAGGCAAGGACTAGGCTGTGTACTGATGCAAGAAAGAAAGGTAGTAGCATATGCCTCAAGGCAGCTGCGATCCCATGAAGGAAATTACCCAACTCATGATTTAGAGCTCGCTGCCGTAGTGCATGCACTGAAAATATGGAGGCATTACTTGATTGGCAACCGTTGTGAAATTTACACGGATCACAAGAGTTTGAAATATATATTCACTCAACCCGATCTCAACATGAGGCAAAGGAGATGGCTTGAGTTAATAAAGGATTATGATATTGGAATACATTATCACCCAGGAAAGGCTAATGTGGTAGCAGATGCCTTGAGCAGAAAGAGTTATTGTGCCAAGCTGTGGATTAAGGACAGTATGCCTACCCTTCAAGAAGAGTTCCAACGGCTCAACCTAGAAGTAGTGGAGGAAGGATTTCTAGCCACTTTGGAAGTTCAACCAACCTTAGAAGATCAAATCAGAGCAGCTCAAAAGGAGGACAAGTATGTCCAGGAGATCAAGGATAATATGAAGAAAGGGAAAGCCTCGGGATTTTCAGAGGATGAAGAAGGTACCCTTTGGTTTGGGAAAAGAATTATTGTACCTGAAAAGAAAGAGGTAAAGGAGTTAATATTGAAGGAAGCCCATGAATCTGGATATTCAATTCATCCTGGGAGTACCAAGATGTACCAAGATCTCAAGGAGAGGTATTGGTGGTCAAGTATGAAACGAGAAATTGCAGAATACGTAGCCTTGTGCGATGTATGCCAACGGATTAAAGCTGAACACCAGAGACCTGCTGGACTTCTGCAGCCATTGCAGATCCCTGAGTGGAAATGGGAAGAAATTGGTATGGATTTTATAACTGGATTACCAAGAACCAAAACAGGGCACGATTCAATTTGGGTTATAGTGGATCGTTTGACAAAAGTCGCCCATTTCATTCCAGTAAAGACCACATACTCCGGGGATAGACTTGCAGAGTTGTACATGTCAAGAATTGTGTGCTTGCATGGGATCCCAAAGAAGATTGTGTCAGATCGAGGAACCCAGTTCACTTCGAGATTTTGGCAAAAGCTACATGAACTTTTGGGCACAAACTTAAACTTCAGTACAGCTTATCATCCACAGACAGATGGTCAAACAGAAAGAGTAAATCAAATCCTGGAAGACATGTTGAGAGCTTGTGTACTGGCAAACAAGAGTAATTGGGATCAGAGTTTGCCCTATGCAGAGTTCTCCTACAACAATAGTTATCAATCCAGTTTGCAAATGTCTCCCTTCGAAGCCCTATACGGCAGGAAGTGTAGGACTCCATTGTATTGGAAGGAAACAGGAGAAGGACAAGTGTTTGGACCAGATGTGCTGAAGCAAGCAGAAGAACAGGTTCGTCTAATCCAAGACAGATTAAAAACAGCACAAACCAGACAGAAGAGTTATGCGGACAATCGCCGTAGAAGCTTAGAATTCGTACCTGGGGATCATGTTTATTTGAAGGTGTCACCTCTTAAAGGAATGAGACGTTTTGGAGTCAGTGGAAAGCTAGCTCCCAGATTCATTGGACCTTTTCCTGTTGTGGCGAAACGAGGAGAAGTGGCTTACCAGTTGGAACTTCCACCTCAGCTGTCAAAGGTGCATGACGTCTTCCATGTGTCTCAGCTAAGAAAGTGTCTCAGAGTTCCAGAAGAGCAGATGCCTCTAGATGAAATAAACGTGAAGGAGGACCTCACCTATCCAGAGTATCCAGTCAAGGTATTGGAGGAAGCAGAGCGCCGTACGCGCAGCAAGGTTATCAAGTTCTGTAAAGTGCAGTGGAGCAACCATTCAGAATCGGAAGCAACTTGGGAGCGTGAAGAGGATCTAAAAGAAGAGTTCCCCGACCTTTTTCCCAGTCCATCCGAATCTCGGGGTCGAGATTCTTTCTAAGGGGGGTAGGTTTGTCACATCCCAAAATTTGGCTTTTTGAAAAATTTAAATTCAAATTAATTATTTTAAGGTAATTGGATTTTACTTGGCTTTTATTTGCCTTTCTGGATTTTTCTGGAATTTAAAAACTATTTTTAGAGCTTAAAAAGTAATTCAAAATATGAAAATTAAATATCAACAGTAGTTGGAAATAATTTTATTTAGTCCAAAATCTGTCCAGGAGCTTCTGTGAATTTTTCTGGAATTTTTGGAGGTATTTTCATATTTTTCTGAGGCCTAAATAATTTCCTAGCCTTTTCTGAAAATCTAAATCAAATTCTGAAAATAAAATCCCTCCTTTTTCCTCCGGCCGACGCGTGGACGGCCCAGATCCGCCCACGTCGCCGCTCGGCCGATCCCGGCCGCACTTCCCTCTCCCTCGCTGTCCAGCGGGCCCGGCCTGTCAGCCGGCGGCCCCGCCTTCCCCTCCTCCACGCCCGACGCGTGGACGGCTCGGATGAGCCGCGTCCCCGCGCCCGGCATCGATCCACCGTTCCCTCCCACTTAACTCGTCCCCGCCGCCCGATCCGCCCTCGGGCCACGCGGCTGCCATCCACACCCCGCTCCCTCATCTCTCTGGCCCGCGGGCCCCGCCCGTCAGTGTCACGCGCCTCCGCTCCCGTTGCCACCCCGGCCCCGCACGTCAGAGCCGTCGTCTCCCCCGCGGAGACGCCTTCCTTTCTCTCCTCCCCTTTCCTTTCTTGCGCCGGCGACCGATTCCCCCGCGGATCCCTTCCTTCCTTCCTCGGCCCCCTCCGGTTTTGGAACCCCCGAGCGCCGCCGCGACCGAATCCCCGATCTTCTGGGCTCCCCTTCCATCGGTGCCCCCTCTTTCCCGTTTCTCCCCTTTCCTTCCTTTTCCCGGCCGACACACCGGCGAGCGATTGCGCGCCCGTGTCCCCTCCTCCGCCCCTATAAAAGCCCCCCTTGGCTCCGCCTTCTCCCGCACCACCTCCTAGCGCCCTCCACTTCTCCCTTTGAGCCTCGAGCGCCGTCGCACCGAGAAGTTCCCGTGCGCGCCCGGTAAGTCGCCGACGAGCAATCGCCGCCGCCTCGGTGACCCCCGGAGCCCGCCGTCGCCACCCCGAGCATCCTCGCGCCCGGGCGATCCTCCCCGACACCTCGGCCGCCCCTCCTTGTCACCGGAGCGCCGTCGCACCAGGAGACCCGAGCCGTGCCGACGCCTTCTTCGCCGCCGGCCATCTCCGCTCACCCCCGAGCCTCGCCGACCCCTCCAACCGAAGCTCCTCTGCTTCGGGATTGCATTTCACGCATCGCCCGAACGACTCCGGCCTCCCCTCGCCGCCGGCAGCCTCGCCCCCGACCACTTCTGCCCGGCCCCGAAGGTATCCCTCAAAAGGATTGGCTGCCCTATATGGGTAGGCAACGCCTCCCCGCTCACTTGGTTATCACCGCTCGCTCGTAACTCCCCGGCGCGCGTTCGAGTCCTCGGCTCCGCGCGCTGGGTTGAGTTTTTCGTTTATTTTCCGCGCTGACAAGTGGGTCCCACCCGTCAGCGGCCGCCAGTCGGTGCGGGCCACTGCCGCCTGGGCCCCACCTCTCTGTGCTATCTCTGACAAGTGGGCCCGGAGTCCAGTGGGTCCCACATGTCAGTGACAGCCAGTGGTTACTGTTCAGTGGGCCCCACCTGTCAGTCTCTCAAAATAAAAATAGAAATTAAAATTTAATTCTCCAGTGGGTCCCACCTGTCAGAAATTTCCGAATTTCTCGATTTATCCAAATCTGAGATTTTCAAATGAGCATAACTTTCTCATTTTAACTCCAATTCCAGCCATTCAAATTTCTAAATTCATCTAAAATCATAATCTATCCAACTATGGCCTCTGTTGAATTTTTGGATCTTATTTGAATTTTCGTTTGTATTTATTTGCTTTGTTGCCTCGTCTTTTCTCGCGTAGATTCCAACGTTGTCAACGAACCCTCTCCACAGCAGCAAGAAGACCCAGAAACCCTGCAAGAAGGCAAGTCTCCTTTGACCATCTTGAACCTATGCTTTTGAAATGTTTTAAAATATTTTAAATTATGTGCATTGCTATTTACTTAAAGTCACTAGTTCAAGTCTTTAGGAATTAGTTACTCCAACTTTGTTATGCCCTCATTTGACATTGATTGCCATGTACCTTGTCACCCTAGAACTTCCTTTGTCTCAATAATGAGATTACTATTAATCTTTGTGAATATTAGAATGGTAGGTTAATGCTTAGTCTTGCTATCTAATAACTTTGGAAAATCTTGAAAATGAGAATTATGGTTTATTATTAAATCCTTGTGTTTGAAAGTGAAATGGCAATTGGAGTTGTCACTGTGATTTTAAAATAAAATAAAAATGTGAAAGTTGGTTTAGATTAGGGTGGATGGCTGTTTGGGTTGGTGCAGTAAGCACGAGAACTTGTTAAGTGTATGTTCCACCCTAGTCAATTAAGGACCGACGCTTGTGTTTGTCCAAACTGAGCATTAACCGTACAACCACAAGTCTATATGGGTACGACCTAGCTAACTAACCTATAAAGGTGTAGTTTAGATATCACCAGTGGTGTATTGAGTGCCAGGGTGTACTGGTTACTCATAGTGAGGGACAGGGTTTACTGTACTCATATGGCGCAAGAGGGGGCTTCAGATTGGGCGGATTTAACCCTTCTGCGGTGAAACCTCAGCGGGTGGTCTCTAGCTATACTGGAGTAGGTGAAAGGCTTTGTGATATTTTATCTGGGTCTCATGCCAAAGGAAGCATGTTGACTATTAAGATAATTTATCTCTTGTGGGTAAAGTTGTACAACCTCTGCAGAGTGTAAAACTATTCGAATAGCCGTGCCCACGGTCAAGGGCGGGCAAGGAATGCATTCACATGGTAGATTTCTGGTTTTGGATTTAAAATCAAAAGTTTTGTATTCCGAGGGTGGAGGGAACTCTCGGAAGGGAATCCTGGCGGTTGGAGCCAGAGAGGGTGGATGGAACCCGCAGTTTAAAACTTGACCAATGGTAATTGGTTAGCTAGTGTTGGTAGTTGGAACCTTCACTAGAAAGTTAATTCTGTTAAAACATTTACTTCATTAAATTAAAGCTTTCGAAAATAATTAGTAGTAATTGAGATTTCAAATATTGCTTTGTGCAAAAGAACCATATGGCCTTCTTTGTTAAGCCTTGCATCTATGCATTTTTCCCAAGACTTGCGGAGTACTTTATGTACTCACATGCTACACTTAAAAATAACATCTCAGAGGAAGTTGAAGCTCAAGAAGGTGACTACGACTACTGCTTCGCTTGTGGCTGTGATGGATTCTTCCCGGAGGACTAGGTCGCGCTTCCCCAGTCAATTGCCTGTGGCGAATTGATGGGTCATCCTCGAGTTTTATTTGCTTCCGCTCTATTTCTTGTGTGCGAGGTCTTAAACCTCCTTTGTAATAATGAGACCCGGTGGTCAGTACTCTTAATTATTGTAATAAATCGTTGATGGTGATGTTTTCCATTCTGTTTGACTGTGTGCACTAGCTTTGATCTGGGACTAGTGCTGTAATACACAGAGGGTCCGGGTTTGATAATCCGGAGGCCCGACACCTGGACTGTGTGCTGCCTCCTATATTTGTGGCTGCAGGCATTGTCGCCAAACTTACTGCTAATTGGTAGAATTTTGCCACTAGCTTGAAGCACGAGAAGGAAGTGATATTTGTTGAGGATCTCATTGCTGCTCTCGATGTAGAAGAAAAGGCCAGAGCAAAAGATGCACCCACCACTTCTAGTCAGAACAATACCAATGTTGTAGAGAAAAAGACAGCTGAAAAGAGGTACAAATTCAACAAATCGAATAAGACATCTAGCTTTAAAAAGAAGAAAATTGAGAAAAAGGATTTTAAAGGATTGAGAAAAAGTATTTTAGGGGCATTACCTACTTTGTGATTTTAGGGGCATTACCTTCTTTGTGTGTGGCAAAGACGGTCATATGGTAAAGGACTATCACCTTCGCAAGAGTAGAGATGGCAAACAACCAAAGTAGAAGGCTGACAACATGATCATAGGCGAGGCTTTGACTTCAGAAGGGTATGATAATTCACCTTTTTTAGCATGTCAATGCACTGATTGGTGTAGTGATATTGGTGCTAATGTTCCTGTATGTTATGATAGTTTCCTTGTTTTGTTCTTACTAGACAGCAGAGGCTTCCTCTATCTTAATGGAAAATGGGTTACATGCTTTTATTCTTGGTATTGGCAGATGGGTCTGAAGCTTACTTCAGGGAAGATTGTCCATTTGAAATTGTGCAGCATGGTCCTACAATAATTAAGAACCTTATTAGTGATTCTCTCCTATGCAAGGATGATTATAAGCTAGTCTTTGAGTCAAATAAAGTTGTACTGTCTAAGTTCAAAAACTTTGTTGGTAAATGCTATGAGAGCGGATGCTTATTTTGCCTAAGTACTTTAGAGTCTTGTTATAATCTGAATGTTGCAAGATGTCCAGATTAGATTTAATTCCAAAATGTGAAATTATCAAAGGATTAAAGTGCTAGTCATGTGTGCAAGCAAAGTAGCCTTGAAAACTCTTTAAGGTATTAAAGGATGAAAACAACTGGGCACCATTAGATCTTGTTTACTCAGATTTGTGTGAAATAAATGAATTGTTGACTAAAGGAGGCAAAATATATTTTGTGCGTTTTATTGATGATGCAACACACTATTGTTATGTGTATTTGCTAAAAAGTAAGGATGCAGTTTTAAACTACTTTAAAACTTATAAGGCCAAGGTTGAGAATCAACTAGAGAAGAAAATAAAAAGATTAGGTCTGATCATGGAGGAGAGTACATCTCTCATGAATTCTCTCAATTATATTCTAAGTAAGAAATAGTACATGAATTTGCACCACCATATTCACCCTGATCAAACGGGGTAGCTATGAGGGACAATCGGACACTAACAAACTTGGTTAATGCTATGTTAGAGAGTGCTGGTACGACTAAGGCATGATAGAGGAAGCTATATTGACATCAACTTTCGTTCTAAATAGAGTAGTCACTAAAAAAGGTGAGATTACTCCAGATAAGGGATGGAAGGGGAGAAAATCTAATATTGATTTTCTACGAACTTAGGGGTGTTTGGCAAAAGTCAATACATCATTGTAGATAAAGAGAAATCTTAGAACTAAAACAGTCGATTATGTTTTTCTAGGATATGCTCATAATAACACAGCTTACAGATTTTTAATAGTTAAATAAAAAACTCCTGAGATTATTGTTAACACAACAATGGAGTCTAGATATGCTGCATTCTTTGGGGATATTTATCCTACAAGGGCTGTAAGCAGTACTTCACGAACTGAGAATATTCAAACTGAAAATATTGAAAGCGAGAATAATCTAACTTTTGAACTTTCTACCATTTCTGAATTAATATGTTATATCCCTAAGAAGGATAGCAATCTAGTCACAGAAGCTCTTCACCAGAACAAGAGACAAAGGGTTGAGAAAACATTTGGTGATGACTTTATTATATATCCCATAGATGATATGCCAAAGACTCTTTCAGAGGTTTATGCATCTCCTGATGCTGAGTATTGAAAAGAGGCACTCCGTAGCGAGATAGATTCTATCATGGCTAATGGAACTTCGAAGATCACCGATCGTCCTAGTGGGTGCAAACCTGTAGAGTGTAACCGGGTTTTCAAAAAGAAATTAAGGCTTGATGGTAATATTGAGAAGTACAAGACAAGACCTATGGCCAAGGGTTGCACCCAGAAAGAGGGAGAAGATTTATTTGATACTTATTTTCTGTCGCCAGACTAACCACCATCAGAGTGTTTCATGTGTTAGCTTCTTCCTATCGCCTACATGTCCATCAAATGGACGTGAAAACAACTTTCCTTAATAGAGAGTTGGAGGAAGAAATCTATATGGATCAACCAGATAGTTTTGTGATTTTGGACAGGAAAATAAGGTATGCATGTTATTAAAATCCTTATATGGCCTAAAACAAACACATAAAGAATGGCACGATAAATTTGACAAAACTTTAACATCCGTTGGCTTTGCTGTGAATGAAGCTGATAAATATGTATATCACTATTATGGTGGGGGTCAATGAGTAATCTTGTATTTGTATGTAAATGTCATACTTATATTTGGGATAAATACTACCATAATTAACAAGGTCAAATCTTTCTTATATCGATGCTTTGATATGAAAGACTTAGGAGAGATAGATGTCCTTCTGAATATTAAATTGATCAAGAATAAGGATGAGATTACTTCAAGTTAATCCCATTATATTGAGAAAATCTTAAGCCGTTTTAGCTATGAGAGTTGTGAAATTTCTCCAACACCCTACAATGTGAGCATTAAGCTGCGAAAGAACTAGGGGCTAGGAAAAGATCAATTGAGATATTGTTTGTTGCATCACTAGTCTTTCACTGTATTTGTTTCCTAATAAAATTTAGAATTAAAATATTGCCCACATTTCTAACAGTATTGCATCACTAGTCTTTTCTTGTAGACATCAACAAATTAGCAAACTTTATTTATCAGGTGGCAGCCACATGTCATTCTAGCCAATATATATCCCTAAAGTATATTAGAAACAATTGCTCAATAACAACACCGTGTACCATGTTTCGCTAAAATATAATATGAGCCATCGTCGCATGACGATACAACGTGCCACTGATTGAAGAAATCCTACCTTTCCTTCTTCGCTACCATGCACACCCATGGACTGCGTATTTTTTAAGTAGCGGGCATCAATTGGATTTGTAAACACTATATCTTAGGTGACACAGCCATATGGCATTCTGGTCGATATCTATTGCGAAAGTCTAGTATAAACAATTGCTCAACAACAACACCATGTGCTAAGTTTCACAAAAGTCTAATATGAACCATCATCAGATGACAGTACAATTTGTCATTGATAGAAGAAAACCTACCTTCCCTTCCTCACTGCCATTCATACTAATGGACTGCCCATTTTTGAAGTAGCTAGAGTAAATGGATTAGCAAACTATGTATCTTAGGTGACACAGCCGCATGTCATTCTAGCCAATATCTATCCCTAGAATCTAGTACAAACAATTGCTTAACACCACCACCACCATGTGCCACATTTCGCAAAAATGAACATTATCAAATGACAATACAATGGACTATGCATTTTTGAAGTAGCGGGTGCCAACTAGATTAGCAAACTCTATATCTTAGGTGACACAACAATATGTCATTCTAGCGATATCTATTGCTTAAGTCTAGTAGAACAATTGTTCAATGACAACATCATGTGCCATGTTTCACTAATCTAATACGAACCATCATCGGATGATGATACAATGTGTTATTGATAGAACAAAACCTACCATTCCTTCCTCGTTGTCATGCACACTGATGGACTGCCCATTGTCGAAGCAGAGAGCACTCAACGGATTAGCAAATTCTATATCTTAGGTGACACAAACATATGTCATTCTAGCCGATAGATATTGCGTAAATCTAGTAGAGACAACTATCTGATGATTACTTGCATGCCTCGTTTCGCTAAAGTCTAATATGAACCATTATCAGATGACAGTATCACTATTACAGAAAGGCTAATAGTAGACGCCAAATCACAGACGGTTTTGTGAAACCGTCTGTAATGTACACTATTACAGACGGTTTTAATTTGAAGGCCGTCTGTGGTATTTGTGGCGGGAAAAAGGAGTATCACAAACGGTTCTTACTGATGAACCGTCTGTGATACTGGAATATCACAGACGGTTTTTATTAAAAACCGTCTGTGATAATCTGGGATTATCACAGACGGTTTTTTATTAAAAACCGTCTGTGTTGTGTCGACTATCACAGCCGGTTGTTGTTAAGAACCGTCTGGGAATGTTCACAGACGGTTTTTCACAAGAACCGGCTGTGATGTCCCTTTGTCTGTCATAATCTAGATCAGAGGTTAATATATAAGTACACATTGCTTCTAATAACTTAACTACAGAACTACTGAGAGAAGAGGTCACAAATTTAAGGCAAATTTATTAATTTCAATTAGAGGCAAATTTATTACAAAAGTCGCACAGGTAAAGAGTTTCCCAGATTGTATTCTTTTGGGCTTCGTAAGCTTCTTCTTCAACTTGGGGACTTGGAGGATCAACCGCTAAATTCTCGAACGCCGTTAAGATTGCCCTTGTCCTCAGCACTTCCTCGTGCAGCCTGGGCAAATGATCAGCAGCATCCATAATGTTGTACAGGATAGCATGAAAAGATTCCTCAGAATCTGCCGTTTCTGCTTGATCGGCAAGGCTATCCATCAGTCTCTGCAATGCGTGTAGAGCTTCTTCCGCATTGCGCACATTGTGGAGAAGAACCAGGGTGAGGGCTGTTCCCCTTTCTTGAGCGGCAGCGAGACGCCTCCGTCGACGGCGGAGGATCAGGTCAAGCTGACGGATGCAAGAAAGTCGGGGAAGGAGAGCAGGGCGGGTGCGGAGAAGCTGCTCCAGATGCAAATTGCTGGCCGCCTGTGTAAGGTTCCGGCCGAACAATTCGTGATGAACAGATGAGAGGAAGGAGATGATCACAAGAACAGTAGTAGAAGCCATGTTGTATTGTATATTGTATTGTACATACGTAGAAGAGACCTGGATTAGGAGCGATTTAACCTTTAGCACAAACGGTTCGTATACCCAAACATTAATGATATAGACGCTTCGTATAATGATCGAGAGACGTTAATTAGACGATCGAAACACGAAGTGTTCTGGCATCGAACACGCGCGAAGCGTTCTGGTATGAAGCTTATCACAGACGGTTGTTTATAAAAAACCGTCTGTGATAATTTATTATCACAGACGGTTTTTAGTTAAAAACCGTCTGTGATAATGACTACGGCATTTATTGCGCTGCTCAGACCGCATCGTCTTCATTTCGATCCAGATCTAGCCACTGCTGCGCACTTTTTCACTCGGGAGGAAGCTAGAGCGATTTCAGGCCAGTTAATTTGGTGGGAAGAGGCAGAGATTGAGCTTTCAATTAAGATTCAGACTTTCCTGGTTGCTGTAGATATGGTTAGTAATGAAATTTATTTATTTTTAATTGCATTACAATTTAGGTGTAAGTAATCCATGAGTGGTTATTGAAGATGGTTAATTAATTTGCAAAATTGTTGGTTATATAATAGCTATTGTGTTTGTAATATGAATTGTGCTAGGAAATTAAGTCTCAATATAATAAATGTGGCCGGTATATATGTAGTTATAATTAGTTATTCTAGATTTTAATACTAAGTTGTTATATATGTACGTAACGTAGGACCGAAGTTGGATGTATGCCGCGAGCCGTGTGAGTGAAGAGTACATTAATGGTGTTTCTGCTTTTATAAGAGCCGCCGAGGAGGATATGTTGAATAAGGGGGTGGAATATATGTGCTGTCCATGCACTGACTGCGAGAATTTGAAGATGTTTAAGAACCGAGGGCAAATTGAAGCGCACTTGATTCAGAGGGGTTTCAAAAAGGATTATACGTGTTGGACCAGTCATGGCGAAGTGAATGATCATATGCCGCCGGATGACATCGCGGGTGAAGTGAATGATATGCCCCCGGATGACATCGCAGGTGAAGTGAATGACATGCCGCCGGCTGATGTCGATTGTGGCTCGGATTCGGATAGGTTGCACGATGATAATCTGGATCAGATGCTTCGCGATGTAGAAGAGAACTATGATGAGAGAGAGTATGTTAAATTCCGTGGCTTGATGGAGGACTCAGAGAAACCTTTGTACACGGGCTGCAAGTACACGATGTTGTCGGGCGTGCTTGAACTGTTGAAATTGAAGGCAAGCAACGGTTGGTCCGACAAGAGTTTCACGGCGCTGCTAGGTCTTTTAGCGGACATGCTTCCGGAGGGAAATGAGTTGCCTAAAACCACGTATAAAGCCAAGAAGGTTCTTTGTCCGTTGGGAATGGAAGTAGAAAGAATACATGCATGCCCGAACGACTGTATCCTCTACCGTAAAGAGTATGCAAACATGCATGTATGTCCGGTGTGCAACACATCCCGATACAAACGTAACAATCAATCAGATGATGGCGAGGGAACAGAGGCGAAGAAAGGACCTCCTGCTAAGGTGGCATGGTATTTTCCTATAATTCCCCGTTTGAAAAGGTTTTATGCAAATCCAAAGGAGGCAAAACTGTTGCGTTGGCACTCGGAGGAGCGCAAGAAGGATGGAATGCTAAGACACCTTGCTGATTCCGCGCAGTGGAGAAACATCGATAGGAGTTTTGCAGAGTTCGATGCAGAACCAAGGAATATAAGGTTTGGACTGAGTACAGATGGAATGAATCCATTCAGTAGCATGAGCAGCCGACATAGCACATGGCCCGTGACTCTCTGCATCTATAACCTTCCTCCTTGGTTGTGTATGAAGCGAAAATACATTTTGCTGTCGATACTTATCCAAGGGCCAAAACAACCTGGGAATGATATCGATGTGTTCCTAGCACCGTTGGTGGAAGATCTAAAAGTACTGTGGAACGAAGGGGTACAGGTATGGGATGCATACAAACGAGAGAACTTCACTCTGCGCTCCTTATTGTTCTGCACCATAAATGATTATCCTGCCCTTGGTAACCTATCGGGCCATAGTATAAAAGGTTCCAAAGCTTGTACTCACTGTTTAGATGGTACCGAGAGTGTGTGGCTGAGACACTCACGCAAAACTGTCTACATGCGTCACCGCCGGTTCCTTCGGAGGGCTCACCCATACCGCAAGATGAAGAAACAATTTGACAGAGAGAAGGAAGACGGTTCAACTCCAAAGCATTTAAGGGGACGCGAGGTTTATGATATGGTTAAGGATTTAGATGTTGTCCTCGGAAAGGGACGTAAATTGAGGGCTCATGAGAAGAACACCTGGAAGAAGAGATCAATATTTTGGGACTTACCTTATTGGGAGTACCTAGATGTGCGGCACTGCATCGACGTCATGCACGTAGAAAAGAATGTGTGCGACAGCTTGATTGGTCTCTTACTGAACATCCGTGATAAAACAAAGGATGGCGTCAACGCACGGCTTGACTTGGCTGATATGCACATCAGGCCTGAGTTAGCACCGACATGCACTGATAATGCACGAACGTACCTTCCCCCTGCGTGTTACACTCTGTCCAAGGCTGAGAAAACAGAACTGTGCCAGTGCTTGCATGGTGTCAAAGTTCCGTCTGGTTACTCCGGCAACGTGAAGAAACTTGTTTCGATGCAAGATTTGAAGTTAAATGGCATGAAGTCTCATGATTGTCATGTGCTGATGACACAGATGCTCCCTATTGCAATTAGAAATATTTTGCCGATCAAAGTCCGAGAGACAATCATGAGGCTATGTTATTTCTTTAACACAATTGCTCAGAAGGTCATCGATCCCGAAGGACTAGATGCTCTGCAGGACGAGGTGGTGATGACTCTATGTCACCTTGAAATATATTTCCCTCCTTCGTTTTTCGATATCATGGTCCATCTCATTGTTCACGTTGTGTGGGAGATAAAAATGTGCGGGCCCGTATTCCTACGTAGCATGTACCCATTTGAGAGGTTCATGGGAATTCTCAAGTCCTACGTACGGAATCGTTCTCGGCCGGAGGGCAGCATCGTCGAAGGTTATGCAAGCGAAGAGGTCATTGAGTTTTGTGTCGATTATATGGCTCAGATTCAACCGATAGGTGTCCCTCAATCTCGTCATGAGGGGAGGCTGAAGGGTCTCGGAACTATCGGAAGGAAAGCAATCACTCCAGATATGGACATGTATACTCAAGCCCATTTCACGGTGTTGCAACACATGACTGAAGTGGCGCCTTATGTGGACCAGCACAAGGGTGTGCTTCGGCAACAGAATCCGAAGCGGCCGGATGTTTGGATCATGAGGCAACACAACCGTCGGTTCAACCAATGGTTGAAGGAGCAAATCGCTAGGAGCTCGCCGAGTGAGACGCTGACATGGTTGGCAAAAGGGCCGACATTTACAGTTGTGACATGGTAAGGATATGACATAAATGGGTACACATTCTATACGCAGTCTCAGGATGTCAAGAGCACTAACCAGAACAGCGGTGTCCGCATAGATGCATTCAGTACCGATGGGTCGAGAAACTCGTACTATGGCTTCATAGAAGAGATTTGGGAGCTCGACTATGTGGTTTTTAAGATCTCCTTATTTCGTTGCCGTTGGGTGCATCTCCCACAGGTGAAGGTTGACAAGTACGGTGTCACGACCGTGGACCTCCAATGTGTCGGGTACAAAGATGAACCATTCGTACTCGCCAATCAAGTTATTCAAGTTTTCTATGTAACCGACCCGGCAAATAAGAAACGCCATGTAGTTCTTCATGGAAAAAGGAGAATTGTCGGAGTGGAGAATGTAGTGGACGAGGAGGAATACAATCAATTTGACGAGTTACCTCCTTTTGGAAATGGCATAAGGGTCGACGATGAACAACGTGACGAAACTAGTTACGTACGCATTGATCATGATGAAAGACTAATTTTTAAAGGAAATAAGCAAGTACAATAAGAATGTATATGTGAAAATGTGTGACAATTTTGAGATGTATATGTGAAAATGTGTGATGTAGTCAATTTTGAGATGTATATGTGGAAATGTGTGATGTAGACAATTTTGAGATGTATATGTGAAAATGTGTGATGTAGTCAATTTTGAGATGTATATGTGAAAATGTGTGATGTAGTCAATTTTGAGATGTATATGTGAAAATGTGTGATGTAGTCAATTTTGAGATGTATATGTGGAAATGTGTGATGTAGTCAATTTTGAGATGTATATGTGGAAATGTGTGATGTAGTCAATTTTGAGATGTATATGTGAAAATGTGTGATGTAGTCAATTTTGAGATGTATATGTGAAAATGTGTGATGTAGTCAATTTTGAGATGTATATGTGAAAATGTGTGATGTATTTGAGAATGACAAAATGTATCAAGAAATACACTGTGTGAATGCAGCTGGTTGGTGTTGTATATGAATGCAGTTGTTTGGTAGTTGATATGAATGCAGCTGTGTAGTTATTGGTGGTCTTAATTGCAACAGTCGGCAAAGGCTTATCACAGACGGTTCTAAATTTAGAACCGTCTGTGATAACATTTCACAGACGGTTCTAAGTTTAGAACCGTCTGTGATAGTAAACTATCACAGATGGTTTTTAACTCAAAAACGTCTGTGATATGTTATCACAGACGGTTCTAAGTTTAGAACCGTCTGTGATAATCGTCCTACATATACCCTCTCGCTAGGGTTTTCCGTGTGCGCTGCAGTTATTCGATTAATTCTAAATCCCGAGCCCGTCGTCGCCGCCGCCTCCCCGAGCCCTCGCCGGCTGCCTCCCCCAGCCCTCGTCGGCCGCCTCCCCGGACGAAGACGTCGCCGCAGCCTCCTCCTCCTCCGTCGCCGCCTCCCCGAGCCCGTCGCCTCCTCCTCCGTCGCCGCCTCCCCTAGCCCGTCGCCTCCTCCCCCTCCGTCGCCGCCCCTCCTCCTGCGTCACCGCCTCCTCCTCCTCCGTCGCCTCCCCGAGCCCGTCGCCTCCTCCCCCTCCGTCGCCGCCGCCTCCTCCTGCGTCGCCGCCTCCTCCTCCTCCGTTGCCTCCCCGAGCCCGTCGCCTCCTCCTCCTCCGTCGTTGTCGCCGCCTCCTCCTCCTCCTCCTCCGTCGCCGCCGCCTCCTCCTCCAGCGTCCCTAAGGTCACCAAAACCGTAAGGTCATCAAATCCCTCCCCGAGCTTCATGCTTACTGTTAGTGTTTAGGGTTGATGCTTGATGCTTCATACTGTTATGGTTAGTTGCTTAGTACATATTTAGGGTTGATTCTTCATGCTTACTGTTAGTGTTTAGGGTTGATGCTTGATGCTTCATACTGTTATGGTTAGTTGCTTAGTACATATTTAGGGTTGATGCTTCATGCTTACTGTTAGTGTTTAGGGTTGATGCTTGGTACATATTACATTGGTACATTGTTTACTGCAGTAGCTTAATTAGTTTGCTATTTGGTACATACTACATTGGTACATTGTTTACTGCAGTTGCTTAGTTTACATTGGTACATATTGCTTGTTGTGTTAGTATATAGTATATAGTATATAGTACATAGTATATAGTTTGAAATCATTTGGGTCCCCCTTCCCTCTACTCCTCTCCTCCCTTCTCCCCCTTCCCTCTACTCCTCTCCTGATCTCTTTCTAGTGTATCTGGATAAAGAAATCTTGCGATTATTGCAAAAGATACATTGACCATTTGGGTGGAAAGAAATACATTGTGTCGTCAGGCTCATGACTGCCAATTTGAAGCATAGCGTAGCATCCGAGGCACATCCAAGGCCTGCAGCTGTGTCTTGAGGAATCCCAAGAGCTGGTCTTCAGATGTGGCATTCCTCAAACTATAAATTATGAATCTTATTCTCATAACCCATCTGAATACCAGCTCTTGGCATTCCTCAAGACACAGCAGCAGGCCTCGGATGTGCCTCGGATGCTATGCTATGCTTCGAATTGGCAGTCATGCGCCTGACGAAACAGTTGATCTTTCCACCCAAATGCTCCATGTATCTAGACAAAAAACAGCAAATGAAGCAAGTGACATACTATAGTGTTCCCGTTCAATGAACCGGATACACAGTTTGTGTCATTTGCTTCATAGACCTTTGTTTAGGGACTTTGCTATTTGGTTTATAGTTTTAGCAACTAAAGTAGGTGCTAGGATAGGCACTTTGTTTAGAGACCTTGTAGTAATAGTATTACAAAATTCAAGGAAATTTTAGTACAGAAGTTCAAAAAAAACAAATTCCCAGATTCTTCGGTGAGCAGCCGATATAGCCGACTTCTTCGGTGAGCGACTATGCATCTGCTTCTTCCCACTCCTTCTCTTCATCTCTGGTCTCTGGATCACGTACGCCAGTAGCGATGATTCAGTTAGGCACATCACCCCCTCTCTATGTCCATATCACCCCCTCCCTTCTCCCCCTCCCCTCTACTCCTCTCTTGTCTTGCAATTCAATATGATTGCTTTCTCATCTTATCTTAATAGACCCACAAAATGAGCAACATGTCACCCGCGCATTCTTCAACATCATCGCCAGAGGCGTCCGCTCCAATATCAAGACGCCAAAGAAGAGGGCTATCAAAGAAGCCTGAGGGCCGACAGATCATCACAGCGGTGAATGCATCTGGGGTCCCTATCCTTCCTCGAAAAGCAGTAAACGCATTCCGAACCATGGTCGGAGTAGTTGCACGAGAACGAATTGAGATCACATACAATTCGTGGAAGAACGTGCCTGACACTCGGAAACGTGAGCTGTGGACCGAAATTTTGGCATCGTTCGAGTTCCCAGAAGAACACCTGGACGCTGTGCAACAACAAACCTACAAAGCGGCGTGCAAAGCATGGAAGAACTTCAAGAGCACGCTTGTCAAGAAATACGTGGAGACGGACGAAACGCCTGTTCATACATACCCATTCCTGGAACCACAATGGGAAGAGTTCAAGGCGATGAAAACGACCGAAGATTTCAAAAGTACAAATGTGGCGCACAAGGCCCTCCAGGCAAAAAATACACACCCTCACAGACTTGGCACAGCTGGGTATGCGGGTAAAATCGCGCAGTGGATGAAGGAGGATGAGCTGGCAGCTGCACAGGACATCGCCCCGCCGTTTTCCAATATCCCGGACGACCGCGCTCGAAATTGGATTAGAGCAAGGTCATCTACAACGACATCAGGGGATATCACCTTTCGAAACCCTTCAGACCAGCAAGTGACCGAGCGCCTGGTAAGATATCGATCGAACTACGTAGCTTGTAATTACTCCACAACTTCGTACGAATTGAAATGACATGTCGTGCTCTTGCAGGAAGAGCTGAGTTTTCAATCTACCCTGGGATCATTCCAGGGAACAAGGGAGAATGATATGCTCTCCATGGCCCTGGGAAACAAGGAGCACCCGGGCCGTACGAGAGGCCTTGGGCTTTACGTTCCTTGGAAACATGGTTTCCAAGATGACTCCGACATGTATCGGCGCAGGAAGAGAAACAAAGCCGAGCGTGACGCACAGCTACGAGAAGAGCTCAAGGCATCTCTTAAAGAGGAGATACTGGGTTCGATGGCTGATATAATCAGAGATGAGGTGCGGAAACAGACAGAAAGTCAGCAGGCCGCCACCGCCGCTCCTGTGCTAGCTAGCCCGCACAACCATCCGAGTAGCTGCACGTCCAATCCGACGCAAACCCAGTCCAAATTTCCTGTGGACGACATCCTGGTAATAATTATTACCTCTCGAATGCTTGCTCCATTGGTAGGCCTATTCGAGTAGCTAATTTTGTATCGTTATGTAGGAGCCTACGACATGCAGGCTCCAAGTGAGATATGGCTCCATTCCCTTGTACGCTGCTTGGGGCCAGGCATATTCGTCTGGTAGGGCCATGGTGCACGGTCAAGCTTTAGCACCAGGCTTCGCAAAAGTTAATGTGGATGGTGTGTATGCCAATTTTGAGGTGGTCCCGCTACCGAAGCCCCCCAACGACGAGATTGTGAATCTAGGACAGGCCATTGGAACATTCATCCAGTGGCCCAAAACCGACATCTCCCTGGAGGCTTCTTCACCGGTGGCAGGACCAGAAGTGCAGTACGAACCACAGCAACTTGCACTGGTGCCATCTCCACACGGGCAGTGCGAACCACAGCTACCTGCACCGGTGCTATCTCCACGGGTGCTATTCTCGCCAGAGCAACTTGCACTGGTGCCATCTCCACACGGGCAGTGCGAACCACAGCTACCTGCACCGGTGCTATCTCCACGGGTGCTATTCTCGCCAGAGCAACTTGCACCATCTATACCATTACAGTCGACTAGCATAAAGTCGACCCACAATCGAGGCAGTGGCCAGGGCAAATCAAAGACGAAGGATGATGACGAATTCCCGTCCATGCCATTGGCCCGCAAATTCGTGCTAGCTCAGCCGATGGTAGTCCAGGAAGAGCTCCAAAAACTAGGACTTGGTTGCCAAAGATTCCACCTTTGGTATATGGAAGTGTCCAATAAGCCAGAGGCAGAACGGCGCTCAGGTATAGCTGTCAAATTCAAGCCGGAACATTTCTTGCACGAAGCTCAGGACTGTGTCTTCACGGTGACCTTTGACGATATATTTCATCTTTTCACGCTCAACGCTCTCGACGCCTCACTCGTTCGATGCTGGACGCTGTAAGTCTGTACAATCAAAGTCTCTGTTCACGTAATACCGATATATGTCACAATTTGTTGCTTTCCTATGTTATATATAGATTCATGCTGATCGAAGCTAGATCATCGAAATCACAAATTGGTTTCCTGGACCCACGCTTGGTCGCCATTGATACCATCATCGAGAATGCATCCTTCGTCGAGGACTATATTACAAAAGCACTGCTGGCTCACCAAGATAAGGAATTTGTTCTTATGCCATACAATGAGAATTTTCATTGGATTTTAATTGTAATTATACCAAAATGGAACAAGGCTATATACCTTGATTCTCTAAGTAAGAACAAATTCAAGTACACAGCTATCGCCCGAATACTCGATAGGTACGTACATTGTACATTGTACTCTTTCTTTCCTTCCGAATAACTAATCTAACTTTTTCGAATAACGAAGGTCGTTCGCCACATACGTTCAACAAACACGTGACTCGACGACAGGGGCCAAGGCCTTGAAACATGATCGCAAGTTTCGGGTATTTGCTAGCTACACATTAATTAATCATATACAACACATAGTAGTAATGCCACTTGATTTAACACATTATATTTTTTGCAGTGCCACCAGCAGGAGCCGGGCAACACATGTGGATACTACATGTGCCACCATATGAGACTACTCCTCGATTCCACCAAGATCACTAATTCTAAGGTTTGTCAATCTTCCCACATTTATTTCATACATGTCAGTTTTATATATGCGCGCGTTGATATTCCTATCGACAGGCTGCGTCCATCTCTACATCTGCATTGACACAGCCGGATTTTGCAAAAATTCGAGGAGAGCTCATTTGGTTTTTGTGGTCAAAAGTCGTAAGATCAGATGGAGAGTTCCACTGCCCAGAATGATTTTTTATTGTAATTCTAAGTGCAAATACAGTGTAGATCTTTTACAATTGTGTATTTGTTAATGGATATTTTATTTCAACTCAATGAATTGATTTGCGAAATGGATGCTTTATGTTTGTGAAATGAAGTGCGTTGTCAATTGGATGTTTTATGTCTGTGAAATGAATTGAGATGTAAAATGTATCTGAAATGAAATGAGATGTGTGAGTTGTATATGTTTATGTCTGTGATTATCTGCTTGTTTCAGAGGGCATGGCTAGCATTTCCTGAGGCTAGCTATAAACAGAATAGATTCTGCTGGGGGGAGGAGTATCACAGACGGTTTTTCATTAAAAACCGTCTGTGATTATGCGATATCACAGACGGTTTGTCATTAAAAACCGTCTGTGATTATCCGATATCACAGACGGTTTTGTACTAAAAACCGTCTGTGATTATCCGATATCACAGACGGTTTTTTTTAAAAACCGTCTGTGATATCGGATAATCACAGACGGATTTTAGTACAAAGCCGTCTGTGATATCGAATAATCACAGACGGTTTTTAATGACAAACCGTCTGTGATATCGGATAATCACAGACGGTTTTTAGTACAAAACCGTCGGTGATATCGGATAATCACAGACGGTTTTTAATGACAAACCGTCTGTGATATCGCATAATCACAGACGGTTCAAAAACCGTCTGTGATAACTTGGATTATCACTGACCCATAATTTCAGACGGTTCTGAAAACCATCTGTGATGACGTTTCTGAACCGTCTGTAATGTGGATTTCTGTAGTAGTGTATGACGTGTCACCAATGGAAGAAATGCTACCTTTCGTCCCTCACCATCATCCTCATCCACGCCGATGGTCTGTCTATTTTGAAGCTAGTAAGCATCAACAAAAAAGAGAAGCAAAATCTATATTTTGGTGATGCAATCGTATTCTTGTACTAGTATATAGATATCACTAACTCTCGGTAGAAACCATTGCCCAACCACAGCATAACTTAACATCCGCGGAAGAAATGGTAGACTAAACCACGACCGGGGTCGTCCTTGCCTGTTGCACTACACTCTCTACATCAGTAGTCGCGTTGTCATAAAGAAATTGTTATCTTCTAAGCCTCTCTAATCACTTGCTTAATCCTATCCATAGCCGCCACTACCCTACTTAGGGGTGTTTCTTGAGCCGTCGCTGATGTCTTTTTTTGTATTTTTCAACACGGTAGTGGATAGTAGAGACACCAACATAGATAGCGCATATGGTTTTAGTCTCGGAAAGTCTTTGGAGAATCCGCTTTAAATGATCGTCCTGTTTTAACGTTTGGTTTTTTGATTTCCGGATAAGCCAAAAGACGAAAACAGAAGCCAAAAGCAAAAAAAAGAGCCTTAGACGTTAGCGAGCTAATCCCCACCACTTTCCTTAAAAGAATAAGTCCATATAACATCTTAAATTTTGCTTCAAAGTTTATCTAGCACCCTAAACTATAAAACTAGATATTTGACCTCTGAATTTTGTAATCCGATTCAAACAACATCCGACCCAGTTTCGCATGGTGCCATTGCCCGCATGCAAGATAAATAGATAATTTTTTTACATAGGATAATACGTTGGTCAAGTTGGATCAGTAACATAAAGGCCCATAAGGGCTTCTTATATAGACTTTCTAACTATGCTTTCATAGCCATGGTCTCTATAGTTCTCTTTCCCCTATTTTGATTAGGGAAAGACGTCTTAAATGCCCTGTCTATCATTTATTAACTTGATCAGCATGTTATACATAGTAAAATCGTCTATTTATAATGTTATGTATGTAATATCACTATTTAAAATCAGGTAAGAGTTTTATTTAAATTGGATTATAAAATTTGGAGGGCGGAGAGTGAAATGGTCGATTTTATAGTTCAAAGCGCTGCATGAATTTTCAATCAAAGTTTTGGAGTGTTATATATGGTTTTTCCTTCTTAAACCCCCACCCTTACCGCGTCTTCTGCATTTTGCTTGCCCAGCACATCACCAAACGAAAAAAAGAGGAAAAAATTTCGGAACGCAAACCCTAAGGCTCGCGGCGAGAGCCATGAAGATCCCGTTCGTGACCAAGTGGTCGCACCGATCGAACGAGCCCGCGGGGCAGTCGAGTCCGGCTGCGGCGCAGCAGCCGCCGCCATCTCCGGCGGGGTCCGCGCCGGCGCCGGCTGCGGTAGCGTCTTCGTCGCTCCCCGCGGCGGCGACGGAGGCTGGAGAGGACTTCATTTCTCAGGAGGAGGAGTACCAGATGCAGCTGGCGATGGCGCTGTCGGCGTCAGCCTCGGCGTCGGGCGGCGAGGGCGCGGGGGACCCCGAACGGGAGCAGATCAGGAAGGCGAAGCTGATGAGCCTTGGGAGGGGCTACCCGGTGTCCACCGGTGATCGGGGCGGCGGAGACACCGCGGAATCGCTCTCCCGCCGCTACCGGGTGAGCCTAACGAAATCCTGTTAATTCGCTGCATAATCGCTGGACGCTGGTGAATACCGCCGCTACCGGGTGAGCCTAACGAAATCCTGTTAATTTGCTGCATAATCGCTGGTGAATAGAATTATTAGTGGGGTTTAAGATTAGAAATGCTTCTACTATTTCGTGTTGCACGTAGCGTTTTTGGGTACATTTTGCCACTTTAATATGGCCTATGATGGATGCACAACACCAGGGCTTAATAGGCAGATCATTAAGGACTATAAGGTAGAGTTCAGCTAGTTGGATACCTTATCACAGTTTTAACGCACTGATCAATTAATTCCAAGTTTCCAACATTTGTAGCAGAAAATTGAGTATATAGAAACGCTGGTCTTCAAAAAAATGTAGAAAACAATATTTGTAGCTTTGCTCGGTCAAACCACACACATTCATTTGCGCAGAAGCTTGCACAATGAGTGCATGAATGCACACATGGACAAACACAATATGCGTGCAAGGACATAAACATGCACAAGAGGCAGACTAACAGGCATAACAATTTGTCCATTCTTCAACAAGCCAATGGATCAATGGATTGCCCTTCACCCGTGAGGCAGACCAATGTTTGTGAGTTGAACTCGCTCTCTTGCCATGCCATTGATTCACGAATTTGAGTCGGACTGTTACCAACCTTTTGGAAAATTGTTTTGTCTTCATTCTCCTTCTATCACCCATGAAGAGCACAGTAACCAAAGTGATTTTGTCATATAGAAAGAAGTGAAGTGTAGTGATTCATGTTATTGGAAAAGTGTCACAAATAACTAGACAATAGTGTCAGCTTACGTGGTATATTCATTGCCAACTACCTATTCATAGGGTACTTGCTGAATGAATGTTGCCCAATGCCCACTTCTGATTTATTTATGTTTTGGCGCTAGCCCTTGATGACCTATCCATTCCTAACTGCAATTTGTATTCCAAATTATTGTAGGACTATAACTTTGTTGATTACAATGAGAAAGTTATTGATGGATTCTATGACATATTTGGCCTCTCTGCGGGGTCGTCCGGGCAGAGAAAGATGTCATCGCTTGCAGAGCTTCAGATGAGCGTTGGGGATCTTGGATTTGAAGTGATTGTGGTCGACCATAAATTCGACAGTGCCTTGCAGGAGATGAAGGAAGTAGCACAATGCTGCTTGTTGGGTTCTCCTGATATTACAGTATCGGTGCGACGAATAGCTGAAGTTGTCGCAGAAAATATGGGTGGTCATGTAATAGATGCAAATGAAATGTCTACTAGGTGGTTGGGCAAAAGCATTGAGCAGAGGACATCGCATCAGACAAGCCTGCTGCCTATTGGCAACATTGAGATAGGCTTGTCTCGCCATCGTGCCTTACTTTTCAAGGTCAGCTCTCTCTCTCTCTCTCTCTCTGTGTGTCTTTTTTGTTTTTGTTTTCCCAAAAAGCTTGTTCCTCAGATGGCCACCACCAACTCATCATTTGACTGCTTGGCTGCAATTTGATGAAAATACAAGAAAAAATTAACAGTTGCATGTAAGAAAATAAGCTGAACCAGATTTTGAGGGTTACATTGATCATCAATTTATTGAGGATATTGACCATTATGTTATACATATTTTTTTCAATATATTGTATTTCATTAGTATGTTTGGATCTTGTAAACAGTTTGCAGTCTCACCTTCTCATGTTATTTCTTTGAAGCATCTTATGTATTCTGCCAGTAGAGTGGATTAGATGCGAAACTGTCCCATGGAGGACTACAATGAACTACGGCACTACCTATTTTTAGAGTAAAGTGCACTTTAGGCCCCCTAAGCGCATGGGTGTCACTTGGGTCCTTAAACTTCAGAATTACACATTTAAGTCCCTAAACTAGTATAAGTGGGTCAGCAAAGGTCCAAATCCTACTCAATTGGTAATTAGAGGTGGGATAATACCTATGATTAATCTAAATTGGTATTACTTAGCTCTAGGGGTGAAAACAGATTGAATACGGACGGATAATGACTTTGCCATATTTGTTTTCATGTTTTCCCCGGATGCAGATTACAAATATGAATATCCCGGATACGAATATGAATATGAATACCGTCGAATGCATATACAAAGAGAATACGAATCGAAATGTATAAGGTCACGAATATTTCTCGAAACATGAAAATCACTTAAACTGTTCACATGATAGCAATTGAAAAAAGAATTAGTTTTATGTGATCAAAATATTTGCCAATTCAGTGTATTTTCAGCAATCATATAATATATATCATCAGTAAATATAGGAAACTACAAGGCCATAACAATAGCAAAGAGTCTTAGTCAAAACAGTTTTTCAGTTTACATGTTTACATCCATTCCCTAACAAAGGTTTAATGTAAAATAACTTAGTATGCTCCCCCGTATATGCTTTATTTACCATTTTGCTTAAAACTCGATATCTATTGCCTACCTCATAAACGTTGCATAACTCATTATAAAATAATTTTTATTAATATTTATTTATTTTTATGCATAATGAATGTGCTTTTGGAACTTCCAAGAACGAATAATGATGAAAGGGGTCATGTTTGGGCAAATGAGAAGAAATATCGGGTGTCAAAAATACTATTGAGACCTTTTGACGTATTTTTGGGCAATTAAATGGACTCAAATGAAAATATTCACAATTACGAAGTTGTAGATCTCATTGAGAGCTACAATTTAGCCTACTCATTTACCTAATTTGGACTCCGAAAAAGAAAGTTATGGTCTTCGGAAGACAATATATATGAAGCCTCAAACAATACCTCCGAATATCCGGACTTATGTATCTCTGGATATTTGAAGCTGCGAATATCCGGACTTATGTATCTCTGGATATCTGAAGCTGTATTCGTATTTGATGGATAGTGCACTACCGACAAAAATAATCTGTATTCGTTTCCGATCCGACATTATCCAACAAATATCCTAGCCGATAGCATCCGTATTAAAAAAATGATCCAGATCGGTCGGAAACTATCCGAACCGTTTTCACCCCTACTTAGCACACATGCTCAAACTTTAGCTTACACAGGATCAATGTGCTATGTCATCAGTGGTTGCTAGTTAAGTTGGGTTTGGACCTGCCTTGACACTTATATAAGTTTATTAGTTTAGGGATCTAAATGTGTAATTCAAGTTTAGGGATCCAAGTGATACATCTGTGCAAGTTTAGGACTTATGATGCACTTTACTCATTTTTTAAAGATTCTTCAGTAGATAAGATTGGAAATATGTTGATGGTTTCAATGAGTAATTATCAAGAGACATCTTCCAGTTCCACGCAGATATGTATAAATGAAATGAACATGAGATAACCGAATCTGGAGAGCTAATGTAGAAATGTGTTTGCTTAATTATGAACTCTCTTCCACATGGCTTCACAATTAGTGCAAAACCATGGAACATACTCTCTCAGGTCTTACTTTTATGTATTCATGCAGATTCTTGCTGATAGTGTTGGTATTCCATGCAAGCTGGTTAAAGGGAGTCATTACACTGGTGTTGAAGATGACGCTATTAATATAATAAAGATGGATAATGAAAGGTATTTACATATTTAGTAATCAATTATTAATTGTTCATATAACCACATTTTCACTGTCAAAATAATCCATGAATATATTATTCATCTTTTGTTATTCTGAACATTATACCTTATTTTGTTTGCCATCCATTACTGCTGATTAGTCAGCATTTCTTCTTCTTCTTTTTTCTGTAGGGAGTTTCTGGTTGATGTTATGGCTGCCCCTGGCACTCTCATTCCAGCAGATGTCTTTAATTCAAAGGGTACTTCATTCAACTTCAATCAAGCATTGGGCAAGAATCAGAAGACTGAGTCGGCAAGTAACATTGAGAATGATCCGATTGCATTAAAATCTGATCATAAAGGCAACCAATTGCATATGTTTAGCAATGGTAATTGGATAACAGATAATCAATCTGGGTATGAGAAGACGACGACTGGTGGAAGTATTGTTAGTGAACCTTGGACATTGGCACCTCAGATGCAATTAAATCAACCGTCAACTTCCGTTGGCGCACCTTCAACGCAGAAAGATGGCTTGAATTTAATTCCAGACTCTCAGGAAACTGAAGAGTCCAAAAAACTATTTGCGGAGCTTGATCCTTTCAGGGCTATTGAATCTGGGAAAAGTTCACTGGCATTCAAGGGACTAGACAATAGAAACAATGAATTCCAAAGGCGTAGAGAGAATGTAACCCCAGCACTTGGAAGATCTCAACAGCCATTGGTGATGAAAAACTGGTCTGCTTGTAATGACATTTCCAACAACAAACAATACAATTTTGCTGAGGGGTTAGTTCCTCGGAGAAATGTTAGTGACAATGTTGCATCGTCATCTCAGTTGGCCTGGTCGACTGCAAAGCATTACAATCCTAATGTTGGAGAGTATAACGATAGGTTGTATGCGGCACCAGTTTGTAATTATGACAATAAGACGGTTGATACCTCAGCTATGACCACAGCTTCTACCTCCGGAGAGCACCTTGATAGATCAAATATGGCACTTGCTTGTTATTATGATGACAGGATGATCGATACTTCTTCTGTGAATGCAGCTTCTACATCTGGAATTGGGAAGGTTGCAGAAAAGGGTCCTCATAATGTTCTGGAAAAAGGTCCCATATATTCTAGATTTGATGCTCAACTTTCTAACAATATGCAAGGAGTTGATCCAGAAGCGAAGGAGCACAAGCAAAACTATGGAAGGGATGCCCACAAAAAGTTATATCCTGATCAAAGAATGTCTCCTCTTGACAGATTCATGGACACACCAAGGCAGAACACAGAATCTGTTTCGCCATCCCAAGTTGGGTCAAGCAGGGTTGACATGGTGTTGGATGAAGTTTCTGAATGTGAAATCCTCTGGGAAGATCTTATAATTGGCGAAAGGATTGGCTTAGGTACACAAATGTTTTTTAATCTATTGTCTAGTTATATTTCAACATATTGAGTTGAACGCAGGTTGTAGGGTCCCTTGTCAGTTATCTTGCCACACAAAAGGAAAGAAATATTCATCTAGCATCAGTGTAGATAAAACATACTATAAAATTCATGCACTATATGTTGTGTTGCTATGTTCTATGTATATGACAACTAAATGAGTCTCCTTGAAATTTTTAGGTTCATATGGAGAAGTCTACCATGCTGATTGGAATGGAACTGTAAGTAGTTTTTCCTTTTCATCTTCATTAGAAACGTATATTGAGTTTAGTGCACCAACCTCATTTACATGCTCTGTGGATGAAACTGATTGCATAACTCACAAATAACAAGTCAAAGCATGGTCTGTGTTTGCTATGTCTTCTGATTCAATCTACTGATTACTGATCATTTTAGTGATAATGTGAAATTTTGTTTATTTACAGGAAGTGGCTGTAAAGAAATTCTTGGATCAAGAATTCTATGGTGATGCTCTGGATGAATTTCGTTGCGAAGTAGGTGAAAGATTATGCTTTTGATACCCATAAGCTTTGCTGAAATGCTACTTGTGATTCCAGATCACTGTTGCTGAAACCTTTGATGATTCAAATATATTCTCTTTTAGGTGAGGATTATGCGTCGGCTTCGGCATCCAAATATTGTTCTCTTTATGGGTGCAGTAACACGGCCTCCACACTTATCCATTGTATCAGAATATCTTCCAAGGTATAGCAAGTTAGTGTTTTACAAAACAATTTGGTAATAATGAAACAATGCTGAATATGGTACATGTAATAAATGTGACATGCTATTTTTGACCAGCTTTACATAAATGTATATGCTAATTTACATGCTACCATGTGCTATATAAATATGCTCAGCTCAACTTTTTACAAAAATAAGGTGCTCTACTATGTATAAGTTAACCTGTTATCATGAGTCCATTTGCGGCACTTATGTTTTTGGTCAGTGCTGGATCAAATGTTTCCTGTTTCAACATTGAACTTTATCTAATTGCTATTTTGTTTTTCAGGGGAAGCTTATATAAGATTATTCATCGCCCTAATTGCCAAATTGACGAGAAGCGTAGGATTAGAATGGCCCTTGATGTGGTAAGGATGAAACTTTTCTATTGTATTTTTTATGCTTATTTCCATGTGTCTGTTCATACTATGGCAATGTCCTCTGTAGGCCAGAGGCATGAATTGTCTTCATACCAGTGTACCAACAATTGTTCACCGGGATCTAAAATCAGCAAACTTGCTGGTTGATAATAATTGGACTGTTAAGGTATCTACCTGCTTTCAAGAAGCAACACCTTAACCTCTTATTGCTTTAGTACTGTTGGCTAACGAATTACATATACATAGGTCTGTGACTTTGGACTTTCGCGTTTGAAGCACAGCACATTTTTGTCATCGAAATCCACTGCTGGAACTGTAAGTACTTGACATTCAGATTGTAGAATGATTCTTTAATTTTAATTGTTGCTGAAACATTAATTGATTCTCTTAAAATTTATTGTTTCTCCCTTATACCAGCCTGAGTGGATGGCACCAGAGGTATTGCGGAATGAGCAATCAAATGAGAAGTAAGTGATTTTTGAGTATCATTTTCAAATGGTCTTATTTGTCAGCTTTAGGTTCTAGCAAATTTCATCTACTTGGTGCATGTTTGGGCTAGCTTAAAACTTAGTCTCTCACCTAAATAAGCTTAGGGTGAAACCTAAAGGGGAATTGTTCTATAATAGCGTAATGCAAGCACTAACTTGGTTTATATGGGTAAGCCACAATTGCCTGAAGGGTGCTTGATTGACTCATATGAGATCTCTAAGTGGAATCTATCACTTTATAAGCTGGCTCTTGAAAGAAGCTAGGTTTAACATAATATTATTCATTTTTGGATGTGCTATGTGGAGCCTTTGGTGTTAAATTGCTTGTCTATCTTCCTACCTGTAATTTCATACAAGGACTTCGTAGGTCTGTCTTTCTGGAACATATTATTTGTATCTTCACATGATATGTCCTATATTACACAGCCCTGCATGTCTAGTTTGCTCTTTTCTGCTGATAATTATTGGATGGGATAATTGGGCCCTGAGCTTTGTGTAGTACAAACAAGATGGAGAATAGATGTGCAATATGTAGGTTTTGTGGATTATGAGGTGGCTTGCTAAAGACTGATGAGATATTCGGAATTTTATCACATGTACCATGAAGTGTTCTTAGATTCATTATCACATGTACCATGAATTGTTCTTAGATTCATTTACTTTGTCCCTGGTTTCTTGTTCTACATTACGCATATGGTGTCATGCCTTTGCTGAGGAGGGTGATAAATGCTAAATGTCATGTGAGATTTATCTGTGCGCTGATTTTTCACTCTTGATCTAGACTGTCTGGGCTCTAGCCAAATGTCGTGTGAGATTTCTTCCAGGCCTTCTCTTTCTGTTAGCACACCACAAGCAGCACATTGACAAGTGACAACCGCACTCATTCCCTGAAAGTTTTGCAGGTGCGATGTTTACAGCTTTGGTGTCATCTTGTGGGAGCTAGCAACACTAAGAATGCCATGGCATGGGATGAACCCCATGCAAGTTGTGGGTGCAGTTGGCTTCCAGGACGGACGGCTCGATATTCCCAAGGAGGTTGATCCTCTAGTTGCATCGATCATATGGGACTGCTGGCAGAAGTGAGTTTTTTTAAAAAATATATATATGCTTACTCTAATGTTTTGGTCAGGAAGGGCAGAGAGGCTTTTCTACTGTGTTGTTAATTGACCTTTTTATCTTTTTGTTACATGTGAACTTGGTTTATCTCTATTACCATTTTCATTTTCCAGGGATCCAAACTTGCGTCCGTCCTTTGGCCAATTAGCAAGCTATCTGAGGACATTGCAGAGGCTAGTAATCCCTTCACATCAGGAGACACCGAGCAGCCATCTACCGCAAGAAATATCTTTATTTCGGTGAACTCCACCCTTGTGGCTATGATACACCAACTGTGAATAAAGAGTAATCATGGTTTTGCGGCCGTATTGGGGGTCACTAGTCTGCAAAGGCATGGCTTGATTGAGAGCCCCGGTCCCGGTCCAGATAGCAGTCATCCTGCTGTTGCAAGAAAGCTTGGCAGCGGAGTGTGTACAGTTCAGTATAGGCCGATCAGATAAAGCGGAGGAGAAAATCTCAGCCGGTAATTGTATCGTGTTTTTTTATTTGTCTTCCGTTGTGTCGTATGGATCGTGGAAACAAGAAAGAAAAAGAGAAGAAAAATGCGGAACTGTATGGACGAGTTAATCGAATATCAGTTGTTACCTTACAAAGAAGAAGCTGGGCAGTCTGTAACATTGTGCATTGTGTGGTCGATTCGTTTCTGCCATATCTCAACAATTGGTACTTCAATTATATGTTTTGGCTGGAAAAATCACAAGCAAATTGTTTATGAAGTAAACTCTGGACTGCCACTTGTAAACGCATTCAATAATCCCGTCGCAAATCAAGCGTTGGATGGAAAAGAAGGGACAGGATCGGCTCATGCGAGGCGTGCGGTGCAGAAACCCCCACCGGCACATTTGCAAAACACACCCGTGAAAATTTGAGAATATAGAGCCGAAGTGTGCCTGGCGTCGGTCCCGCAACTGAGTCCTCTCTGATCAACCATTTCAAAACCAAGCTAGGGTTAGCAAATCCCAGCGATTTCCCCGCCTGCGAGAGGTGCTGTCCGGTGTCGAAGCTCCGGCTTGGACCACTCCCGCTGAAGTGGCCGCGCGCGTTGAAGTTCGTGCAGGCGGCGGCGGCGGCGGCGTCCTTGCTGGTACGTCGAGGCCTCGAGGGAGTGCGGCCGCCGGTCTGTAAATTCGGGGGCGGTGGACGCTGCTGCCGCAGAGGAGGCGAGCGCCAGCAGGAGCACGACAAGGAACCAGGGCAAGTTTGCTTCTTCCTTCCTCCCTGTGAATGTGCTGTTTCAATTCGGAGGAATCCAAGTATTTAGGCCCTCTTCAGTTCGGTTGTGGTTTTTGCCTTTTTGGCTGAAATGGCAATGTGCCCAAGAAGCCGCGAATAAAACTAGAGGTGCTTAATTTGGCTTGTGACTTTTTACTGAGATGAATTGAGAAACGTTATATTTGGCATTTTAGCAAGCCGTACCGAGCGAAACCATTGAATTGCATTGGTTCGAACTTGACATACAAATTGGATTACAAATATCACATGTGGCACATGGACACTTATAACGTACATAATACAATAATTGAAATTGCTAGACCGTTACTTATATCAAGATGCCAAAGTCATTGCAACATGATCATGCACCATATGCACCGTGTGGTACAACGCATTCTCTAAGATTTGCATTACCTACATCTTAATCTTCTAGGTTAGCAAAATCTATGTCAGGCAAATCACTGTCCAAAATGAAGTTATGCAATACTATCGTCACGACAATTATTGCCTTCTGCTTCTGGGCATCATAGTTAGGAATGTTGTCCAATATACGCCGCTTTAGCCAAACGCACAACTTTTGATTGAACGACATCATGCAGTTGCAAATAAATTGAACGATGTTAAATAAACGTAGTGCATAACATTACAGAGTGAATGGCACAAGACCCAAATGTAGTTTATGCAGTGCGAAGAAACAACTCAAATTAACGTCCGAAACTGAAATGCGCAACATGACACATCGGTTGAAATAGAAATTTGGTCTCAAGTCTTCGTGGTGAGGAAGCTGTCATGACATTCTTTCTTTATGAAGAGCTGGTTGGCATCGTAGTGCTCGTCGGTGTCGTCGCCAGCTCCAGCCTCCTTGACTAGGCCCATTAGGCGTGCCATTTCTTCCCTAGCTGGATCGCTCATAGGGGAAGTGGCGCACACACTCGATGCACGGGTAGCGGTGATGTGCGTCTTCTCGTAGAGGTTGACAAGGCACTTTAGCTTGACGTCCCCATCGATGGTCTTGGTGTTCATGCTATTGGCGAAAGGAGGCATTGACTGCACCGTGGATGCTTGCCTCTTGACACCTTGGATGGTACAACGCCGCCACTGTGCATAAGGGGGGATATCCTCCTCGTTGTCGGACTCCAGTGTATCGGCACCGAGCACAAATGAGTGCTTTTTCATGCAGGTCGCGGTGTTGAACACGGCGTCCATCATGTCCTCATTTTGAAGGGGAGTGTCCATCCGTCCCTCACCCTTCGGACTGGCGTCAATGAAGTCAACAGTATGATGAAGGTGTTAAAAAATGAGCTCCATCCTCCATCCTTCAGACGGTCATCGATGAAGTCAGTGGCGGGATGAAGTTGTTAAAAAGCACGCTCCGTCCCCCACCCTTCAGACAGGTGTCGACGAAGTTTGCGACTAAATGAAGTCCTAAAAAAGCACGCTTCGTCCCCCACCATTCGGATGGGCGTCGGTGAAATCGACGGCAGGACAAAGTCTTAAAAAAGTGATGCATCCCCCACCCTTTGGATTGGCATCAACGAAGTCAGCGGTGGGACGAAGCCATTGAAAAGCGCGCTCTGCCCCCACCCTTTGGACGATTGTCGACGAAGTCCTAAAAAAGCGTGCTCCATCCCCCAACCTTTAGATGGTCTCCTAAAAAAGCGTGATGTGTCCCCCACCCTTCGGATTGACGTCGACGAAGTCGGCGACAGGACAAAACTGTTGAAAAGTGTGCTCCGTCCCCCACCCTTCGAACTAGTGTCAACGAAGTCAGTGGTAGGACGAAAGCGTTAAAAAGCATGCTCTGTCCCGCACCCTTCAGACGGTCATCGATGAAGTCGACGGCAGGACAAAGCCATTAAAAAGCGTGCTCCGTCCCCCACCCTTCGGATGGGCATCGACGAAGTCAACGGCGGGACAAAGTCCAAAAAAGCGTGCTTCGTCCCGTCGACGAAGTCAGGTAGAGGCTATAGGGGCTCTACGCGGTTATTTAAACTTCATAAAGTTGCCCGGGACGACTAAGTTCCCATTGCCTTATACTCCGTAGAGATTGTGTGGGGGCTATGGGCTCTGCGCTTTGATTTGGACTTCGTAGAGCTCACTCCGTAGAGTTGCCTGGGACGACTAAGCCCTGACGTTTTATATTCCATAGAGTTGGCGCGGAGGCTATAGGCTCTGCACTATTATTTATGCCACGATACTCGTGAGCTCATAGCACCATCATCGAAAGATCAAGAGGGAGGTAATGTGGTCAGAGCAATGGTTGAAACAACATGGTCGTAATAACCGGTCGACATGGCGTAGTCAATACACTTGGTCGTAACAGCCGGTCGACACAGTGTAGTCAATACAACGTGATCGTATTGGCCTGATTGACACAACGTAGTCATAACCGAAGAACATGCTCGATACCCAGGTGGTCGAAGACGTGGTCACAAGAACGTGGTCGTAGCAGGTGCTTGAGCAGGCGTGGTTGTAGTACGTACTCGTAAAAGCACTGGGGCACTACGGTCGGTGGTCGTAAGCTTAACGTGTTCGAAATAAGAAGCCATGGTAGCAGCCCAGATGTAAGGCGCACCACATTGACCACCTTACGGTTTTGTTTCTCATGCCGTTTCATGGCTCGATTGTGCCAAAGTTCTTACCCATCATATATCTCCCTATTTGCCCTGATTTGCATAAAATCTCATCAAATAGTCTTCCAGATCTATTCTCACATTGCTACACATGTCCTATAAAGGTAATTTAAGCCAAAGATTAGGCTATAACTTTCATGAACACTAAATCATAAATCTAGCTCAAGAATAAGCAAAATTAAGCAAGAATACAAACAAGAACATGACTTAGACAAAGTTTTGATCTATTTCCATTAGAGAATGAAGTTTACATACTCATAAATGATTGCAAGGTGTTGCCAAAGCACCACTTTTTTCTTTCTTAAGTTTTCTCTTTCACAACTATGTAAAGAGACAAGGTGGTAGAATAAAAACCTAAACCTGGAATCCTTAGATCTAACACATCCTCTTCTCCTCTTTAATAACCAACAACAAACCCTAATGGCTCCAACCCATTAAGACATTGGGGAAATCCATTAACACCGCCAACATGGGTCTTACACACTTACCTATGCTTTTCAAAGCGTTTATAAGGCTTAACCCACTAAAACCTTAGCGATTGATCCACTTTGTAATTCTAGCTCTCCTAGACCTAAACCACTTCTCCTTTGCGCCTTCCTGTGTCACAATTTTGATCAAAGCACCAACCTGGTATTTGGCCAACTACCAAAATATCCTTGATGAAACTTTCGAGTACCTTCCTTTGACTTCATCTTCACATTCACCTCAAAGCATCTCCGCATGCTTTGACATGTAGCCCGTAGCACCCAATAACTAGCCGTTATATCTTCACGCATTCGGACTCCCACAAACTATCTCTATGTCCATCGACCTCATCACTTGGCGTATCACATGCACCAACTCACTTATCCACGATCCTTTCTTCTTTATGCTTCTCAATTGAGCCACGTAGCCTCACCCAGACTTACATGACACTTGGACCTTAGCTCCCCCGCCTAGTCCTGATCCATTGTCGTCATCCGCTAACGCTATCCAAGTCATCTACACATTCAAAGACCAAGCAACCATCTCGAGCACAACTTCCATGCACTTGACTCACGTTAGTCAAAACAATGCATCAAGCAACTAAACACAACTCAAAATCTAATTTCATCAACACCCTAGACATGTCTAGCCCCTTTAGAAACTCTTTAGACACCCTAGATATGTTTGGGGTACCCCCTCAAACATGTCTGGCCCCTCCAAAAACTCTCTGGACACCCCAGACTTGTTTGGGGCACCCTCTCAGACATGTCTGCCCTCGACAAGCTGGTTTGACTGCTGTGCCATGGCTGGTCAGATCGCCCACCACCGGTCTGACTGCTATCTAAAAAGTTCTATTGTTTTGGGGTTAAGAATCACCATCGATCCCTGCGTGTTGATTTATACTTGACTGAAAACGCCATATATAGTACAATATATTGCCGCACAAATTAAGGATGACCAGCAGGGCTATTTCCATCTATTACATTTAAATCAATCTATTCTATCTATAGCCAGGTCTTCCAAATATATCTCTACGGCAGTTTACATACTTAGAACAGATTCTTATTTGTTAAAAGCTGAGATCTATTTTATCTCTAACAGCCCCTCTCAATCACAACTTTACCAAGTTGAGATTGCTTCGAAAATCTTTAAGACGTTGAATGGGTAGGGCCTTAGTGAAACCATCTGCAATCTGATCTCCTGTCAAAATAAGCTTGATATCAAGCAATTTTTGATTTACTCTTTCTCTAACAAAATGATAGTCAACCTCAATGTGTTTAGTCCGAGCATGGAAAACTGGATTGACAGATAGATAGGTTGCTCCAAGATTATCACACCATAGCCGAGCTGCAGGAGGACTAAAAATTCCCAATTCCTTAAGAAAGGTCTGGATCCACATTATTTCAGCTGTACAATTAGCCATTGCCTTGTACTCAGCTTCTGTGCTAGATCTGGACACTGTAGGTTGTTTCTTCGCATTCTAGGACACAAGATTGGTTCCTAGAAAGACAGCAAAACCTCCTGTGGATTTTCTATCATCTAAACATCCAGCCCAATCTGCATCAGAAAATCTTGAAACTAACATGGAAGAAGATTTAGTAATTTTCAGTCCATACCCCATAATGTGTTGCAAGTACCTGAGTATTCTTTTAGCTGATGTCCAATGTGCAGTTGTTGGCGCATGCAGATACTGGCACACCTTATTTATTGAGAAAGAAATATCTGGCCTTGTCAAAGTTAAGTATTGCAAAGATCCAACTATGCTTCTATATCTTGTGCCATCCGCAGGACTTAATTTTTCTCCTTCTAATGACAATTTTTCAACAGTGGACATAGGAGTATTCATTGGCTTGCACCTTTGTATCTGAACCCGTTTCAACAAATCAGCAGTGTATTTTTCTTGTGTTAGGAGAATTCCATCATCTACCTTCTTCACTTCAATCCCAAGAAAATAATGTAGATCACCTAAGTCTTTTAGTGGAAAATCATCTTGAAGATCTTTAAGGAGAGCTTGTGTAGCTTCAGCTGATGAACTGGCCACAATTATATCATCCACATAGATGAGCATAAAAATGATCATGTCACTTTTTCTATAAAAGAAAAGTGATGTATCAGCTCTTGACGGCTGAAATCCGAGTTGTAGCAACTTCTCACTTAATCTTGAGTACCAGGCTCTAGGAGCTTGCTTCAATCAATATAGCGACTTGTCTAATTTGCACACATAATCTTTCATCTTCATATCTTCATACCCTGGCGGCTGCCTCATAAACACATCCTCCTCAAGAACACCATGAAGAAACACATTCTTTACATCAAGTTGGCGAAGACTCCATCCTCTTGAGACTGCGATAGATAAAACAAGTCTGATTGAAGCAGCTTTAACTACTGGGCTAAAAGTATCTTCATAATTAATCCCATATCTTTGTTTGAAGCCCTTGGCCACTAATCGAGCCTTGTATCTGTCAATTGTTCCATCAGCTTTCCTCTTCACCTTGTAAACCCATTTGCAATCAATTAGATTCATCCCTTTCTTAGGAGGTACAAGATGCCATATCTTGTTTTTCAGAAGTGCCATGTATTCCTCATCCATTGCTTTCCTCCAATTTCCAGATTGCATAGCCTCTTCCAAATTACGTGGTTCACCATTTTCAGCAAGGAAACCATACTTGATCCTCCCGTCAGTGTACTTTATTCTACCATCTATAAATGTCACTTGTTTTGTAATACCTTGCTGTAGGTGAGTAACAGGTCGATGTTGGGATGAAGGGGTCACACCTTGTGACATTGTAGGACTATCAGAGGAGACTACAGGAGATTGCTCATGTGCAGACATCATCTCAAGAGGCTGCTGCAAAGCTTCCATTGGAGATTGAGACTCAGGCGATGCATGTGCGGGTTGGGAAGCTTTAGCACGTCGAATGTACACCTGAGTAATGGGTGGCTTGGCTGCAAACAGTCTTGGTACTGATGCATCTTGCTGCTGACTTGACTGCTCAGGCTGCTGCTGCTGTCTCGGATGCTCGGGCTGCTGCTGGTGCTCAACCTCTTGCAGCTGCACAAACTGTTGGACAGTGTCTAAAGCAGGAGAAGGATTAGTAATTTTAGGAGCATCATTATCAGGATCATCATCATATTGATCATTTGATTGTTCACCCCCGTGATCAATAGTGCCGAAAAGGGAAGGAAAAAAGAAGAATTTCAGACCGAAGTCGAGCGCCGGCATTTGGATGAAGTTTTGCAAAGGGAAAGACCTCTTCATTGAAGACTACATCACGAGATATATAGACACGGCCAGTCTAAATATCAAGACATTTGAAACATTTGTGCATATTGCTATAGCCTAGGAAAGCACACTGTTTTGAGTGAAACTAAAGCTTGCGAGTATTATATGGGCGCAAGTTAGGCCAGCAGGCACATCCGAACACACGAAGAGTTTCATAATCAGGTTTGATATTGAACAAGTGTTCCAAAGGAGTGGAAACTTGAAGAAGTTTATTGGGTGTTCGATTAATCAGGTATGTGGTTGTAGCAAAGGCTTCATCCCAAAATTTAAGCGGCATAGATGCATGAGCTAAAAGGGAAAGGCCAACTTCAACGATGTGTCGATGTTTTCTATCAGCAGCACCATTTTGCTGATGAGCATGAGGACAGGAGACTCTATGAGATATGCCTATTTGCTTGAAGAAAGGATTGAGTTTTTCCTATTCACCACCCCAATCCGTTTGCGTAGAGATGATCTTTTTATCAAACAATCGTTCAACAAGTTGCTGAAACTCACGGAATTTTTGGAAAACTTCATATTTGTAACGAAGCAAATAAATTCACACAAATTTGCTATAATCATCAATAAAGGTGACATAGTACTTGTTTCTCCCTGCAGACTCACATGCTGGACCCCAAACATCTGAAAACACTAGCTCTAGAGGCGATTTAGAGACACTAGATGACTTGGGATATGGTAATTGATGACTTTTTGCATGTTGGCAAGCATCACAGACAACCTCTTTATTGGACTCTGGGGAACAAGGAATATTATTCAAGCTAACAACCTGTTGAACTATTGAAGATGCTGGATGACCAAGATGACTATGCCACCTTGAAGAATATGGTTTTATTGTTCCAAAGATCTGCTTGCTGGGACCAACCGAAGGTGTGGATGAGAGAGGGTAAAGTCCTCCCTCACATCTGCCTTTGAGGAGAACTCTTTTCATGATCTGATCCTTGATCTAGAAGAAATTAGGGTGAAATTCAAGAAACGCCTGATTATCAGAAGCAAGGCGATGGACAGAGACTAAGTTTTTCTTAGCTTTAGGAACATGGAGAATATTATTGAGGTAAAGATTACGAGAGGGGCACGAACAATAGTATGACCAATATGATGAATGTCCATACTTGCCCCACTTGCCGTGTGGATCTGGTCACTAGCAGTGTATTTCTCTCGTACCGCCAATTTGTCGAGGTCGCTTGTGATATGATCTGTTGCGCCGGTATCAGTGTACCAGTTTGTGTCAACACCATAAGAGTTTACTGCTCAAATGCGATCTTCTCTTCAGGAACGTAGTTCTCATCGAAGCGATACCAGCAGATTGGAGCAGTATGCCCCTTTCTCTTGCAGAGTTGACAGATGGGGTGTGTATTTGTATCTACAGCACCACGGTTAACATTGTTGGGTGTTGTGCCGCGGCCATGACCCCCGTTGCCGCGACCACGGCCTCCATTGCATCCTCCACGACCACGCTGGAAGCCACGCTGAGATCCACTTTGTCCACGCATCGCAGAGTTGACAGATGACTGATATTGGTTGCCTTACAGGAGGTTCAACCTTTGTTCGAAACTTAGAAGTTGAGAGTAGAGCTCACCAATAGTAATAGGATCAGATTGCCCGGTGACGGTGGTCACAATGGAGTTGTATTCTAGATCAAGCCCAGTGAGGATGTAGGACACTAATCCTTCATCATCGAGTGGCTTGCCAGCAGCTGCCATCTCATCTCCAAGGGCAATCATCTTCCAGACGTACTCAGCAATCGTCATGTTGCCCTTTTGCGTTGTTGCTAGGGCAATGCGCATGTTGATAGCCTGCGCGCGAGTTTGAGCAGTAAACATATACTCAATGGCCTTCCAGACCTCTGAAGCCGTCTTCTTGGAGGCGACATGGGTCAGAATCTCTCGTGAGAGAGAGGAGAGTAAGTAGCCCAGGACTTGTTGATCCTTCTTGAGCCATAGATCATACGCCGGGTTGGAGATTTTGATCTCCTTTTCGCCGTCTTTGGTGGTAATCTCCTCTGCTGGTGTTGTTGCCGATCCATCAAGGTAGCCGACAAGTCTTGCACCACGGATCGCTGGAAGAATTTGAGCTCTCCACAGCGTGTAATTGGATTTGGTGAGTTTTTCGGTCACAGGATGACCTAGGGAGGCGGCGGCCATGAAGACAGATGAGCTCGCCATTGAGGAGAGGCTCTGATACCATGAAAAGTTCTATTATTTTGGGGTTAAGAATCACCACCGATCCCTGCGTGTTGATTTATACTTGGCTGAAAACACCATATATAGTACAATATATTGCCGCACAGATTAAGGATGACCGACAGGGCTATTTCCATCTATTACATTTAAATCAATCTATTCTATTTATAGCCAGGTCTTCCAAATATATCTCTGCGACAGTTTACATACTTAAAACAAATTCTTATCTGCTAAAAGCTGAGATCTATTTTATCTCTAACACTATCCCCATGGTGGTCAGATCGCCAACCACTGGCTGATTAGACTGCCATTCCCATGGTTGTTAGACCATCGGGCACAAAACCCTGATGAATAGATCAAGGCCAGTCTGATTGCCATCCTAAGTCCTATCAGGCTGCCTAAAACCTGACAACAACTCTAAAATATGGTTTTTTTGAAACTTTTGCGAAATTCAATTTCAACTCAACCAAAGTGCCAATTGTTCATCACAAATATATTAATTATAGACCTTCACATGGTATCTCAATCTCCCCTTTGATGAACACATTAGCAATTCTCCAAAAAATGCAAAGTTGAGTTTGTTTTAGAAATTAGAATGGAATTTTGCAAACGAGAGCTTAACTTGGCTCAAAAAATGAATAGAAGTCGAAAATGGCCAAGTGAGTTAGAAAAATAAGTGAAGAAACTAGAAAGAGTAAGTTTTCAACATAAGCACTCCAAAGCCATTTAAACTTGTGATCTATATAAAAAATAATTATTCATTTTAACCTTAATCATGGTAAGAAGAAACTAAGCAAATCAAGATTTTGCAATAAGGCTCAAAAATTTAAACTCCTTCATTTTCTCCCCTTTAGTCAAATTCATGTATTTTTGTCACAATTTCTCTCCCTTTGACAATGAATTCATCAAGAAAGGAAGAAGTTAATGAAGACTAAGAGGCAAATATGATTATTTTTTGTAATTTTCATTTTTAGTTAGATTAGGAGCTTTGAAAATTATCCAAATGAATTAAAATATTTCATCAAGCCATGCTAATTAGCTTGCAGAATTATGTAAGAACATATACAGCAAAGTAGGCCAATAGTAGCTAGATGTGATTACATGGATTAAAAACATGTCAGGCTGTCTCAAAATCACAAGTATAGCTAGAGGGATTCTAATCTGAGTCATGATAAGGTAAAACATAAAATGAGCTAAGATGCTAAGTTAGGCAAGAAATATTCTAAAGAACTCCAGAGTGACTCACTTAACTTAAAAGCCTATTTGAATATTGCAATTGACTAGATACTGACTTATCTTGGAAGAGCAAGTCCTAGACTAGGAGTCATCTACAACTGTCTCATGAGATTCAACCAATTTGAATTAATTGCTTTCAATTAATTTGATTGATCTCAAGCCATTGCGAACCATATCAAGCAAATATCTTAAGAAAATGGTCTTAGTCATACATAACTTCCTCTGAGTTCATGCCAAGTACAATGGCAAGTAGTCTCAAGAGAAAGAGATGCAATTATAAGCATAATTGATATCATATAAAGCAATAAATGACAAGAGCAACTAAATATTTCACAATAGAACTAAAAAGCTCTACCCAGTCTAGATTCAAACTCAAAAATCAACTAAGCATTTTGCTATAGCAGGAATTAGAAAATGATAATTAAAAGATCCAGTTTGGACAACTTTAGTTCAAGTTGCACAATTTTAAATGAACTAGTCATAGCACAAGCTAAGCTATAATGTAAGCACATGATAAAGAATGCTCAGTAAAGCAGGTATGACTAGATACAGAGAATGAGCATGGATAAGAGGACAAAGCTCCAGACTATATTACAATGCAAAAATAGAAGGTAAATATGCAGTATGTTACATATGCATGTAAATGAAGCGAACTCCCATTCAAATCAATCCCATTGGATGAATAGCCCTCAACTCTTCTTGCAAGAAGGCAAAACGAGAATAATCAAAAAATCCAAAGGTTTTGTGAAAAATATCAGTAACCTAGAGTTCAAACTCAATAAAGTAAAGGACTACCTCGCCTTCTCTATATGGTATCTAAGAAAGTGATACCTGATATCTATATGCTTGGTCTTACAATGTTACACTGGGTTCTTAATTATATTAATGGCACTAGTATTATTATAGAATAGAACACTATCTAAGTCTAACCCAAAGTTCATGAGTGTAGATGAGATCCAAATAATCTGAGAGCAAATACTGGCAGCAGCTACGTACTCAGCCTCAGCTATGGACTATGCAACAGAAGACTGCTTCCTAGAAGACAAAGAGACAAGAGATGTGCCTAAGAAATGATAAGTGGTGAAGGTACTCTTCCTATCTGTCATACAACCCCAAAATCTGCATTTGAAAAGGCACGAAGAGAGATGCAGGAAGAAGAAGAATACCAAAGTCCGAACTTAAGGGTGGACCGGAGGTATCTAAAAATACGCTTCACTGCTTGGCAATGAGATGCATGAGGGGAAGCCTGGAATAGAGCGCATAAATATATTGAGTAGTGTATGTCTGACCCCGATGTCATGAGATAAAGGAGCAAGCTAATCATGTTGCGGTACTCCTTCTGATTGACAGGCTCACTGTCCTCATCTGGATCCAAGCTTGACTTAGAAGCCATCGGGGTGGAGATTAGCTTGCTACTCTCCATGTCGAAGCAAATCCTTAGTGTACTTGGCTTGATGCACAAATGTACTTTGCTTCATCTGCTTTATTTGGAATCCAAGGAAGTAAGTCAACCCCCATCATACTCATCTCGAACTCTCTACTCATAGTGTCTGAAAACTTGAAAGCTAAAGTATGAGATTATCTACCAAAAATGTTGTCATCCACATAAATTTGAACCAAGAGGAGATCACTACCATGTCTGAGGGTGAACTATATCTTGTCTACTTTGTCCATTGAAAATCATTTTTCAACATAAATGACTTACTTCTATCATACCAAGCTTTAGGGCTTGCTTAAGACTGTACAAGTCTTTGGATAGTTTGTAGACATGATTTAGGAACTTTATATTCCAAATCCAAGAGGTTGCTTGACATAGACTTTTTCTTGTAAGAAACCATTAAAAAAGGCATTCTTAACATCCATCTGATAAGTCTAAATCCTTTAGAGCATGCAAATGCTAAGAGAATCCTAATGGTTTCTAATCTAGCAACAGATACGAAAGTCTGACCGCTCTTCTCATGATGGTCAAACAGCTGACCATTGGCTGGTCAGACCGTCATCTCCATGGTGGTCAGAACGTCAGGCACAAAACCTTGATGAACAGGTCAAGGCCGATCTGACCGCCTGAAACTTGACAGGAACTCTGAAATCTAAATTTTCTGAAATTTTTGCAAAATTCAATTTTAACTCAACCAAAGTTCCAATTGTTTTCACAAATATATTCTAGATCTTTACATGGTCTCTCGGTGTTGGATATCCAGGTGGAATTAGCACTAAGCCGTCGTCATCATAGTGCCTATATCTTTAGAGTTAATGCTCTCTCCATGCCCCATAAAGCCTGAACAAGAATCTCATTAGAGCAATTTAAGTTATCATCATGGGCCACCAGACAAATGCTCGTTTCATCCCCTTCTCTCCTTTCGGCTGCCTGAATTCTTTTCCTGAAGACAACACTAGCTAGATTGTTTCAGTCATGTTCATTACATATCTACATGTCACTACTGCTACTAACCTCATTGGATTAGTTGATCATTTCTGTTCTTCTGTCAGTTTTGACCCATGAATTTTGAGCAACACTGAATATATTCTCAGCTAGCCTAATTTCTTAACCAGCCGCCTGATTGGATTGTTCTTCAGGCCATCTAGTGGATGAGCGACCAAGCAAGATTAGTTGAATGAACCTCCATGAGCTAACCCCGTGGCACGAATTCCGACGCTTTTAGGTGGGCATAACCCCTTGATTATGCTCTAACAGCAATATCTTCTGTAGTCTAATCTTGCTAACAGGACCGAGAGGCCAGCTTGTTGGGGGCCCGTTGACAAATGTATCCCCAAATTAATGTTGGACCCTAGCTACCATCCGTGCAAAATGCTGCAGTACATAAATTTGGGGGCAGTTGCTCCCATCCAGCCGTGTGACCTAACTGCACGAACGCAAAGCATTGCATTGCGTTGCATCAAGTGGATTCCTCTACTAATTTATTGGCCTCAAAAGTTGTTGATGCTTGTTATAGTTGCTAGTAGTTTGATATAGTGAATTTTCCACTTCAGCAAAGCCATTTCTGTGTTGTCAACTGTACAGCTAGGTTGATCAGATTAACTGGACTGATTAAAAAAGTTAGAACATCGGTTGGTTGGTTGTCTAATGATCCCTGCTTATAATTAACATCTTTGGATGTGTTGTGTTATGATTACACCATGGAGAAGAAGTACAATGCAACAAAAAGAATTAAAATGATCGATCTCTTTTTTCTCTCTCTTCTTTAGCTAGATATATAGGCTGCCAGTTTCTATTATGATGAACAGGAACAACTGTCTGCATAATCAAAGTTAAAAGCTTGCAAGTTACAACAAGAGAAGAAGCTGAATAAAGCTGTAATTACATTGTTCATCTTGACACTTTCAGGGATACACTCGGTGCATTTACATCTAATATTGAAACTTTATGATACTGTGCAGTACTGGTAGTAAGTTGGACATCAGATCAAAATAAAATTCACTGATGTTGAAGAGTTGGGTGTTCAAGAGACTGAAGCACAGAGGAACAAATAGGCAGGTAAAAGAAAATGATGGAAAGAGCTGCCAAATTCAAGGCTCCATTGCCCCGTAAAGCCCCTACTGAATGATTAACAATGCTTGGTTTATTCCCTTCTAATTATGAATTTGTCTTTAGACCATGAGCAACCACCTCAATTATTCCTCACTGGAGTGTTCTTGCTGGCCCACCTCGATAAGAAGCTAGGCCAGGTTCTAGCTTACATTGATTGTCATTTCCTTCCCCTCCACATGAACACCACATGCACTTGTCCTCCATGTCAAGTATTTTAGACCACGTTCAAAAGTGATATAGTTTTTGGTTAAAATAATACTATAGTGGTTGTTAGCTTTTTGAGATATTCAATTAAAAATAAATAAAAATAGAAAAAAAATAAAACGCCGTTATATCTCCATGGATAGTGCAAAGGAAAAATAAAAAAAGAGGGTGAAAAAGCCGTGTTTAAGAAATCAATACATTCTAAATGATTTTTTTGGCTTCTGAAGCCAAAAACTGTTTGGAACAAGACCTAATATGTGCTAGAATTTAACTCCTAGTAGTAAGGTAAAACTGGTAGTAACACACTGGAGTTGGTAAAGCATCAAAGCTGAAACTTCACACGACATGGTAACCTCCTGAATTCACAGTAGTAGTTGCTTTCTTGGAAGGGGAAGAACAAATGCCCAATGTCAAACAACCGGTTAATCAGCTATAGATAATTGGGCCAAAAAGCTTGCAGAACTGGGCCGGGATGCACTCCAATGCCCAATTGCTTTGCCTTGTCTGGTTTGCCATGTGTGGACATCCTGGGCCTTTCGTTTGTAGGATCGAATACCATAATCAAATATATGAATGATTGTCTTCACTTTTTAGAACCTAAAATCAAAACTCAAACCAGAAAAAAAACAATCTAAACAATAGATTATATCTACTAGAACGGAAGAAGTAAACCCTAAATAAAACAGCAACAAAAAACTACACCAAAAGCTTTTGACCGGTCAGACCGCAAAGGTGAGAGAGCAGTATGATCTCTAGTACAATTCAATGACCGAAAAAACAAAACAACCGACGCGAATGAGAATCGATCTAACTTCGACAAAACAACTCCAATTGATCTCAAATTTGACACACGCGATGCTAAAGATATCTAGATCTATTTCAATAAGAAATTGCAAGAATCATTAACTAGATTTGAAGAAATCCATATCACAATAGAAGGAAGACAAAAACTCAGTCAAACCCCGAAAATTACAATAGCTTTCAAACAACTTGGAGAATTCCAACGAAACTTTGTAGATCTGTTCCTAGGCCTATTTGCAACCTATTCCTTAGAAAGAATCAAGTCAAAATCACATGGATAATGAAAACAATCGATTCCACAAAATGAAGCAACAGACTAAGAACAGATGCATGATTCCTCCATGGATTGAATCAAAAGTTGATTTGCATTTCTAGATGATGATGTTCTGTGGCTACAAAGTGCCCTCACATCACCCCTCAAACCCTAGCGCAAAAAGCTAAAAGCTTCTCCCAAAAGCCATACCAAAGCCACACCTGAAGACTTAACCTCTCCCTCCCTTTATATGCTAGATCCCCAACCCGTGTCCTTATCAACACGAACACGAAATGCTAACTGATTCTGAAAATTAAGGGACCCAAAACCCTTTCAATCATGGGTTTTTCAAAATTTCTAAAAGCTTCCAGTTATGGATACCTTCTATAACTCCTTCCAACTCATCACGTGTCAAAGCCTCCAGGACCGCACTTCCCGTAGCTTCTTCACGTATCATCCACTTTTGATCTCCACGTGCTCCAGCGTGAACCCGACCACCTTGTGACATCCTCGACCACCTAAACCTCGGATTTCCTCCTCCTAGTTCCAGTCCTCCTCATCGCCGACCATGACTGTCTCCATACCCAACCTTCACATGCAAGACCAAAGAATTTTTTTGGCATAAGTTCTCTCCAACTTGACCAACATCAGTCCACACACACATAACACACTCTCATCCATCAATAAACACAAACTAGATCATCCATGATATCAATTTCCACACTTTCCAAAAATTAACCTCATATCACCTAGTAAGACCAATCTGACCGCTATGCACAGGTCGGTCGGACCGCTAGCTACCTATCGCAAAGCTTACGACAACCGATCGCGAAGCCTACAACTACTGATCGCGAAGCCTACGACTACCGATCACAAAGCCTACGACTACCAACTGTGAGTCTACAACTATCGATCACAAAGTCTATGACTACCGACCATGAAGCCTACAACTACCGATGACTGACTATGCACTGTAGCTTCAGACTATCGACCAGTTATCAAGCACTGTAGCTATGATTATCGACATGTTACTGTAGCTACGATCACCAACCGGTTACCAAGCACTGTAGCTCCCGACCATCGACCAGGTACTGTAGTTACGACCATCGACCAGTCACTGTTCTTTCGACTACCGACCGATTACTGTAGCTTCGACTACCAACCGGTTACTGTACCTCCAACAATCAATCACCGATCGCGGTCGACGCCTCCGACTGTGGTTGAAGTCTGCCGATCGAACCGCGCAACACAAGGTCGATTATCGACCAGTTCACTGTAGCTTACGACCGGTTTACTTAGCTACAACCGGTTCACTGCAGCTACAACCATCCCGGTCGTCTTGTCATGCTCGACCTGCCATGGTCGTTCTGCCGTGATCGTTTTACCATGGTCGACCTGCCATAGTCGATCTGCCGTAGTTGAAGCCTGCGGTGCAGATCACCCAATATAAGGCGGTTAGACCGCTTAAATTGAATCTTCCAGCTTTACAATAGCGTATCTACCGAAACCTTTACAAACGCAAATTTCAATGCAACACCTCCAATATAAATATCAATTATTTATCATCACTATATTCACACCCTATACATATGGTCCAACATGGTCAAAGCAACAGAAAGACATGCCTCGTATGTTTTGGCAATGTTGCAACAAAAATTTTGGAGGCTAGTGTCACAATGAGTATGGTTTTGATTTGATTGATTAATTGAACCCAGCTCCAGAATAAAGCATGCAGCTAGATGCAGATGGCCTTGCTTTAATCTTGTCTCTACATAATAGGTGAGTGTATGATACCATATTTATTTTATTTATAAAAATAAATAGATGAGTATATACATCCACTAGCGTTAACAACAAAGTAAATATATGTACTATATCCACTGTCTAGCATAGCATATAGTGTGATCACTTGAAAAAAAAAGTCAAAGCGATAAGACCAGAATAATGTTCTGCTGACTTGTAAGTTCAATCATAATATTTTCTCCATAGGAAATAAGTGGGAACATTGATGTTCCTACCTCCTAATTGGCCTAGATTATGTGGTGCTCATGTCGTGTGATCGTGCACAGATTAACAAGCCCTGACTAGGACAAGGTAACTAACCCATCGCTGTCATCATCATAAGATAGAGATGGAGCTAAGCCTCATGCTGTTCCATCGGCACCAAGCCCAGCCTACCTATTATCTTGGTGCCTATTACGAGGCGAAGAAAGAAAAAAAACAGTCCATTTCTAGCTGCTGTCATCTAGTTTCCTGACAAGCCAGCTCCAATACCAGCCACCCTTGTTCTCTGTCTGAAACCAGAGTTCAACTCCACTAGTAGCAGAATAGCAGCTTGGGGTGTGTTATTATGTAGGATTTTAACCTATAATCTGTGGGTTGTGAGCTTTAACCTTGATCATATGCTCCCCTTGATCATATTCACGGGTCACCGTTCCAATTCAAGGGTAGTCTGGAACCAAGAAATTCCAAAACCCTGCCTGTACGGTATGTCAGATTGCCGCCCTTGCCGGACATGAATTGCATATATGCACTCTTGTATGCATCCTGAATTCCTGGTAAGTTCATTGCTCTATGTACGTGTAGGACCGGACAAGCAATAGAGGAGGAGTGAATGGTGCCTTCAAATCCTCCCCAAGTATTCGCTCAACCTTTTTTCTTTGATAGCTACAGAGTTATAAAGATTAGAATTGAAATCCTGCAAGAAAACAGAAGAGACTGGACGAACAGAGCAAGAAAAACAACGTGGTCGAAATCTGTCAATGTGGTCGATACTTACAACGTGATCGTAAGTCTCCAACAACGTGGTCAATAACCAATAGAGGGTCGTAAGTCCAACTACTCGACAGAAGTATAACATGGTAGGAAATCGACTACCGAACAGAAGTCACTATAGTTGATAACCACCGAGACCAGAAATAACAAGATCGAGAATGGTTGCAGTTGAAACCGACGAAGTCGTAGACAACATGATCGAATACCAACAAGTGGTCAAACAATCAACGTTGTCATAACCAGTCGGTACCGTGATCTTAACCAGCATGGTTGTAAACCAACGAGTGGTCGAACAACCAACGTGGTCGAAACCAGTCGGCAACGTGGTCATAACCAACGTGGTTGTAAGCCAATGAGTGATCGAACAACCAACATGGTCGGAGCCACTCTACAACCAAAAAGATCAGTATGGTCGAAATCAGTGCGATGTAGTCTGGAACTTGACCTTGGTCGAAACCAACATAATCGTAAAGCCGATCGACGTTCCAAACTAAGGATGCACCGAATAAGACTACTTCATTTCAGATTCAACAAAAGAGGCAAAGAACCAACAGATCCGAACGTGGTCAAAACTGGACGTGGTCGAAACACTCTCGAAAGAACAGAGGAAAGTCAGTGAGGCGCACGACCTCAAGACCCAGATTCCAAATTACTTTTAATTCAAGAATCAACTGGTTATGATACTTTGAACATAGCAAGAATAAGATCTCAGGAGACAGCTCTAAACTTTAATTGAAAACTTAGCAAGCAAAAAGAGATCTTTCTATGATTTCTCCAAGAGCGCACAAAAAGAAGCTGAGAGAGAGATAACAATCAGACTATGCTATTGGGAGTAGAATAGCCAAGATGACTTTGAGCATGATTCCCCAACACACAACAAGTCAGATCATAAGCAAGAACGATCTCTCGGATCAAGAAAGAAAAGAAAATATCAAAGAACAGAGAAGAACCAAGAAAACAGATGAATAATACCAAGCCAACTCAATATCATCCAGACAACAATACTCAAAAGATAGATCAAGAATAGATGTATTGCCCTGAGGATTGAGTCTACAGCCATTCTATCCAGCAGGACCAAGGCACAACTTCTCCACACAAAACCCTAACCCTAAACACGAACGCATGCAAGAAAAACAAGAAACCCAGAGAGACATCGGGATAGGTAGCCCTCCATCCCCTTTTATAGGCTCTCCAAACCGAGGATAACCCGTTAACCCCTTACCTACCATCGGGTTTTCTCACGCACGCTTCTCAAAGCAACTTACATCAACCTGTTAACACATACAGGACAAAACCCTTTAGGCCAACAGAATCGTCTCCTTTCTTGGTCTTGAGCAATTTACCAAAATACCCCTCTACCACCTTCCTGGAAGCTTCCTGCTTTCTTGTCGTCCACACTTGCAACCACCTTGTAAGGCTTAGTCATTTTCGGCGTCTCCATGACCGTTATGAACCTCAACAGCTCTCTGTGCCTAGTCCCGATCCTTCCACGCCTCACCATGACCTAGCTCCAAAGTCCTGCAACCACACCAACAAACAAAGCATCACATAGCACCGCACTATAAATAAAGTTCATCAATTTGCATAATCAGAATGAATTCCAAAGAACAAACTCAACAAACCAACTGGTCTAATGCAATTTACGACTACTCTGATGCACATGACAGGAGTATTCATAGCCCATGAAGTCCTACTAGCAATTTACGACCACTCAGCAAGTCGTTACAACCATCGCATAGATCACTACGACCATGAAGCACATGCTACGACCATGTAGCAGTTGCTACGACCATCGCTCATAGCGGCTACGACTTTACCAACCTGGTCGCTATGACTATCGAACATACAAGCAGAGTGCTATGACCACTGCACACATCGACTACGACTAGCAGAAGCTACGACCACCGATCACGACTAGGCAGAGCTACGACCATCGATCACAACCAGGCTAAACTACGACTATCGATCATAGGCAGCAGAAGTTACGACTATCAACCAGCAGAAGCTACGACCACCAAGTCGTAGGAGCACCTGTCGACCACCAAGTTATAAAAGTCTCTGCTGACCACCAAGTCATAAAATCCTCTGCCGACCACTAAGTCGTAAAATTAACTGCCGACCACCAAGTCGTAAAATCGATTGTCTAGAACCGAGACAACTAGAAAGCAATCCTTTGCAAAACCTCAAAAACCAAACTCAACCTCTATACAAACTGTAACGCAAAGATCAATTACTCATCACAACTATAGGGTAACCTCCACATGGTCTCACAGTACGTGCTGGGCTAGGTCATATTTGAGCTGGGCTAAAAGGACATTTTTTCAGGATATTGTTCTCACCTGTCTGGTTCTCGTATGACAGTATAACAATTTTTAATAACGAGAATTAAACTACTATTCTATAACCTCATTCACCACAACTTTGTGTGTGCAGACCCAAATGTATGACTCTTAAGCAACCATATTTGTTTCTTCGCATGATTTATTAGTTGCAACCACTTTGGGCCAGCAAGAATCAGATTCCATCCTAAAGGGTTCATCCTCTTTGAGAAGCAACGATAGAAATCTTGCAAGCTGATGAATTAGGGCTTTGTCAAATTGCCTCCAAAAGGTTGATCAGTGGGCTCAAACCTGGCTCCTTCCTTGAGATGTGCCTTCCAATGCAAGGCTTCACCTAAGTTCCTGCTAATCCAAAGACACTTATCCACATACTACTACCTAGCTACTTTCCATACCCAAGCATCATAATTAGTGGCACTTTGATTGTTGTGCAGTCTTAGTTAACCAGCTGATGGGCCCTACATTTCATGTCATGGAGATGTGTTTAACTACTACTACCACCACCATTCTTACTTGCCTACCGTCAGCTAATCTCTCTCACAAGTCATGGCTTTTCAGATCATGACCAAAACCAAACATGACCTCGCTAAGCGACACCTGGCCCGCCACTAACTTTAATTTAACAAATGCCAGATGTAATTATCCATCAAGGTGATGGGTTTGCATCCGGGCATTGAAAGAGGGAGGAGAGCAAGCTGAGGACATGATTGCCTCATTGTGTTGTGGTTCATCATTTCAAAGATGCAGTGTTTGTGGGGAAGTGCTCCTTGTATACATGATTTTTTTTCATATCTTTTTAATTAGTGAAAACTTTGTGATCTAGCTACTGAGTTCGCGAGCCCCGCTTGTCAGCGACAGTTCATAACGATTTCGAGCTATTTGTACATACACGTAGCGCCGATCTGGTCGCTGCGATGACTTTAAGTACTTCTGTAAAAGAAAAGCTTTCTCTGAACGAACTTGCAAAAGCTAAGTTGTGATGTGATTTCTGAAGCCCAAGAGAGAGGGGCATATGGCTGCATCATCGATCGACCCATCTGTCCGTCATCGAGTAGACAAAAACGCAAAGATGCAGACCGCAAGGACGGTGACCTCCAATGAGAGAGTTAGAAGCTTAAGCACCAATAAAGATGAAAGCCTTGATTGCTTCTGGGAAATCCATGTAGTAGCGATGTTATCTCTCTAGGCATCATTGCTCGTGAGATCAAAAGGGAGTTAAGGCCCTATCGCGGCTCGTCCGCTGACTGTTTGGGCATGTGATTGGGGCCAAAAATGTTAGAAACAGGGGAAAGTTGGTACCAGTTGATGCTCATCCTTTTTCTGTTTTTCTTCTGTTCTGATCTCTTGACTATGCATTGGTTAATGGTTAGGCTATCGTAATGAGCGATGATCAAAGAGGGCAAATGGGATGCCGTTTTTGCGTTTGACTGAATTTCCTTGCTTGGTAAATCAGCTTTGTGATAGCAATTCTTCGGCTCGTATTAGTTGCGAAATCGTAAATATATAGTATGCAGTGCTGGTAAACATTTCAGGCACTGTTGCCGGAGGTTTTTGAATAGCATTTTTAGCACAGCAGGCCTTTTTTTAATAAAAAAAGCAAAGGCGCATTTCTTTTTTCTTTTGACGTGAATAACTCCTAATTCCATGTATGTTAAATTATACAAAACCTGTTGTGTGAGAACTGATAAGTATAACTTCACTTCTAAAAGCATAGCGTCAAACCCTTGCACACCACCACTACACTGCTTGCCAAGTAATTTTTTTGTTGAAAAAGGCAGGAGGATTGCTTCATAGAGAGAAGCGAAAACAACAAAATCAAGTTAGATTTAGGGACAAGGGGCGGAGAGAAAGACCAGGGACTGGCCCTAGAAAAGAAAAATAAAAACTGTTATGGAGTTACAGAGGGTAAAGGGAGCTCCTGTAGTCGCTTTGCCCCTGCTAGGGCCTAGACGGTCGCCTCCTCCTTGATGGTGGAGGAAAATGCGAGCATTCCGTTCCTTCCACATATGCCAAGAGACTAGCATCATAAGTGATGACATTGATTTTCATGGTGTGCCAATTGAGAGGACCACAGACTCCCATCAATCACGAAGTGAGTAACATCCGCCAAGTTACTGGTTTGATGGAGTCGTATGCAATCTATTGTGCTATGGAAGTCTAGATTCTTGTGGCATACCGGCATACGACCAACAAGTGCATGGCAGACTTCGGCTCATGTGTACACAAGGGGCACATTAGGTGGTTGGGCCATCCACGCTTATCCAGATGATCTGCAGTCCACAGTCTGTTTTGTATGGCCAACTAGGCAAAGATTTTGCATTTTAGTGGTGCCCAATTCTTCCAGATTAGTGGGTTCATGGTTGTTCAAACCGTCCCTAGGAACTGTGCTTTGTAGGCTGAAGAGGCCGTGTACGCTCTATGGGAAGTTAGTTTCCATGTTATTGTGTCTTCTGCTGCATTGTGTAGAGTTACTGTAGATGTGTACCCGCAGATGGAAACAATCTCGTGAATGTGCTATGGTGTAAGGCCGTCTGTCCATGTTGGGTCATGAAGCTAGTTATTCCCTGTTAAGGCAGTCCATAGGGTACTTTTTCCCCTTGAGACCCTATAGATGGTTGGTGCGATATCACAAAGTCTGTTACCGTCTGCCTAAGAGGAGGTCTAGAACGATGTCCTCGTACCATCACCAATCGTTATGTTAGTGGCTACTGCGAAAAGACAGTGATCTAGGTCATCACAAGGGATTTCCATTCCTTGCCAAGGCCTGATTTGGGTTCCCATTCTTGCCAGAGCCATCTAAGTCTGAGAGCTCCAGAGCCATCTAAGTCTGAGAGCTCTGGCGAAGTGCTCAAGATCCTAGATACCCAGGCATCCTAGTTGTGTAGGTCTGCAGACTCTATCTCAGTTGACCTTGCAGCTTCCACCCATTAGTTGTTGGTCGAACCCGGCCCAAAGGAACTATCTCATCTGTCTATTGAGGGTTTTGATCATGCATTTTAGTGCGTTGATGACTGTAAGAAAGTAGGTCAACTAGGCTATCAAGACAGATTTGATCAAGGTTGTCCTACCTGCAAGAGTGGGTAGCTTGCGCCGCCATCCAACTAGGTGGCTCGCAAACTTGTCTTCCAGTACTTGGAAGTCTACCCTATGAAGTCTTTTGATTGCAAATGGTAGCCCAAGATACTTCACTGGGAAGGAGGCCTGCTGTGTGGGGAGGTCAGTTAGTATTCCATGAAGGTCAATCTGACTGCAGCTTATTGGTGCCACCTGGCTTTTCTGCAGGTTGGTATGCAGGCATATCGTGTTGTCAAAACTGCATAGGATTTGAACAAGGTTGTGAACATCTTGTTGCTCTAGCACTAGGAAGATGGCTGCATCATTTGCGTAGAGGGAGGTTCAGAGGATGACTGAACGCCCTCCTAGGGGCCGTAGGGCACCAAGATATGTTGTGATGTTTAGGATTTTCTGGAGTGGGTCTATCGCAATTATAAAGAGGAAGGGAGATAACGGGTCGCCCTGTCCCAGGCCTCTGTGGTGTTGTAGACTGTCTCCTAGGACCCCATTGAGGAGGACCGTAGAGGTGGCAGTGGAGAGAAGACAAGAGACCCAAGCTCTCCAATGTGCAGGGAATCCCCTCTTTTTTAGGAGTTCAAGAAGATACTCCCAATGGACCGAATCGGAGGCTTTGGCGGTGTCAATCTTGAGGAGAAGGGATGGGGTTTTGTTCTGGTGGTACCTCCTTGCTAGGTTGCATACATATAGTAGTTGTCTTGGATGTGTCTCCCTGTGATGAAGGCGCTTTGGCTTGGGGAGATAAGCTCGTTCATTAAGGGCGCTAGTTTGGGATTTGGATACAATGTGTATAAGACTAATAGGTTTGAAGTCAAATTGAGAACCTTCCTTCTTGGGGATCAAGATCAAGCCTGCAGTGTCTACGCATAGGAAGTTGTTCTTTCTTAGGTTGCAGAATGCCTGTATGGCCGCCATAAAGTCATGCTTAATGATGTCCTAGCATGCACGATAGAAGATTATATTGAACTTGTCAAGACCTGGTGCTTTACCAACCATAAGTTGGAGGATCGCATGGTGGACCTCATCTTCGTTAAAGGGGGCAGCAAGGGCCTATAGGTATATTTGGGACAGCTGTAGGGTCTTCCAATTGAAGGGGGTGGCTATAGGTGGTCTTTGTCCCAAGAGTTGATTGAAGTGATTGAAGAGCACATTTGCCTTATCTTTGTGTGCCACAACCCAACCTTGGTCAGTAGAGAGGCTCTGGATGAAAATTTTCTTCTTGCGACAATTCATTGTGATGTGGAAAAATCTTGTGTTTGCATCTCCCTCTTGTAGCCAATTGATTCTTGTCGCTTGCTTCTTCCTGGCTCTTTCAATAACGACTAGCCCCATGACCCTTTTCTTTAGGTTTATTCAGAGGTCCCGCTCTGCCTGTGATAGCAACCGACTATCTTGTGCTATATCTAGGCATATGATGATTTCTTGAGCCATGTGTATTCGAACCTTATTTATCGGGAACAATCTCTTGCTCTAAGCTTTAAGGTTTTTCGCCATGTTAGCCAGTTTGTTGTTCAACCTCAGGATTGGGTCTAGCCCTAGAGTTGGTTTGCCCCGGGCCTATTGGACTGTGTGGAGAAATCATGGTATCCGAGTCCAGAAGTTTTCGAAGCGGAACCTCTTTGGAGGTCATGGGCCATCTATATTGGGAAGGAGAAGGGGCAGTGATCTAAGCGGGATGTGGATAAGGCCTGTAGAACATAACTATTGAAGGTGGTGTTCCAAGAATTGTTACAGAAAAATCTGTCCAATTTGACTAAGGCTAGATTCTCTCTCTCATTGCTCCAGGTGTATTTGCGGTTCTATGGGTGGACCTCTTTTAGGTCACGGCTGTCTAGGATGTTTCGGAACCTAGCCATTAGCTGTCAATTGAGGTTCAAGTTGTTTTTGTCACTTGCTCTGTCTATGAGATTGAAATCCCCTAGGAGGAGCCAACTGATACTACCGGTGGGATTCATTCCCCGTAACTCCATGAGAAGCCTTTTCATTCCCCGTAACTCCATGAGAAACCTTTCCTTGTCTGAGCGAACCGAGGGTCCGTAAACCATCGTCATGGTAAACTATATTGAACATTCTTTGATTGACATCTACGGTCATGCAATACTCACTTCGGCGGTAGTTGGTAACATTGACCACTTCACTGTTCTAGAGAATGAGGATACCTTCCTGGGTGTTTTGTGCCGGTAGGAAGAGAAAATCGCATAGTCTATTCCACCAAGTGCGCTAGCTTGGGCATGGTCCACCACGCTCAGTTTCATCTCTTGAAGGCAAGCAATGTGAGGGTTGTTAGCTTCGATTGTTTCCCGCACTGATGTATAGTGTGCCAAGGCATTTAGGCCCCTGACATTCTAGGAGAGGACCGTCAGTCTAGGTCTTATCCTCGAAGGCGTCCGCTTTGGTCATGAGAGTTGTGGCATTGCAGTCGGTGTTGTTGGCCAATTAGGCGCATCGATAGACCTGTATGCCGCAAGGCGTTGCATCCATCAGGCACACTGCCTACGCAGTACCAGCTTGTAGGCAGCACATGGGTCTAGAGAGGCCTACGCGTGGCGTTGCGGCTGTGACAATGTAGAATTTATTCAGATAGTATGTGAAGGTAATGAAGAAACTGGTGGAAGAGTTGCATCGCAGGCGATAGAAGAGCTGAGCCAAATGTTCAGTGGCAGGGTGCCGCAAGATGAGATGAACCATTTGCATATAGAGCATGGAACAATAGGTGCAGGTTAACATGAGTTTTGGTACAAGCCACACGTAAATAGAAGTCACAGCTGGGCCAAAAACAAAAAGCGCTATGATGTTAAACATAAACATTAGGGGCCTCCACTAGGATCGTCCAACATTAGTGATTCACATGGAGTCTATTCCACCACTGTACCTTCGCCCGCAAGCTACGCTACCTGTGCTTGCTCCTAGAGGGCGTCATCCACTTCTACTACTTGGTTGTTGTTGAACCGGAAGAGTGTCGACAGGGTGTGTAGGCAGCCGGTTGTAGCGGACCGTTGAGCATCGCGAAGTAGCAGTTGAGCACCTCCTCAGTCATGGTCTCCTCGCCGTCAAGGACCCTGAGCTTTCAGGCTTACTCCTCTTGCGCACGCTGGAAGATTAGGGTGTCTTGCCAGATCCTCGCCAATCGGTCACTCCGGCATGGCGTGACTGCTTTGTCCTTCCCACACTTGGGGTTGACTGGTTGTCAGGGTGCAGGCAAGAGAGGTGGGGCAGCCTGTGTAAAGATGTTGTTGAGGATACCAGCTCCGGTCGGTTGTGGGGGGATGTCTGACAGCAGCGTTGGAATGGAGGTGGCCTAAGACAATGTTGGTGCGTCAATGGAGTTCGTCGATGGGGTGACATTGGGATTGATTAGCAATGGAGTTCATCAGTGGCATTGGAGCTGTGTGGCAGTGGCGCTGGGTTAGAGATGGCCTCTGGCGGTGATGGCACATTGACGGGCGGAGATGGCGCGTCAATGAGGATCGGTAAAGGTGCGGCTGAGTGCTTTCGACTCAGCCCTGCAGCATTTGGGGAGGAAATTTTGTCACCTATCTGAGCACCTGGGAGTATTCCCTCTATGACGGAGTGTCTATAGGTGTTAAATGTCGCCGGCACTGGGTTCATCAGGGATGGTTCCTTATGTAAGGTTGCCTAGATGTTCGGTGATACCAGCGTTGATAGGGCCGCCGAAGTAGTAGGCTGGCAGGGTGCAGGCCCCAGATGCACAACCAGCCAAGTTGCGGACATGCTTGGGGCAAAGTTACTAGTCGACTTGAGTGATGAAGCAGCCTCAGTTAGGAGATGAGACCCAACAAGTTTGGCCGCCGTCGGGGAGTTGGTAGCAGTCCACATCCAAAGAGCGGTGGGAGTCTTGCAACATGTGTAGGCGTAGTGTCTGACTGAGTAGGGGGGAGTGTCAGCGATTGTAGTTCCATATCAGCCATCTCCCACATAGCATTGTTATATGAGAGTAGGGGCCTTGTTGCCAAGGAGGCTGGCTGGTCATCGGACAGCGCAAGGGTCCCCATCATGGTAGGCAATGAGGAGGACGCCCGCTGGATAGCAGGAGTTGAATTGGTGCCCAGTTCTGATGGAGCGGCAACAGGAGTTGGTTGGTCGCTCCATGTGCCACTTGAAGGTAGTTGTTTGCCTTGTAAATCCATGCCTCTTAGCTAAGTCTTGTCTCCTCATCAGATTGGCGGAGTCTAGTGTCGAAGAGGTTAGTAAGCTCTCGATGGAGAAGCACCACATGGGAGGCGAAGAGGGCTTGTAGAGTGGAGTCTGTGTACTCCTTAAGAGCGAGCTTGCTGTTATCTGTAGAGCACCGATCATTGTGCGAGCTAAGGGCTGATCCAAAGATGATTGGACCGGGTGGCTCGTCGTAGTGATGCCAGTAGTGCCTCTCAGTTGGACGCCTCGGCCAAGGGAAGCAATCCCTTGGGTGTCCATGGGGTTTTGCTTGTCGAGTAGCATCATGAGAAAAAGTTCTCCGCCTATCTTGGTCATGCTTGCGTTGTTGGTGGCGACCCTCATCATCGTCAACATACCATTTGGTGTGGTATTCGTTGTCATCACGGCAAGCCTCAAGGGCTAGCCTCCCAGCCCTGGCATGTCATGACGATTCTATGGCACCCTTCTCTGCCCGGTTGAAGTCATTGCTGTGGTGCTGACTATGCTGGGTCTCCTCTCTTTCCAGAGTGTTGTCAATGACACCAAGGCGCTAGGAGAGGCCATGCTTAATAGGTTTGAATGGCACAAAGTTGGATGCACCAAAATCGGCCTTAGGAGGGGCTACTGAGAAGTCCTCAATGAAGTTGAGGCGGAGCAACACCTTGAAAGTTGACCCCTTTTTTGCTTCACACAGTCTGAGAGGCGTCGACAGGGGGCCCTAAGGAAGATGCAACCGGGGAGCTGTCAGCAAAAGTAAGCCACGATACCTTAGGAATGGAGCTAGGGTTCGCCGTCCAAGCCCACACATTAAGTGTGCGGGCATCTTCCTGTTGCAAGGAGTCTTTGTTGACACTTTCAAGGGTGCATTTGTTGCCGATGACTCTACTTGCCGCATCACTATTCCATGCATGCAGCGGGATGCCCTCGAGGCAAAGTCGGACGTGAAATCTAAGGGCCACCCTATGAGCGTGTCGAAGAGGCTTCCATGGCCTAACATGGAACTCAAGATCATGGAAGTGGAATTTGTCATGGCGTGTCACTTCCTCCCTAAGATGCTTGCGTTCAAAGTTGACCAAGAAATTCTCCAGGTAGTGGTGACGCATGGAGAAGTCAGAAGACCTTAGGTTGAAGCGCCTTCTGATAGCTTCAGCAACAGTTCGGAGGCCCGTGTCGGGCCTAGTTTTACTAGTCTAGACGATAGCAAAGTAGGCCTCGTGCTTTTGTTGTTATCTCTAAAACTCTGCACTGGAGGGCACAATGCAGGTGTCCTCTGATGGGCGGGTAGCCAAGTCATCGAGAATGGGGTTGGCCATACCGACAATTATCCGTCGGTGGGGACGGAAGTCACAAGGATGTGATGGTGCCGAAGGTTGTGTCGAAGCCAAAGCTGGAGGAATAGCCATTGTCGAAGTAGGCACTCCGGGGGTGATCTGGCGTGCTGCAACTCTAGGGGTGCCCGGCCGAGCAACACCGCGGGTGGTACGCCTTGTCGCCCAGCATTCGGCTTCTGTGAGGAAGACAGCCAACCCATACGGATGGGAAGGCGAACGGTAGTGCGCTGCCTTGTGTCCAAGACACAGGTAGTGAAAGCATTTGGTTGGGTCTTTGCAAGATGTAGCACGGTGGTCGCGGCCAAGACAGTTGAAACAACGGTCTTTTGTGCGCTTGAGGAAGAGGTGGTTGTTGGGGGCGTGAATGCACTTTGGTAGAGGACTTGGGAGAGCATCATCTGAAGCCACTTGCTTTACGCTAGCGAAGGTCTCTGACATAGGAGGTATGTGTCTCAGGGAGGATTGTGAAGAATCTACACTGCCTTGAATGTCGTTTGACTGGAGGATGTGTGGAGGGGCAACAACCAGCGATTTGATGTGGAGTGGAGCTTGGGGGCTGACTTGAAAGCCGTCTACGAAGGTGACTCGGCGTGCTAAAGACTTGATCTACGGTGGTTTTGTGGGATTTTGGGGAGATCTTCCAGGCTGCAGAGGGAGGCAATAGGAGCAACGCTTGAGGCCGGTGGTTGGGGCACTCTAAGGCAGATCTTGAGGGGAAGGGGCAACCATTCTTCATGGGATCCAGCTGACCTGCTTCATCAATGCAGTGAGGAAGGGGTATGTGGTTGGACTTGGGAGGGGGTTTGGTGGAGGGGGGGGTGTGGATTGACATCAGGGGGTGTAGATCCAGCGGGGTGGTGGCGGAGAGTGTAGATCCGGCTGGGTGGCTCTTCGGGGTCACCGAGCAAGCCGGCGGCGGGGTTGTGACTTGGGTTGACTGCTCAACTGGATCTGGGGCGAGGATTTGGGGGGGGGGGGTCGGATTGTGAGCCGTCGTGGTGTGGGATGGAGTTTAGGTGGACGCCGTGGCCGGAGTGGCCGGCAGCCGGCCAAATTTGGATGGGTCGCCCAAGCTGTTGCGAGAGGTTGGTGATTGGGACTTGTGTAGCACGAGCCTTTTTTTTTATATTTTGCTTGCCAGAGCAGCTTGCCAAGTATTACAGCTGCTCCATTGCCAACAACATATCCTTCATTCACCATTCAATTGCAAATGCTTTCACCAGAGAAAAATGTTCCAAAAACACTTTATGCATGACAAATGACCAGACAAAGCCAAAGTTTTAGCCTAGGGTACCCCACTGAGTGTAGCATGGCAGTTAATAAGGCCATGCATGGTGTCTATCCACTCTTCAGATGGTAGCTACTAGAATGAGGACTCCCTACATATCCCCATTATTTTGATCTCTAGGTCATGATCAAAGTGGCCATCCAAAATTTTCAGAGAATACCCACAAGAACAGGAGGACCCAGCTGAGCTATTCATCCATCAACTGCCACTGTTTGGACTTGCACTGGCCGGCCTTCGTCCAGCATTGCAATCACTCCCTTCCTGATCTGGACCATCTTCCATAGGTCTTTTGTCAATGAAGCCTGACTACCTAGCATCCATGCACACACTGAAGATCAAAAACAGAAAATGCTACCAATAGCCGTACAATGTGCTACAATACCATGAGGAATTATTTCCACACTGCACCAAGAGAAAATTGCATGTATGCTTATATCATAAAACACTTCTGGTTATTACTTGATTAAAAGTTACCGCCGATCTTCTCGCAAAAAAACAAAAAAAAAAGTTAGCGCCGATCACACCACCAACTCGATCTCCTATTCGCTTTATAATCTGTGCAACTTATTTCTGCCGAGAATCAAATAATTCCCCACATCTTATCGACGGCAAAAGTTCTCCTCATACTAAAACATGAACATTTCGTGGATAATGCTCCTGGTGTTTCACCCTACCCATTGCTTATTCTGGGTATGTTCTTTTCGGCTGTGGTTTTTGGCTTTTGGCTAAAATTTTTGAATTTTGGCTATTTACGGTACAGATTACGGAGAGACAGATACTCACTTGCGATTTTGGCTGGAACAGATGTTGGGCTTTTAACGTGTAAATCATTTAACTTGTAGACCCCGTCTCGAGAAAATACTCCGTTTGAAAGTTAAGTACTGTAGTAAAAGCCAAAAATCGCCAGCTTGTGAGATAAAGAACATGCCCTCTAACTTGGCAAGACACGTCAGATTTTAGGTTGTGCATGCTACACACGGAGAACAGCATGAGTAATTGAGTGCATAGCATATTTCAGGCTTTTGTTGCAAAGATGATGGCTGGCCCATCCTATCAGCAATCCCACTGCAGAACTGAAGACAATAATTGAGTTGAGCCAATGGGGATTGGCATTGGCATTTACTCGTCCAATCAGAACCGATCGAGTCTAAACAAACTAATTAAGCAGTTTTAAAACCAGTGCCTAATCTCTGATTTAAAGAACCACCAAGATGCAGAGGAAATGGGATACGGTCTGAATTGAATACGTAGCTGTACCTTTGATTTGATGCCATTCGAATGTCCTCTTCCTGACGTGTCGATTGTTTATTGAGAAGACAGGCGTCGTAGTGCCGTATACCTACGCCCATCTACAAGCAGAGCTGGTGGCAGGGCATGAGCAACGTTGCTTTTTGTAAGATATTTCGTAATCAAGATTTTTTTCTTGCAAAATCTAAATGGCTATAGCGGGCAAATATAAACGGTAGAAAATTGTTTTGTTCAAGAATTTTTACTCATCATGTAGAGTCAAAGATATATTCGCACAATCCAAATGTTTGTCATTTTGTTCCTTATGTCAATGGTAACTGGCCGATTACCGCCGGTTCTCACCTCAATTCCTGTTTCATAAGAAAAGGACGTAATGAACAACTAATTTATTTTGTATCTAGGACTCAGATATTTCGTCCTGAATCATCTGATCATCTTGGGAAGTTGCAACTATTTTACACCATTTCTATGTATTTTTATACTTATCTTTACTTACTTGAAAAGAGCGAGTTGGTAGAAAAATAAGCACCAACAAACAAATTATACTTCTCTAAAAATCTCTAAAAAGAAGAAAAACTATCTCTCAACGAACAAATTAACTTCAATACAAATTAGAACGTGGGTCACAATGAAGCTTAACTGGCATGTTGGTAGAGCCGAGGGCACGTTGTAAGCCAAACACGTCAATGGAGGTCCGGTGCTAGCTTGGTCGGAGTTCGATCGAGCGTGCAGGTGGAGCTCAGAGCACAATATAGGCCGAGCATGTCAACGGAGGTGCAACGCTAGCTTGATTAGAGCTCGATCGAGCGTGGAGGTGGAGGCGAGGGTACAGTGTAGGCTAAACACATCAATAAAGGTGTGAAGCCAGTTTAGCTCGATCAAGTATGGAGACAGAGCCAAGGGCATGAAGCAGACCAATCCTAATAGATGTCGACTCGACGTGTTAAAATAATATGATAATTTTTTTATCCATCATAAAACACGGGTATTAAGCTAATTTTATACGCAGTTCACGGGCCTGTTCTTTTTGGCTGCGGCTTATGGCTTTTGGCTGTGGCTTGTAGCTTTTGAGCTGTTTGTACGAGAGATTACAGAGTAACAGAAACTCACGTGCAGTTTTTGCCGATATAAATGAAGTCAGTAAAGTATGTACTACAATTAACTAGTAGACCCTATCTTAAAAAAAATACTCCGTTTAAAAGCTAGTTACTGTAAAAAAAGTCAAAAAACAGCTTTTAGAAACTGAAAAGAACAGAGCCCACATGTTGGTACAAAGCCCGGTGGTATATCTATCAGCTAAGCCAGTACTGAATAATTTCTGATACACACCGCATAGTAGTTATAGCAATGCATTGGTCAAATTCTGCAGTACCAACCCTGAAAGCCCTAGCATTAATGCCTGATATAACCATATGCTTTGTCCGCATTTTACGCAGCATTTGACCCTTTTGTAGATGCAGGATTGCAGTCGTCTAGGGCATCTCCAATGGTAATAGCTAGTACTAGCTATATAGTCAGCTGGCGTGGAGGTGAGAGACAAAAGCAAAGACTATTTTATACTGTTGGACCCACATGCTCCTCTCTCATGTTCTTGGACTACGTGAAATAGATCAGCTATTTGCTCGTCGCTAGTGACTACTCTCTCTCCTACTTTTTCCTTGCCACATCAGATCTAGCTAACTAAATAGCCAGCTGTTGGAGACGCCCTTAGACAGAGGAGAGCCCATGCAAGCACGCATAGCTTTATCATTCATTCTCTCTCACAAGCATGCTTGCATGCATGCGTTGGCTAATCAGGCTGCATGCAGGCAGTCAGACTGGGGTCCACCCTACAGGCTCACACCTGCACGCGAAAGTAGCGGCTCTCCTCCGTTCGTGTGAGGTGTGTGTGCGTGCAGAAATGAGTTCGGTTCGCTTTACACACACGTTGCATTGTGTTTGTTCAGACATTGAGGTGTTAAACGTTGGTAATATTTTAAGTGAATGTCTATACAACATTCGACTATTTTTTAAGACAAAAATAGTCGAATTGATCTGGGACGTTAGATCTCTATCCAACGGATTCACTCATACAAGCTCCCCTCTAAAAAAAATGACCCCCTCCAAAAAAAATAATTTAGGGCGTTGGATCTCTATCTAACGGCTCAAAATCTGACTGTTTTTGTCCTCAAAAATAGTGAATGTTGTATAGACACTCCCATATTTTAATTCTAAATTTTATTAAAAAAATAAATATCGTAAATGATTAATAATGTATAAATCAGTACTAACAGTAGACAACTTATTGTATTTCGAAATATATACAGAAACAGAATGTAACCAAGTTGATAAGTCACACGAACGTTTTACAGTTGGTCTCATGAAGAACAGGAAACAGCGCAAACTCGATGTAGTATAGAACGTAGATGAAGTAGCGAAGCGAGCGGTCGTACAGATGTGCGCTGTTGCCGCCCCCTGTGCAGATCTTCATGGCAGCAACGGCTCGAAGATACCACTCCCCTTCTTTACAGTGCACGCCGGGAAGAAAAGTTGACGAGATTCAGATGGTGCACCACAACAGCACAGGTTTGCAGGAGGAACAAATGGAGGCAATGTTTCTAAGCTCTATACTCTGGATGTCTCCAGACATATATATAGACGTAGACTGAGAATTGATATGATTAAGTAGTCATTTACCCACTAATAACTGACATATTTAATCAGTCATTTACCCACTAGTAACTACCTGTCATCAAAACCCAATAAAACATCAAATTCAAACATTTGAATCTTATTCAAATAAAGAGAGAGATGCACGGTTCAGCAAAAAATAAGGTGGACTTGATCTGCCAAGTTACGCACCACGTCATGACACGATCGTGCGTCGCAAGTCACAAGTCATACGATTTTCACATGAAAATAAGCGAATACGCACACGTGCATGCGTGCGTGCATGCGTGATTAGCCAAAGTCGTCCCCATCCATGTGTCACATGATTCAAGGAGTGGCAAGACTCCACATTATAAAGTGATCTCCTTCACTTTACTTTAGCAATATAGTACTAAACCATGTATGTTTTGAAATTATAGAAAATGGGTCTCACACATATGGGCATATTTCTAACAATCCCCCACCAATTCTAAAGCAAGAATAAAAAAGATATCAAAAATATTGTACTAAAGTGTTGTTAATATAATAATCTTATAATGTAAGTCCCGTACGGGTTAAACTTACATCTAGATTAGCAGGAGCCAAAACTTGACTCTAATCTGCTATCTGCGGAAGTTCTGACCAGAAAACCTCTTAGGTTTCATAGCATTAGAAGCACCAGCCATTGTTGTATTATAACAAAATTCACAATAAAGTTTCTGGAATATTAGAAATGTTGGCAATATTTTAATTCTAAATTTTACTAGAAAGCAAATATCGCAAATAACTAATGATGCATAAATCAGTACGACGAATAGCAGGCAACTCTTTGTACTTCGAAATATATGCAGAAACAAAATGCAAGCAAGTCGATTGGTCACACGAACGACTTACAGTTAGATCTGATGAACAACAGGGAGCAATGCAGACTCAATGCAGTACAGAATGTAAATGAAACAGTGAAATGAGCAGTTGTGCAGATGTGTGCTAGCTAGAAATCTTATTGCCGCTTCCCATACAGGTCTTTTAGAAATTTTCTTGTAATTTTCAGAATTAGTTATGAGGTTCAATTTGTCAGCGACGTCTCAGGTGAAAACGTGTAATTGGTGTCATGATTGGAAGGCTCAGATCTAGCGACCTAAGCTCCAGCGGCGGTGTCTCCACCGGCGCAGCGCAGCGGTGTTGGCTCGAGAAGCAATGGTGGCTTGGACTTGTTCTAATCAATTTGTACCGTGATTTGTTCCCGATTTGTCTCCGGAATTTGTTCATGTGAGTGTTCTGACTGTTCACAGGATCATCTTATGAGCTCATGTTCTAGTTTTTTTATTGAAGACTTATGTTCTGACTGTTCACAAATTTCTGTGAACGTTTCAATGTTTGCTATGGATGTGGCACACTAGGAGTCGTCGGTGTCCGGCACGCGCAGATCCAACCCTGTCTAGGTGAAGCCTCCGATTTGGCCAGTTGGGTAATCCCCGTGTGCTAGGGTTCCATGGTGTGTGGTCGATTTGGGCGAGATGAAGAAGATTGTTGTGGTGCTGTTTTTTTATGTGTTGATAAATATCATCTGGATGTTTTCTTCTTAACTATTATCTGAATTTGTGATCATTGGACTAGAGATCTAACGACCATGAATCTGCCGTCCAAAAAAAATTCCCCCTCCAAAAAAGAGCATGTTGGATCTTTAATCTAATGGTCTTAAATTTAAATGAATATTAAAACGAAAACATCCGCGTGATATGTAGACACGCCCTTTTTTCTATGCAAAAGCGCCTTAAGTGGAGGTGGGAGTGACCCGCCAAGATTTGAGCCTTCCAATCACGATCCAATGCCCCACGTCGCCAATTTTCACGTGAGATGTCGCCCAATCTCACTACCACATTTTGCATAGTCCCGTGTGCCAAGAACACTCAGGAAAAGCCTGAACAACACGGGAAAGCCTTCCTCCGTATCCAACGTAAACGCAAACGACGAATAACAACAATACATTATATTCTAATATATCTTATCCGCTACCTGTTCACAGGTAACACATGACTTAAGTTGTACTCTAGGATATCCTTCGTACCAGGGGCGAAGCCAGCAGGGGGGCTTCATAAGGCTCCAGCCTCACCTCCCCCGGCGCCGGCAACCCCCCCGGGGTCCTGCCGAGTGCCCGTGGCGGCCGACGACGTCGCAGTTACAGAGGCCCAACAAACAACAAAAAAAAACAAAAAAGTATAGTCAAATGGTAGCCCATTGGCCCAACAAATTCATCACATTGGCCCATCAAAACACACATTCCAACTCACAAACCTACCTAGCAATTGCAATTGTTCCCACTTCCATTTCCCAAACTGGCGGCAGAGGGCAGACCCAAAGGAGTCAGAGCTGAGCGGAGGCTATTCGCTAGTCGCCAATTCCGGCCACGGGATTTGGCGGAGCGGGGAGACGAGGGAAGCCGAGCCGGGGCCGGTGAGTCTAGGCGGTGCCGTAGAGGAGCACTGGGGTCGGGGTCACGGGGCCATCCGGGGTCGAGGTCGCGGGGCCTAGGGCCGGGAGGCGGGATCTGGCGGAGCGGGGAGACGAGGGGAGCCGAGCCAGGGCTGGTGAGTCTAGAAGGCGGCGCGGCGCCGCGGAGGAGCACCGGGTGGCGGGCTGGCTCGGAGGAGCACCGAGACAGTGAGTCCTAGAGGCCGGAGACGGGAGAAGGGAGATCGGAGTGGGCAAGCAACGGAGACGGCGGAGCGATTGAGTTTGAGAGAGAGAGAGAGAGACGACTGGGAGACGAGAGGCGAGTCGCGAGACGGTGAGAGGACAGAGATAGAAAACAGAGAACCGATTGAAGCGAGAAGGCGAGGAAATAGCGTCGCTGGGTGCCTGGGTCGGCTGTCGGCCCGTCGCTTGTGTCTGCTGTAGAGTAAGTAATTTTTCTTCAATTTTTTCTTATCAATTTAGTACTTTAGAGTTTAGATTTTAGACTTTCATATTTAATATGTATAAATAGTTCATATGATCTAAAGTTTCATTGTGATTCACAATTTTCTATTACATCACTAATTTTCATATGTTTCATACACAGGTGATTTATTGCTACTCCATACTCATGGGTATGCGCTTTCTATTGTCAAGGTACCTACTTTATATTTCTCTGTTTTTCGTTGTTTGCCTCCAAGACTCCAATTGTATAATTTTTCTATGAATTTGTAATTCTATAAGAATAAAAGGCTATACTTATGCCAATTTAGTTTAGTCCGATAAATAATTCAGCTCACCCTCAATTTTATTTCTGGCTTCGCCATTGCTTCGTACCTAACTTGTGGCGTTTATCCGCGGGCGATCTTAGGTCTTGCTCGCTTTAACTTCCATAAATAATTTTTATATAAATTTTTTATAGTACTTAATTTTTAAACAAAATATTTTTTTAGAGAAAGATTTACTAGTCGATTATAATACACACTATAGTAATTCTATTTATATCAGCTAAAATCACACGTAAATATTTTTTTTATAAATTATTACTATTCATAAATTAAAGTTAAAAGTCATCAGTAAAAGTCAATATGAACACCGCTAACCGCGCCATTTCAGACAGGAGCATGGACAAATGTATACGCAGATGGAAATAGGCATTGTGCTCTTCCCTACCAAGAACTGGAAATACGACCGAATAAATAAACGCTCCTTGCATTGCTTCAATGCAGCTCCAGCTGACGATTGTCCTTAGGTGCATCCCTGAACACTGCAAGCTGCGAGATAACAGTCGCTCTTGCACTGCATCACTCACTCCACATCCGATCCGCATATCCCTCTGCATGCATGATCGATGCTTAGCCTCCCTGCTTCCCCCACTGCCAGGTGGGCCACCCCTGGGACGTGCCTGGGGCCCGCATGTCAATGATTGCATCTCTGCTCGAGCTTCCGGCTACAATCAAAATGGCTCGTCCTCCACTCCACCTCTCTGGAAAGGGGAAGCTGCATGCATGTATTTAACAGAGAGCACAGGAGCTTTGCTTGCTTGCTTGGTAGGAGGAGATCGAATGCTATGTGCTCCAGCTCCTGCGCAACGCCCTAGCTTGCTTGCTTCCATGCATGCATGGCTGCACGCTTTGCTCTGTGACTTGCAGTGCATATACGCTCAGCTAGCTGCAGGTATAACAAAACAATTCTCTAAACCAAACCAACCAATCTCTTCTTCTACATCATGCATGCATGCATGCATCTTCTATTGGTTCTTGCAGTTTCCTGATACGTTTCCATGGCGTTTTTGCAGTGGTGTATACTGATCCAAATAGATACTGATTGAGTGTGCTAGCTGATTGCTGAGGTGATAGTAGTATGTTGAGGAGGAGGGCTAAGCCGAGTAGTGGAGGCACCAAGCAACCCAAGATTGCGTTGGATCATGGCCACGCCACCATTCCATCTCCCTTCGCCTCGCCTCCCAAGCTGTTCTTGGCTTTCTCCGGCGAGGTTTCTCCGGAGCGGGCGGAGGCCGTCACGAGCCCCACCTCCATCCTGCAGGCCGCCAGCCCCACGTCTCCGGCCACGTGTGGTAGCGCTAGCGCCACGGCCGTCCCGTTCTCCCGTAGCGGCAGCGGCTCAGGCGATCGACGGAGCAAGAGTCACCGCCACCCTTGGGAGACCAAGCCCGTCGGGCTCGGCCTCGTCGGCGCATTGAACGGGGAGGCCCCCGGCGACGTCGCGTCGACGGTCCTGACAGGGCAGAAGCTCCGGGTCCAGACGAATTACGCGCCGTGCTCGCCGTCAAACGAGTTCGGCGTCAAGAGCAGGAGCTGCGCCGGCGCCCCCGTGCCGGCCGATCACCTGGTGGTGCAGTACGCTTCCCCTCTCCGGTGCATGTCGCCGAGGGAGATGGAGATGTCGGAGGACTACACCTGCGTCATCGCCCGAGGGCCGAACCCGAGGACGACGCACATATTCGACAACCGCGTCCTCGAGAGCCGCGGCGGGTTCTCGGCGGAGTGGGCGGCGAGCGGCAGGGACGATTTCTTGAGGTATTGCCATGGCTGCAGCAAGGACCTCGGCCAAGGCAAGGATATCTTCATGTACAGGTCAGTGCCAGCCGCCACATACTCTCCATTTCCTTTCTTCTACTTCTCTGAAGTTTCAGAATTGAATGTGTTCAGGGCATATTGTTCTGAATCTTTTCAGTTAATGAAAATGATGTCTCAGTTAGTATCTTGCTTAGTTCATTCATTTTCACCTAAAACTTTCCTGGTGTTCTAAGCTATTTGGCCACGGTAAAGATTCAGTGGGAAAAAAGCTTACCAGGTCTGTACTTTGGTAGAATTAAATATATACGCTAACTGCTAATGGAGTGAGTAGTACATCGCAACGAACTATAACTATCACTGGTTCTCAGAAAAAAAAACATTCTTTGATGTCATCTGATTGAGTGACCAATTCTGGTGGCCTGATCTTCCAGGGGGGAGAGGGCCTTCTGCAGCCGCGAATGCCGCTACCACGAGATGCTATTCGACGAGGGCATGGAAGAATTCTGACGCAGATCGACTCGCCGGCTAGATCCAGAAATTTTTGCAAAACTTCAATGTGTTTCAGATGTTGGAGATCGAAGAAGCCCTGATCCTGCCTTCCTGCCTCTTGTTCTTTCCACTGTGAAATGTGGTCTTTCAGCTTAATTTGCTGTTTCTTGTAGAGTGGCAGCCTGGTAGCTTATTTGGTTAGGACTTAGGAGGAGGCTTCAGTTGTCACCTTCACTCCCTTTTGATTAAGTATGTAAGAGTGAGAAATTGGTGTGGTTCATGCAACTGTTGTTTTCCATCAGTTCCATGTCAATGATGTCATGAGAGGTGACTGGTGGCCAGCATTAATGGCAGTGGGTCAGTGGATAACAGTGCTACTGATTAGGCATGGCAAGGTTACAATCTTTACTGAGGCCCTGTTTGGAATGCGGGAATTTTTCCCGATTCCTGCGGGAATTGAACTGTTTCCTGCAAAATTCCTGCAAAATTCCTGTGAAATTCCTCTGTTCCAAACAGGCCCTGAATCTTTTGGTTTCTCTGAATGCTAGGCTGCTAGCTAGCTGTTGAATCCTGTGTTCATAAAACTCCTACGGAGAAAATCAGAATTGAAATGGCTTTGAAGCTGCGACAGCCGATAAATATCAGTGAAGGAAGCATTCTACAAGCAGAGAACTGAGCCAGTGACAGCAGCCTCAATCAAATAGCACGGGAGTTTCAGTACAGGTCACGGATTGATGAAATAAACATGGTACAGTTTATCAGTTCCAAATGCATAGAAATGACCAATTGATGCCATCAATGTAACATCTGATTCCAAATGCGTGTAAAGTATTGTGTTTGGATGCACTTTCATGACAAATATAGCACATCTGATTGTACAATCGAGCATTGAGAAATGACCAATTGATACCATCAATGTTACAATTGTCAATAGTCCATCCAAAATGGAAGCACAGTTAACAGCTTATTTTTTCCCCAAGCGAAATAAAAAAAATGCAGAACAAGTAAAAGCCATCTGCACTCTTTAATTTCAGCAATAGTAAGACAGGATCAATAACAACATCAATAGAAAACAGAGGTGTCAGGTATGTATATTCTCAGCCTCTTTTTTTTTTTGAAGGAACAGGAGGGGTTATCCCCTACTGATTAATAAAAATAAACGAAGAAGTAACAAAGAGGAACCAACTGAGAAAACTACAAAAGAAGATTACAAAAGAGCTTCAAGCCAAAGAATGATTTGTGGAAAATATTTCTTCTTGGCTCGATGGATGACCAGGGCAAACTCATCCTTGAAAATCTGTCTACATCTCTGCAAAGAAGGGGGAATCCCGCGAAAAATAAAGTCATTCCGAGACTTCCAAATACTCCAGCTCATTAGGCCAATTATCTCCATGAAAAAAGGTACTCCAAGCTGAGTTTTAAAACTTGGGAAAACATCCCCCGGAGTGAGATGGGCGCCAAGGTACAACCCCAATGAGTGCCAGCAACTCCGCGCAAAATTGCAGGAAAGAAGCAAGTGAATCACAGATTCCTCGGAATTGCTATCACAAAGAACACAATCATAAGAATCTAGAACCATGTTTCTGCGCTTTAGTAATGCTCTGGTATTAAGTCGGTCCCTAAAGAGTAGCCAGCAAAAAACCTGATGCTTGGGTTGCAAAGAAGATTTCCAAATCCATTTGATCATTGGATGAACAGGTGAGTGGCCAATTAAAACTCTATAAGTTTTTGAAGCTTTGTAGAGAGAGGAGCCCCAAATGTAACTCCACTGATCTTTATCTTCACAGAGGACTAAACCTTCCAAAATGGACAAGAGTTCTTGAAACTGTGTATAAGCTTGAGCTGAGAATGGCAGATGGAAGAGATCCTGCAAATTTTCAGTCAATTTCACTTTGCAGAGAGTGAGCCTGCTGTTTTTTGCGAAGGAAAAGAGCTCAGGGAAGTAATGGCTGAGAATTCGACCATTCCACATATCTTCCCAGAGGTAACATGTCTGTCCATCATTCTCAGCCTCTTTCAGGGGTAAAAACTTGGCTTTTTCTTATAGCACTTTGAGAGAAAATAAGTTGATACCAAGGACAGTGATTAGTGAGCTCCATGAAAATTAGTGAGTTCCACGGGCCGGGCTTCTGCACACGAAGCACATGCCAAGAGCTGGCCCAGACCATCCAGGCCCATACAGGCCCAGGCCGGCTTCTGCTCTGCTTTTCTTCTCTGTTTTTTGAAAGAACGGCGGGAGCTCTGCCTTGCATTAAAGAAGGGAAACAAATTGGTTCAACATAGAGTCTACCAAGTTTAGCTCATTACAATTAAACTTGAGCAAAACAACAGCACTGATGGCTTGTTTGGTAGGGCTCTAGATTCTCATTTTTCAGCTTCTGCTCTAGATTTTATGAGAATCTACTTCTCTAAGAATCTGAATCTGCTTTTGAAAATGTTTGGCTAGTAGGTTAACTGTAGATTCATAAGAGGGATGATTGGAGAGAAATAAACCATACCACCCTTAGTTATAACACTTTTTTTTGAGTTATGCAATATCAGAATTGTTCTGCAGACAATGCACTACATATGTACTACGTGTACTCCACAATGCACTGCACAGCAGTGTTTCCATCATTATCTTTCGTAATGAAAATTGTAGGCAGCTTGGTGATCATAATCTTTTACAAGCGTTAACGAGCGGATAATACGTTGATGCTAATCATCTGCTACTTCACTTCCCAATAATAACCACTCCAGCAACTACGTATAGCGAATCTGAGGCTCAACACAACCCGATTACAATGACCTTCGGCTCCTTTTAATTGAAATTTCATCCCACAAAGAAAAATGAGGGACACATTTGAAACTCTCCCAAAAGGCAGACAATTTAGATAGTGAGAAAACATCTGGGTGAAACATACTTTCAACAATAGAGGAAACATTCATTCGTATTGTTCAGTAAATTTAACTTGACAAATTATATAGCTGCTGCCAATGTAATGGAGAGACTGTTTTGTGTATGCATGATTGAAGGGGGTAAATCCAACATGGCGATGTACAGGAACGAAAGCAAAATAAATCGACACAAAAAGGCTATCACTTTCTGCAACAACGATTTTCTAAAGGCATACATCATAACTATTATGTGTCCTTGCCAACATAATACATATTGAAGTCCATAGAAAGGAATACAGATAGATGGTTAACCAAAGACCCGTTATTTTGAAGTTCGGAGACCCATCCGGCATCATAATTGTGCTGTCCTTCTAGAACTACCTTATTCCCATCACTAGACAAAGTACACATTAGACAAATAGCTTGGGGAAACAGCATACATGGAAATTGCATTCTGGGAAGGAAGCCACAGACCTCTTCAAGTCATACCACACTGGTGATACGTGAGTAAGCTTTGTGCTGAACAACTTTGCCATGTCATATCCTTTAGAGTTCCTGCATCACAAACTCCCTTTCATAATGCACCCAGCACGGTGGTTCATTGCACAATATGCATATACATGAAAAATGTTGAAGTACAAAATATTAGGGAAATTGAGCTTTACGGCAACAAAGGGCAATATGTGTTAAAGGCAATTATCCATCCCAATTGTTTCATCTATATATCTATATCTTGATCTCGGTCTATACTTCTTATAAAAGTAAAGTTTTGAAATCTTAACTTTCACACATCGGGTAACATATCTCGCCTCAGCTCTTTTTCTGCTTTAAGATCTGATATCAACCCACCATTACCTCCATTTTCACACTAGGAATTAACTATACACATTAATTAGGTTGCTGCAAATCTGCAATCAACTCTGTTGTTTCTTTGAACTAAGTACATTTGCTTTGAAACTTTTTAAAAAATTAGAATGGTTTATGAGAGACCATGTGGAGGTCATCCCGTGTGTGTGATGAGTAATTGATATTGGTTTAGAGAAGTCGAGTTTGATTTGGTTGGTTCGGACCTTGACGTTGCGTGGTGCAATCGGGCTCGGTCGGACTTGGTCAAACCAGGTCAAAATGGTTAGGATGTATATTATGTCGACTTGTTAGGTTGGACTATCTCATTAATGCATTTATACTTTCATGTATCGAGCGGTGCTATTTGATGTGTTTCTTGTCTGTGATGACTGCAGGACGTCGAGGTGAAGTCGTTGTGAGACACGAGATGACCGGACTAGACAGAGGCGGTGTCGAGGTTAGAACGGTCGGATGTGTCGAAGACGGCGAAGATTCGATGTGGTTGCGAGTCGTGGACGACAAGGAGCGCGGAAGCTTCCCGGAAGGTGCAGGAGGGGCGAATCGGTAATTTCGCGAGGCTGCAAAAGCGGGAGCGGGCTCCGTTGGATTTAGCAGGCGTAACGGGTTGGAAACCCGTTAGCCAAGGGCTATAAATAGGAGGGAGTGGCTGCATGCCCCCTCATGGCTTTGGAAGAGAGTTAGGGTTTGTTAGAGTCAAAAGAAGCTTTGTGAGTTTGTTTTGGTTTTAGACTTTAGTTGGTGAGGCTTTGGTAGTGGAGAGTTGTTGGAGAGGGCAGAGGGTCTGTCCCCCCCTTCGATGTGTTCTTAGTAGGTGTTGTGTCCCCTCTCTAGCAAGCATGTATGGGTGTGTGTTCTTGAGACTAGGGGAGAGGGAGAGGATGGTTTGAGGAGCTTGTAATCCTTCTTGTTCTAATGTCCATGCGTATCGGGACTCCTCTGTAATCGTCTTTGATTTGGAATGGAAATCTGAAGTTTATGTCTCTAGTTTGTGCTCTCTGTTCTTCGTTTCCCCTTTTGAGTGATTTTTGATTTTCTTAGATTTGAGTTGTTTCTTTGTGGGAAGGACCAAAATGGGTTGCTCTGTGATGAAAATAGGCCCCAAGATCATTTGATTAGTTTTTCCAAAGAGCAAATTGAGTTTAATCTCAGATTTCTTCTCTTGGCCTTCTCTATTCTTGCTTTGCCTGCTCTTGGTTTCTAGGGTTTTGTTGTGTTTCGTGATTCCCTTCATGAGATGGCACAAAACTTGGTACGTTGAGTCTCAAGGCTATTAATTAGCTTTCCTCAAAGTTTCATGGCCAGAGGATAAATGGTTAGATGGGAATTTGAGTTTTTGTGCAACCCTCTGTATTTTTCAAGTTCTTGGCAAATCTCTGAATTTCTTGTGTTCTTGCTAAGTTCCCATGTTGTTTGAGGCCCTAAAGGTATTTAGAATAGATTTGTTCTCTTTTGGCCAGAGGATAATAGCAGGAATACATCAATTTTGGTGAAATCTTCAAGTTTAGGTATTTCAGGGATTTTTAGCCTTTGTCTCGGGTTTCTGCTGCACAAATTCAGGTGTAACTGGTCTGACCGGTCACACTCTTGCGGTCTGACCGCTCAAGCCAAGGCGGTCTGGCCGACGTTAGGGGAGCGGTCAGACTGACGGCATATATGCGGTCTGACAGCCCAATGCCCTGCGGTCAGACCGCCCTCTTGCAGCTTCTGTGTTTTTGATGGCTTGTTTTTAGTGCCTTGTCTTCCATGTTGTTCTTCTGAGTTATTCTCTGTAGCTTGCATGTTTGTTCTGTAAGAACTTCCAGGGAACATTAACTCCTCTTTTCATATATTTTATATCTATCGGAGAGAGGGTTTGAGTAGATACTTGTGGGGGCAATTTTTTGAGATCGACATTCACCCCCCTTTGTCGCCATTTCGGTCCAACAATTGGTATCAGAGCCGTTTAGCTCTTCTTAATAGATCTTAACCGGTCTCTAGAGTCATGGCGACGGACAAGTACTCGACCAAGCCTCCAATCTTTGATGGCATTGATTTTTCGTTCTGGAAAAGCCGGATGGAGACATACATCCAGGCTCAAGGATATGCCATCTGGAGAAAGGTCAAGGTTCATTATCTTGTTTCTACCGATGAAAACATCAATGTGGCGAATATGCCTGATGTTGAGGTGAATGCAAAGGCAAGGAACATAATCATCCAAGGTTTAAGTCGTAGCGAGTTTGACCGCATTTCGCACCTCACGTCGGCTTTCGACATTTGGGAGACCCTCAGTGCTTACCATGAGGGCACCACCCAAATCAAGACAGTCCGACAGGACCAATTCAAGCGAGATTACAACAAGTTTGAAATGCTCGTTGGTGAGTCCCTCGATGAGTGCTTTACGCGTTTTCATAAGATTCTGAGCAACCTCCGAGCGGTCGGTCTCACATACCCCGACTCGGACAACGCTCGACAAATGCTCGCTGCTTTGGACCTGCGTGTGTGGGAGATGAAAGTGACCACCATCAAGGACACCACAGACCTCTCGACTTTGACTCTTGGTGCGTTGTACTCATGCCTCAAGACTCACGAGATTGACATTGTCTCTCGAAAGTCGAAGTCACAATCAATGGCGCTGGTCACTGATCCCAGTCTGGTTTCCGGTTTTTCTTCTGATTCGACTTGCGGATTCTCCCTTGCTGCTCTCTGTGACATAACTGATGACAGTTAGAGCAGCTTGCGGATGAGCAGTTAGCCCTTCTAGCTCGGAGATTTTCCCATGCTTACAAGAGGAGGAGGGATGGAAAGAGAGGAGGACCCGTGATTTGCTTTGAGTGTGGTGGCTCCAACCACATTCGGGCAAACTGTCCCAACTGGGGAAGGGCAAAGGTGACTATAGTGGTTCGGGTAAGAACGACTACATTGACAAGAACCGCAACAAGAAGCTCTCAGCTCCCGCACGAGGCAAGAAGAAGTTCCGCGACCTTGACAAAGCCAAAAAGCTCTTCCACCGCGTCCTCACCGCCTTCGATGACCTCGATCTTAGCGAGGTGGAGGGGTGGAGCGACGACGATGGAACGGACGAGCAAGAACCCAAGGGCGGCGACGACTTCTCCGGCATGTGCTTCATGGCCCTTGAGGGCAAACTGAGCGACAGCGAGTTGTACTCCGACTCCGACGAGGTATCCCCCACCTACGACCAGCTCAATCATGCTTTTCTTAAGTTAGGTGGATTTCATGCTAGAGCTAGAGCTAGGGTTAGCGAGTTGGAGAAGGAAGTAGATAGATTATCACGGGAGCTTACTTCACTTACATCTGCTCCCTCCCGTGATGATTGTGATACATGTTGTGCTTTGTTGGGTGACATGGAGAAATTAAGGACCTCGCATGATAGTCTGTCCTCCGAGCTTGACGTGGTTAAGGTGGAGAACATTAGTCTTCTTGCTGAGCTTGAGATGAGTAGGATAGCTCCTTCGTCATCTACTACTGTTGAGACTATTGCTTGCACCTCATGTGAGGATAAGGATAATGCTTTTAGAGGTCTTTATACCATGCTCTTAGATCTGCCCGAGTCTTGTGAAAACTGCAATAATTTGAAATTGAACTTAAAAAGGGCAGATCATAAAATTGTTGAGTTGCATGCTTCTTTACTTGAGCCTGTTGTTCCTTGCACCAACTGTCCAAAATTGACACTTGAGCTTGAGTCTGTTTCTAAGCAATTCCAAGAGATGGTTGATCATAACAACAAATTGGCTCAGTTTGCGACTAAGCATCCTGTTAGCTCACTATACATTAGTTGTGATAAACTAAAACTTGAACTCGTTGCTTTGAATGAACAATGTGTGAGGCTAACTAAGGATTTACTAGAGAAGCCATCAACTCATTGTGATGTGATTGCTGAGGTGGGGAAGGAGCCCAAGGGTAAGATGGAGACGCTTAGCGACGTGAACCAACTGGCTAGTAGTAGGACTGTCCCCTCAGAGTCGGCTGTGCGTGCACAAGCCATACTTTCCTCTACTGTTGGTTCTTCTGCTCCCTTACCTTCTGCTGTCTCTTCTTCCCCCTGCTCTTCTTGCACCTCTCTCTTTCGGGAGTGCCAGTATCTTATGAACACTCTCGAGAGATTTGTAGGAGGCAAGAAGAAGCTTAATCTTATTCTAGAGCAATCCAAGATTTGCAGATTTAATCAGGGTCTAGGATATGATTTCTATGAGGACATGAGGAAGCATCCACCTGTCGTGCTCAGACCCATAGCACCAGGTGTGATCGGGACTGAGCCCAGGACCGAGAAAGTCCAATTTAAGTCAGCGGGCTTTGTCCAAGGGATTTCTAACAGCAAGGTGATTCCACCTGCAGCTTCGGCCTCTCAGAAGGCGAAGCCTCATCATGTTACTTCTACCTCTCAGAAGGTGAAGTATCATTGCACCTTCTGTCAGAAGGATGGACATCTGATCGATCGATGCTTCAGGGGCGCCAAGATCGCGCGAAGAGACCGAGCTGAGGCTCTTAGGCGTATTCAGGGTCAGCCCCAGACCTTGAGTGCCCCTAAGACCCACACGAGGTCTAGGTTTGTTTCAGCTGATGGGTTTGGGCAGCATCGAGGACTTGGTTTTTCCGAGTTTTCTGGTTATCGTCCTCATGCTCCCTTTGATCGTGACTTCTGCCGTTCTGAGGGTAGATCTCATTTTTCCCGTCGAGATGGCTATCCGCGGCGTGATCAGCATGTTGCCGATGCTCCGACTCGCTCTCCCATAGCAGTCGGACCCAACAACAGCCTCAGGTCTACACATAGACCATCTGCCTTTTTGAGTGACAGAGAGCGTAGGGTAGATAGAGGTCAGTCGTGTTTGACTACTTCATCTGCTCAACGTGTTACTCAGTATTGGGTGGCAAAATCACTTTTTATTTACCCCAGTACTGAGACTTTACTCTCTGTTTGACCCAGACTCGCCGAGCAGGGAAGGGAAAGGTTTGGCTCGTAGACTCCGGGTGTTCACGACACATGACCGGAGACTCCTGTTGGTTTTCTTCCCTTGCCCGTGCTCCAGGTGATGAGACGATCACCTTCGGAGATGCTTCATCTGGGCGCGTCATCGCCAAAGGTACAGTGCGTGTTAATGATTTTTTCATTCTGAAAGATGTCGCCTTGGTTAGTAAGCTGCAGTATAATTTTCTTTCCGTTTCTCAGCTTACCAATGACGGTCTCGAGGTGAGCTTTAAGAAAAACGCTTGCAAAATTCTTGATTCTTCGGGTAGTCTGGTTTGCGGGATTTCTCGTTTTGAGAGGATCTTTCGTGTTGATTTCTCTGAGTCTTCTGGTGATCCTCTCCGATGTTTGGTTGCTTCCGAAGCCCGTGGCCTTTCTTTCTGGCATAGGAGACTTGGTCATATTGGATTTGACCATTTGACCCGAGTTAGCGGCCACGATCTTATTCGTGGTCTGTCGAGACTCAAGATGGTCAAAGATCTAGTTTGTGTTCCTTACCGGCACGGCAAGATGGTTGCCGCTTCTCACCCTCCGGTCACAGTGACTATGACCGATGCACCGGGACAGCTGCTCCATATGGACACAGTTGGACTAGCTCGAGTGTAGTCAGTAGGAGGGAAGTGGTATGTTCTTGTCGTGGTCGATGACTTCTCGAGGTACTCTTGGGTGTTTTTCTTAGCCTCGAAGGATGAGACGTTTACACATTTCTGAGGACTTTTCAGTAGGCTTTCTATTGAGCTCCCAAGTACCTTACGAGCGATCCGCAGTGACAATGGCACGGAGTTTAAGAATTCCTACTTTGAGAGGTTTTGCGATGAGACAGGTGTAGAGCACCAGTTCTCTTCTCCGCACGTCCCACAGCAAAATGGCGTCGTGGAGAGGAAGAATCGTACCTTGGTCGAGATGGCCAGGACGATGCTCGATGAGTACTCTACACCGCGGAAGTTTTGGGCTGAGGCTATAGCTACCGCGTGCCATGTTTCTAATCGAGTTTTTCTTTGGGCACACTTGCACCGCACTTCTTATGAGTTGAGATATGGGTGAAAGCCCAGTGTATCTCATTTTTGTGTGTTTGGTTGCAAGTGCTTTATTCTGAAGTCCGGGAACCTAGACAAGTTCGAGTCACGTTCGTGTGACGGAATCTTTCTAGGTTACTCGACTTCTTCGCGGGCTTATCAGGTTTGGAACTGCGAGTCTAGTAAATTGGTATAGACCTGTGAGGTGACTTTCGACGAGGCCAGTCCGGGGACTAGGCCCGATATCTCAGGTTCTTTAGAGCAGTCCGAGTCCATCTTTGTGGATGATGAGGATGATGGAGATGAGGGTTGTCTACCCGATCCAGTCCCTCATCCACCCCTTGAGGTGCCTTCCTCCACTGCACCTCGAAGCGATCAGCCCATGCCTTCTGCTTCTTCTGGACCTAGTGGCTCTGTTCCTACCTCTTCAGCTCATGAGGTAGAGGTCACTTCTTCATCTCATCCAGGACCTCCTAGACATATCCAGAAAGACCATCCTTCTGAGCAGATTATTGGAGACCTGTTTGAGCGAGTCACTCGTTCAAAATCTGGCGTGTCTCAATTCTGTCTCCATTCTGCCTTTGTTGCCTCCTTTGATCCCAATGACGTTTGTCATGCTCTGTCTGACGAGTCTTGGGTCAATGCCATGCATGAGGAGTTAGAGAATTTCGAGAGGAACAAGGTCTGGTCGCTTGTTGAGCCCCCTCAAGGTCACAATGTCATTGGGACCAAGTGGGTGTTCAAGAACAAGCAAAGTGAGGATGGGGTGGTTATTCGAAACAAGGCTAGACTGGTAGCTCAGGGCTTCTCCCAGGTTGAGGGTCTAGATTTTGAGGAGACCTTTGCCCCTGTAGCTAGACTTGAGGCCATTAGAATCGTGCTTGTCTTTGCAGCTTCTAAGGGTTTCAAGTTTTACCAGATGGATGTCAAGAGTGCCTTTCTCAATGGCTTTATTGAGGAAGAAGTCTATGTGAGACAGCCTCCAGGTTTCGAGAACCCCAAATACTCAAACCATGTCTTCAACCTTTCCAAAGCATTGTATGGACTTAAGCAGGCCCCTAGAGCTTGGTATGAGAGGCTTAAGTCCTATTAGTTGAGTCATGATTTCGAGATGGATAAAGTAGACAAGACCTTGTTCAACCGCCGGCATGGCACTGATCTTCTGCTCGTCCATATCTATGTGGATGACATCATCTATGGCGGCTCCTCGCATGCTCTCGTTTCTCAGTTTTCCGATGTCATGAGCTCGGAGTTTGAGATGAGCATGATGGGCGACTTAAGCTTCTTCCTTGGCTTCCAAATCAAGCAGACTCGGGAGGGTACTTTCTTGCATCAGGGCAAGTACACTCGAGACCTCCTGAAGCGCTTCGACATGAGTGATGGTAAGCTGGTGTCTACTCCGATGGCTACATCAGCTTCACTCGACCTAGATGAGGACGGCGAGCCTGTTGATTAGAAAGAGTATCGTAGTATGATCGGCTCCCACTTGTACCTCACTGCCTCGACACCGGACATACACTTCGCTGTGTGTCTTTGTGCCCGATTTTAGGCTTCTCCTCGCGTATCTCACCGTCAGGCGGTGAAACGCATTTTTCGGTACCTTCGAGCTACCATTGACTATGGTATCTGGTACTCTTCCTCTTCCTGTCTTTCCCTTAGAGCCTACTCGGATGTAGATTTTTGCTGGTTGTAGAATAGATAGGAAGAGCACTTCTGGCACCTGCCAATTCATTGGCACTTCTCTTGTTTCCTGGTCTTCTAGGAAGCAGTCCGGAGTTGCACAGTCCACCGCAGAAGCCGAGTACGTTGCTGCCGCCAGTTGTTGCAGCCATGTGCTCTGGATGGTCTTGACCCTGCGGGACTTTGGGTTAGTTATCGACAGTGTTCCACTCTTTTGTGATAACACTTCTGCGATTAACATTGCTAAGAACCCAGTGCAGCATTCTCGGACCAAGCACATTGATATTCGCTATCACTTCCTTAGAGACCATATAGAGAAGGGTGACATCGCGCTCCAGTTTGTGTAGAGTGACCACCAGTTGGCTGATATCTTTACCAAGCCTTGGATAGCTCTAGATTTTCAGCTCTGCGAGGAGAGCTTGGGGTGGTTTGTCCTTATGGACTGTTGTGAGGGGGAGCTTTGTGCTTTACTGCTTTATTGTATTTATTATGCTCTTACTCCTATCTGTTGCATTACATTCAGGGTGCATGGGGTTAGTCCTGCTAGCATAGGTTAGAGTGGTTCTCTTGCCTAGCTGTTTAGACTTCTTGCTCTTATCTTGTGATTCTAGGATGCTGCTTGTTAGCTGTCTCTCTTCTCTCTAGGTTGAGCTTACTCACTTCTTGTGGGTTCTAGCAAGGGTTGGGCCACCCACGGGTAGACAGGGTACGTGTTTGCTCCCTAGGCTGTTAGTAGATCAGCTGATAGTCCTCGAGTCATATGGGGGTAGATGAGAGTCAGTCTGAGCCATAGTATTCTCTATATCTTATCTATGCTTTAAAGACTGCCATTTTGGTTTTCTTGCCAGCTTCTCATATTTACTACTTTGGTTCAGGGGGAGTTCATTTGGGAGCTTCTGGAGCTTAATATTGACATAACTCAAATTGAACTAAAAGTTGCATCACATGTTGAGGGGGAGCTGGATTTTCTTGCATTTTCAGCATTTCTGCATTGTAATATAACTACATTGAGCCTTGATTATTATCCTTTCATAACATGTTTACAATACTTTGCTAGATTTATCATGACTTCACATGTGTAGACTAGCTTTTGCCATGATAAGTTAATTAAACTTGCCCAAATTGAACTAAAACTTGTCATGTTAGCACTCGAAACTAGTCTTTCTTGAGTTATCCTCTTATGATTCATGCCATGTCAAATAGGCTGAGTTGAGCGTTGAATCTCTATTGAGTCTTAGATTGAGCTATTTTAGTCTCTTGATGCAGCATAAGTTAGTACAACATGTTTAAAAAGCAAAAAGATCTCTTTTGTGCGAAAAAAACTGATCTCACCAATTCTTTCTCATGAGACGGCTTGCCATTGCACAAGGCATGAACTCAGGGGGAGTTTTGGATGACCAAGACCATCTTCTTAAGCTTCTTACTTGGAGTGGTCGCATAAGACTTGAGATCTAGCACATGACTAAACAAAAATATGGTTGGAAACAATCATGTGATTTCTAAAAGTAAAATTATGTCAATTGTGCTCAATTGCTCAAATTTCAAGTACTTAAACAAATGTATCATTCTTGAACTAGTAGCACTCTAGTTGACTCAATACTAGCTTCTCGGTTCCATTTAGCTTATTGACATGGCTTGCATCATCCTTAGATACCTCTCGCTAGACTATGATCATGAATGACTTGACATGCTAAGAATTTGCACTAAAATTTCAAATTGTGACTTAATTGGTTTGGCTGGCATATACATGTCTTATCATGATCTAGATAGCATGTTTATGTGTTATAGCTTCGTGTAATACTTGTTGGTCATCTTGGATAATTCTTATAGCTCTAAATGCTTAGAATAATCAAACTTCAGCCATTTCATTCAGTTCCATGATCTGTTCTCTTCCTTGCATCATTGATGTGTTTATTGCCAAAAGGGGGAGAATAGTGGTAGAAAAAGCCATTTCGGGAGCTTTGCTTTGAGGAAAACTTGTTCTTTGTTCTTTCTTTTGCTCCCTGTGTCGACATGGTCATTAGTTTCATTTCCTTCCTTTGGACCATGTTTGACTTCTTTCTTGCATTTCAAACTCAACTTTGCGCTTTTTCTGGGTTTGTCGATATACTCATCAAGGAGGAGATTGAGAGACCATGTGGAGGTCATCCCGTGTATGTGATGAGTAATTGACATTGGTTTAGGAAAGTCGAGTTTGATTTGGTTGGTTCGGACCTTGAAGTTGCGTGGTGCAATCGGACTCGATCGGACTTGGTCCAACCTGGTCAAAATGGTTAGGATGCATATTATGTCGACTTGTCAGGTTTGGACTATCTCATTAATGCATTTATACTTTCATGTATCGAGCGGTGCTATTTGATGTGTTTCTTGTCTGTGATGACTGTAGGACGTCGAGGTGGAGTCGTGGTGAGACACGAGGTGATCGGACTAGACACAGGCGGTGTCGAGGTCAGAATGGTCGGATGTGTCGAAGATGACGGAGATTCGATGTGGTTGCGAGTCGTGGACGACAAGGAGCGCGGAAGCTTCCCGGAAGGTGCAGGAGGGGCGAATCGGTAATTTTGCGAGGCTGCACAAGCGGGAGCGGGCTTCGTTGGATTTAGCAGGCGTAACGGGTTGGAAACCCGTTAGCCAAGGGCTATAAATAGGAGGGAGTGGCTGCATGCCCCCTCATGGCTTTGGGAGAGAGTTAGGGTTTGCTAGAGTCAAAAGAAGCTTTGTGAGTTTGTTTTGGTTTTAGGCTTTAGTTGGTGAGGCTTTGGTAGTGGAGAGTTGTTGGAGAGGGCAGATGGTCTGTCCCCCCTTCGATGTGTTCTTAGTAGGTGTTGTGTCCCCTCTCTAGCAAGCATATATGGGTGTGTGTTCTTGAGACTAGGGAGAGGGAGAGGATGGTTTGAGGAGCTTGTAATCCTTCTTGTTCTAATGTCCATGCGTATCGGGACTCCTCTGTAATCGTCTTTGATTTGGAATGGAAATATGAAGTTTATGTCTCCAGTTCATGCTCTCTGTTCTTCGTTTCCCCTTTTGAGTGATTTTGTATTTTCTTAGATTTGAGTTGTTTCTTTGTGGGAAGGACCAAAATGGGTTGCTCTGTGATGGAAATAGGCCCCAAGATCATTTGATCAGTTTTTCCAAAGAGCAAATTGAGTTTAATCTCAGATTTCTTCTCTTGGCCTTCTCTGTTCTTGCTTTGCCTGCTCTTGGTTTCTAGGGCTTTGTTGTGTTTCGTGATTCCTTTCATGAGATGGCACAAAACTTGGTACGTTGAGTCTCAAGGCTATTATTTAGCTTTCCTCAAAGTTTCGTGGCCAGAGGATCAATGGTTAGATGGGAATTTGAGTTTTTTGGCAGCCCTCTGTATTTATCATGTTCTTGGCAAATCTCTGAATTTCTTGTGTTCTTGCTAAGTTTCCATGTTGTTTGAGGCCCTAAAGGTATTTAGAATAGATTTGTTCTCTTTTGGCCAGAGGATAACAGCGGGAATACATCAATCTTGGTGAAATCTTCAAGTTTAGGTATTTCAGGGATTTTTAGCCTTTGTCTCGGGTTTCTGCTACACAAATTAGGTGTAACCGGTATGACCGGTCACACTCTTGCGGTCTGACCGCTCGAGCCAAGGCGGGTTGACCGGCGTTAGGGGATCAGTCAGACCGGCGGCATATATGCGGTCTGACTGCCCAATGCCCTGCGGTCAGACCGCCCTCTTGCAGCTTCTGTATTTTTGATGGCTTGGTTTTAGTGTGTTGTCTTCCATGTTGTTCTTCTGAGTTATTCTCTGTAGCTTGCATGTTTGTTCTGTAAGAACTTCCAGGGAACATTAACTCCTCTTTTCATAGATTTTATATCTATCGGAGAGAGGGTTTGAGTAGATACTTGTGGGGGCAATTTTTTGAGATCGACATTCACCCCCCCCCCCTCTGTCGCCATTTCGGTCCAACAGTTTACTTGAACAACATTAACATGGGCTATAGCCATTAGCCAAAAAAACAACTCACTATTAACGTGGGCTATAGAGGCATAACGAGTTACTTATTCATGCGCCACCTTTGAGACAACCGCCTATTAAACCATCACAATTTGTGGGTGTAATGGTACAGGATAGTACTCATGGAAGATGTTCTTCTTGGCCCCTGATGAAGTATCGGCTAGGAGGCTTGGTGTGTCCAATATATGCATCATAAACGAATGTCATTTCAATAACTAAAATAGAGCTCTACAAGGAAATAATCACATATAACAATCATATCAATAACAAGCGAGTTCTATAAGGAACTTTTAGTTAAATATGCACTAGGCACATTCCTTTATGTCATATTACAATGTATACCGTTTATCTGTAAAAGGGTTTCGCTTGTACGAAGAAAGACTAGAGCTACTACTTGTTCTATTGTCAAAAATAAACAGGCATGATAAATAAGCAACTAGCAACCAACGCACTATCAAGTACAAAAAAACAAGCCCTGATGCTTCAACGCTTCAATATATCATTTGAGGGACGACCATGGTATCAAATTAGGTAGAAGCAACTTTTCCTCTCTAACAATTTTCACAGTCCAACATGTTGCAAAGAAAAAATCCTATGACTGAGTTGCCTACCCATAATACATCTTAGATCTTGGGCTACCAATCACACAAATTGCAAATCCATGCAACCAATCACACACATTAGCCAGATCAGAGACGGGGAAGTCACTTGTTCCTTGGAGGCGGCACTGATTGGAGAAGTCAAGTAGCTCTGAGGTCTCTGGGCGGTGGTGGCGGCAGGAGGGAGAAGAGGATGACGGCTTAAGAGGGCAGTGTGCAGCGGATGGCATCGAGAGGGAGAAGAGGACAATGATGACTAGGACCGGAAAGGAGGCGTCGAGTGGAACAAGACTGCGGCGACTGGTAGCGGTGAGTGTCGGGATGGGGCGCGTTCGACCGGTGGCGGGGTCGGGAGGACGGTCACGTCGGGCAAGATTAGGACGAAGGCGGCGAAGCGAGAGAAGGGGCAAATGGGGTGGGGCGAGAGATGGGACGACTGAGCAACGAAGGGGCTAGTCCAGTGGCATTTGAGGGTAATTTGTATGAACTTCAATGGGTAGGTTTGTTTTAGGTTGGATGGCTCCCCACGAGAATCCACTAAAAGGCTACTTCTCGCTTCTGGTTCATTTTTGACTCTGCTCCTTACAAGAATCAGAATCAGATCATTTTGGAAAGCTGGATGTTTGGCACAGCTTCATAAAATTCGAAGGAGAAGCTTGGAGCAGGATCTGTACCAAATAGGCCCTTAAATCAACTGAGGCTATTACAAACTGGAGAGAGAGACTAGTTGAAATTTAAGTGCAGGAAATCACTCCAGCATCCTTCTTTGTTGCTCAATGTCTTCTTGGATTCTGTGAAACACCTAATGGATATTGTGATATCTATGCTCCAAAATTCTCCGATTGCGTTCCTTCTAAATTATAGGACCGGAAAGATAACAGAGGGGTGTGAATGGTGATGATTGAAATTCTCCCTAAGTATTCTAGATTCTATTCTCAAATAACTATAGAGTTACTGAGAATTAAATCCACTGCCAAAAATCCAAAGCTTATCACTCAAGAACATAAAATCTCAAAGAACTTAGCTCCTGAAGGTCTGACCGCCAACCAGGGGCGGTCCGACCTCTCCTTAGCAATCTAACCTCCAACCAAGGGGCGATCTAACCTCTAGGGGGTGGTCTGAGCTCTACTTGGGCGGTCTGACTGCTATGAACAGTGTTTTTAGGCTTATGAATAGTAAAATCAGTATGGGTGCGAGATTTTAAATCCACGTAACTTTTGATTGGATGATTCAAAAGCTATGAAACTTTGTACATTTTGCTTAAAGTCTTAGGAACCTATTCCATCTATCAATCACGGAAACCCATGTCAAAATTCAGATCTTTTTGAGTTTTAAGTAAGGTTGCACCCAATCCGAACAAAAACCAAAATCGATGATCAAAACTTGCTCGTGGGCAAAGGATAGCCAAGATAGCTTTAAATATATTCCCATATGTCATAGCAAGTAAGAACACCAAAGAAATCACTCCAAAAACCCTCACATTAAGAAACCACTTGGAAGGTCAAAAACATGCAAAACCGAGTTTCTTGATGAACTTGCTACCAACATGTCTAGATGCATGGAGGATAATTTCTAGAGGTTCTCTCTATCTCTTACATGTTCGTGGCATAGCAGGATCAAGAAAGGAAAGGGGGAGAGGAAAAACCAACGAAATCGAGAGCAAATCAATCAAGAAAAGAGATAAACATAAGGATGATCAAAGATTGAATCTATTACTGCTTGAGGAGAAAAGTTTTACAGCCACTCTATCTTGGAGGACAGAGAGCACACCACATACTCAAAACGCTAACCCTAAAAAAACAAAGCATAAGAGAGGTGAGTTGGATGGTTAACCATATGTCTCCTGCAATATAAAACCACTGACCATAGTCACCAAAACCCATTCCACAACACAAAATCCACAAATATGAATTATGGCCAAAAGTCCCCATCTGGAAAATTCTCAGCTAGTCAAACTGCCAACCCTCGGGTGGTCAGACCGCTGACACTAATCGGTCAAACCGATCCACCTAATTGGTTTGACTACTGACACCAACCGGTCAGACCGGTGGCACAATGCCGGTATGACCAGCCTTTCCCTGACTGACCAGTAACACTGCCAATCAAATTTCCAAATATCCCAAATTGCAATGATTCATCACATCATAAACTAGGACATTCTCACGTGATCCTTCACGAATATTCCAACAAGCATAAATTATGATACCGTCAGAAGCTTTTTGTGTTCCTTTCGGATCCCCTTTCGGAAGCTCTGTCGAACTTCTTTGAGCTTGCCTCGGTGCTGCAAAATTATGTTGAACCAATCTGGGAGGTTAATCTCCAAACCTACTTGGTGAAGGGACAGCCAAAGAGAAGATGGACTACAGTTTCAGCGTCCTGCCCACATAGAGGACACAGATGACTATGTTGCCATCCCCTTGCCATCAACTTGTCAGCTGTAAGAATTTTCTCCTGCAAGGCTAACCAAGCAAATATTTTGCATTTATTCTCAGTGGCCACTTTCCATATTATACTTGTGTTGTAACTTGGAAAACGTTCCTTCGAATTGAATGTTGTCTGCTGACTTTGCTAAGTATTCTCCATTATCCGACCACCTCCAACTAATTATGCCATGCATCCCCTGATTAATCTCAACTTGATTCACTTACACCCATAGGTTCAGCAGCTCGTGGAGCTCAGTCGACGTTTTAATTTTTCTCATCAGTCTTAACCAACTGTTATTAGAAAGCTCTTCAAACACTGCTTTGTTCTTCCTGTGTATCAGCTTGAAAAGATTTGGAGCTATGTCCTTCAGCACCTAATTATGCAGCCATCTAGATTTCCAAAATTTTGTTGTTTTCCCATCTTTTGAAGAAATGGTTGTGGAAGCATCAAAGAGAGACCTGTCGATCTGATCACAAGGTACCTCTGTTCCTATCCAAGGGGTACCACTGTCTATCCATTCATCCCATAGCCACCTTAATCTCAATGCTCTCCTAAATTTACCAAGATGTTTGACACCTAGCCCTCCCAACTTTCTTCGGTCTGCACACATTGCTCCACCTGACCAAGCAATGTCCATCATGACATTGGTCATCACTCTTCCACAAAAATGATTTTTTCCATCTTTTTGATGGCCCATTTCCTTAGAAGAAAATTGTGAGATGATACACAGGCAGTGATGAGAGTTTCGAATTGATAAGCGTTACTCGACCTGCCCAGGACAGAAGTCGATCCTTCCAACCTAATAATTTAGAGCTAAACTTGTCTATGAGTGGTTGTATGTCCACCTTTCTTAGCTTCCTAGTGTGCAATGAGCGACCAAGGTATTTGCACAGGAAGCTCTTCAATTGACCTAGAAAGGACAACAATATCCTGCAAGTACGCACCTGATCGAATAAATCTCTAATTTCCTTATGTTGGTGATTAAACTTGAAGCTTGGCCAAAGACCTGTAGAATAGTCTATGAGGCCTGTAGTTCTTCCCTAATAGGATTGGCAAAGATTGTGGCATCATCGGCATAAAGAGAAATCCTTAGCTTTGTTGCTTGGCTATTGATCAGTTGCAGGATGTTGCATTTCATTGCCTTCATGAGAATCCGCTGCAATGAGTCAATGGGAATGATGAATACCATTGGCGAGAACGGGTTGCCTTGACGAAGACACCACTTATGTTGGAAATTGGAGCTCGGTGTCCCATTTACAAGAACCCTAGAGGTTGTGGTCGCCCAAATAATGGATACCCAATCCGGCCATCACTGTCCAAATCCTAACCTTTCCAATAATTCTAGGAGATATTCCCAGCTAACTATGTCAAAGACCTTGGCTATATCTAGCTTCAGGAAAAGGGATGGAACCCTTCTTCGGTGCAGATTCTTGGTCAAATTATGTGCGTATAAAAAAATTATCATGTATGAATCTCTTCTTGATAAAAGCACTTTAGTTCCTAGAGATTAATTAAGTTAGGGATGGAGCCAACCTGTTCACCAAGAGTATAGAGAAAATTTTAGCCAAGCTGTTAATTAAACTAATTAGTCTGTAATCAGTCACATGTGTTGTTGCATCCCTCTTAGGTAGCAAAGCAATATTAGCTATGTTCAGTAGACCAAAATGGTCTCCTCTAAGATTAAAGAGTTGGTTTATCGTGGCCATCACATCCTCCTTGATGATGTGCCAACACTTCTTGTAAAAAAAGGCCAATGAAACTATCTGGCCCGGTGGCCTTTTCAGAAGGCATGGAGAAGATGGTGTCTCTGATTTCATCTTCATCAAAAGGATCATCCATGTTAAGTTAGAGTGACTTATATCTAGTCTTTTATGATTTAGAAATGTGTGATATAAAGGATACTAGATAAATCCTATTAGAATTAGAACTCCTACTCCTATTTAAATTAGAATTCCTACTCTAAATTAGAGAAGGGCTAGTAGGGCTACATAAACTATGTGGGGGTGACTATGGAGAGGAATCAAGCAACAACACAACCAAGCCTACACATCCAAAGATAGAGGTGCACAAAAGGATTAGAGGATAGGATATTTTTTAGCACTAGATTTGTGTATAGGGCAAGTGTTACACTCTGATATCCCTTCTTATGTGCAGCAGCCCTGGATTGGATAAGAGATTGTGAGATACTGCATGAGCATATACAGTATCAAGAATGAAGAAGATGAATCTCGTAGAGAGAACCAAAATAATGACATTGAAGCAATCATAATGAGAGAGAAAAGATTTGGTGAAGTCAACCATAAATTCTTTAAACACAAGCTCAAAAGAGTACAAGGAATTATCACTCAATGACAACTCTCTTGAATCTTTTAGGACCCTCGGATCCATGCTCTATACAAGAATCTAGTGCTCAAAAATATCCTAGTATCTAATTCTCTCGTACACCTCTACCTTTGGATGAGTAGCCTTGATTGCTTGGTTAGTTGGTTTCTCTCCATGGTCACTCCTCATAGTTTATATAGTCTCTCCTAGCCTTTTTTTTAAATTTAAAGTAGTAATTCTAATCCGAAAAGGAGGAGTTCTAATCCTAGTAGGATTAATCTATAATCCTTTGTAGCTAGGGATGCAAACGGATCGAATACGGACGGATAATGCCTCTACCATATTTGTTTTCATGTTTTTTTCTCGGATGCGGATACGAATACGGATACCTCGAATACGAATACAAATACAAACAATATCGAATACGGATATAGAGCAAAAACAAAATGAAACGAATACGGTCACGAATATTTATCGAAACACGAAACCCCTTTAAACTATACATCCAAAATCAATGAAAACACATAAATAGTTTATCTTGTCAAAACATTAATGAAATCTAAACAAGCATAAGTATTTTTATCCACAATAGTCATACCATTGTACAGATTTTAAATCTTCAAATGGTAGTTAATTTTTTTCTAAAGTTCTAAATAATTTTTAATCGATTTCTACCATTTACATGTGACTAATAAATTAATTAAGAATTTAAATTTGCATCAAAATGATTTAAACGGCAGTACATCAATTTAATCGGTACAAATTTTAATGTACCAATAATACTAAATTTATTTTTAATAAACACAAATATTTGCTAGTGGGCTGGTGGCAGGGGAGATGAGAGAGGCTGGCTTGGGCTAGGCAATGTTAGGCTGAAATCTCGGATATCCGGATCCGTATTATCCGGATAATCCGTATTCGTATCCATATTCGTCAGATATCAGGCCTACTGTATTCGTATTCGTTTCCAATAAAAAATTCGTATTTGTTTCCGATCCAAGAATTATGCGAAGAAAATCCGATCCGACATAATCCGTATTCGTTTTTATCCGGATCGGTCAGAAACTATCCAATCCGTTTTCACCCCTATTTATGAGATATGAGGGGATTACACAACTTAACAATTAACATTCATCAAAAGTTCAAACCTTCAACCCCATCAACTAGCAGCCTTGCAATCACAGAGCTGGATCGATTCAATTAATTAAGTAGTCATGCAAACACATAGCCATTTTCATCCAGACTAGTTGCCATTGGGAATTTCTATTACCACATCAGCAGTGATAACTAATAAGTACATGATACCTGATGAATAGCCATAGAGAAATAGTCTAATATAACACTAAAATTCAATACTACCAAGGCACATGAAATGGAACTACAAATGAAGGTGACCTTGAGTAAAATGTGTCATTATGTGCTCTCATTCATATTTCGAACAAAGTGTAAGGTAGACGGAAATTCATATTACATACTGTTGGAAATGCATCTTCCCTTCAATGTAGAAGTGCTTGTAGTTCATTGCTTACCAAGTGATGATTAATAGAGGCCAATTGCTCAGTGCGGAAGGAGCCGCCAACACGAGCTATACGAGCCGCTAGCATGAGGGAGGATATGGCGGCGCGGTCAAGGATCAGGCGACGCGACGGGAGGATCCGGTGGCTGGAGCCCATGCCTGCAAGAGGAGAGGAAGGACTAGTACTGGAGAGCAAGAGATGCGAGGACGGAGCCGCCGGTGCAAGGGAGCATCCGGCGGCGCGGCTAAGGATCCGGTGGCACGATGGGAGGATCCGGCAGCTAGAGCTGACACCCACGAGAGGAGGCAAGAGCTGAGACTGGAGGTGGAGAGCGAGATTGAGGCGTGGGTTGGTGTGGGCGATTGGGATTTAGGGTTAGCCACCGAACCGAGTTAGGGTTCGCATGCTAGGTTGTGTCAGACATGTGGTAACGCCGTGTCCGACACGTGTCGGGAATTTTCAAAATTAAAATTTGTTTTAAAAACAGCCGTCACACCACCAACATGTGTCGAACATGGATTGGCATAAAAGCCACGTGTCTGTGCTTCAGAGCTGGTAAATGTTTTGTTCACTGCATAGGCATGTCTACAGTGTGATAAGGCTGACAGTTGACCTGAACCCACTGTCAGTAAAAGCCTGAAAAAGGCTGTTGGTGCAGCCTCAAGAACCAAGGCAGACATGCACGTCAATCAAATACCATCGATGTGTTTGTGTGTATAATTATAAGGGGAAACATCGAGTGCAAACCCATTTTTTTAGTACTAGTAGTATGTATGTTGTGTTCTTGTCTTTCCCAGGAAGAGTAGAATGCATGCTTCCATGCATGAGAGGAGAGAACAGTGGCAGTTGCTTCTCCTGGCTGCTTCTCTCTCCCCCTAAGCGTAGCTCTCATTCCCGAAGACAAACAAAAAGGAGGTTTCACTTCACTTCTCATGCTCATCTCCATTCCGATTCCGAATTCCTTTCAATTCAAAAGGTTGATGTGCCCCTTCTGGGGTGCTGCGAAATATTCCCTGGCTATGCGCACCAACTGAAGCTTGTTTTCCGCGGTATCCTCTTTCGTTTAGTTCAAACAGCATTTACCGTTTGATCAGGAATCAACATGGTGGATTCGTAATTTCTCAGATAAATTAAGCACCATAACTCAATTTGATGTTTGATTTCTAATTTCACTGAGCCGACAAAAACATGCTCTTATCATCTGAACTAGGGGCAGAGGATACAAATCCGTTTGTACTCTGCATTCTATTGTTATGGACAACTTTTGTTTTACCTAGATATAAGTCCATGTGCTACTTTACATTCGATTATTTTTTCCCCTTCTTTGCTACATGCAGAGAAGTTACATGTGAATTATTAGTGAATAGTAGGCCTCCTAATGGTGACAGTGGCTATGGTCTAGGCTATGGCTTTCTTTGCCTTGGAAGGTGAAGGTGCTGATATCACTACTTTTCGCGTCTTGAGATTCGGGGCAAATCGAATGATAAGCATTTTGCTCTTTTCCTCTACTCGTGCATGCGTACTTGTGAGCCAATTGATGGTGTTTTTGCACGTACTTGTCATAAACGTAGGATGGCGAGCTAATTTATACCAGTGTCACTCCATTGCTCCCAATGAATCCAAGATCTAAGATCTCCTTTCTTTTTTCCCTTGCCACTGATTTCTTCATGAAAAAAATGATCACAAGACATCGAAATGTCATGTAATGTAATTATTGGCTGCAATTGCAGATATATGAGTATATATTGCGCATGGTCAGAGGCCAGAATGAGTGAATTTTCTGACCTGAGAGCGGTGATCACAGAGCTGCAAGCAGCCAGGGCATGATGCTGTGGAAAGAGCAGCAGCCCCCTGCTCATGAGTCATCACAATTTGTGGCACTCCCCAATCATTAGCAGAAGACACAATCAACTCAGAACTGCACGCAAAATCAGAGTTGTTGCTAGGGAAATTATAGAAATATGGAAGATGGATATTGAGTTCTTGGCTGCATTTTTTCTTCAATCCATGCAGATCACCAACCTACCATCATTTTCTATACACTGTCCGTGAGATTGTGTGGCTTCGCCCCACGCAAAATGTACTGCTGCTTTCGCTATTTGTTATTGCCCTAGATGGCTTTAGGGTTCTAGGAGACTAGCTAGCTAGGGTTACATGGATCCATCTCTCCTCTCTCATATCAAGGGTCATGTCCTCTCTTTGCTTTTCTCCAATCACTTCCATGCCCAAAGGATGCATTGTCATAACTCACCATTTTTCTCCCATGCTGATGGGCACTCCACATCTGTTGTGCGTAGCCGGTAGACACTAACGTGATACACTTGAATATGAGGGGAAAAGTTAAATATTATTGATATATATTAAACATTTGATAAAATCCTTTGTATGACTATCATGCAAAACATTTAAAGAGGTTAAAAGAGGACTGCCATATGTACAAGAAAATTTCTTGTACGAAAATGCATGGATCCCTGTCACTGACAAAAACTGTGTATACCTACAATCAAACAGTACCATGCATGATATATCTGTTAGAGATATATGTATAGTTTGTTATTCCCCATTGTTATGAGGGGTTCTTTGCATATTTACCACCTGTACTTTGTGTATATATACCGGCCAATTGGCCTCATATTGAATACAAGCGCTATTCATAACATGGTATCAGAGCCTACCTAGGGTTTCCCGTCGCTTCGCTTGTCGCCTCGCCGCCGCCGCCGTCGACTCCCCCGTCGGCCCCGCCGACTCCCCGGGCCGCCGCCGCCTTCGCCGGGACGCCTCCGCCTTCCCCGGGCCCGGCCTCGGCTCGGCGCCTCCGCCTTCCGCCCGACTACTCCGCCGCCGACTTCCCCGTCGGGAGCCGGGCCGCCGTCGCCGTTGCCCGCTCCGCCGGGCCGCCCGACTACTCCGCCGCCGACTTCTCCGTCGGGAGCCGGGCCGCCGTCGCCGTTGCCCGCTCCGCCGGGCCGCCACCGCCGTCGCGCCGCCGCCCCGTGCAACCCTAAAAACTGCGTGCGTGCGTAACGGGCCGGCCCGTTTGAGGTTTTAACCGAGCGGAGGAAAAAAGAAAAAAAACGTCGTTCTAACCGCCGCGCCGTCCAGCGCCGCCTGTTAGACTTCGTTGCCTTGGTCGCCGCGCCGTCCAGCGCCGCCTACCAATGGGCACCGTTTCCCTCCCTCGCTGCCCGGTGATCTTTGATGGTGTTAATTACACCGACTTCGTGTCTCACATGCGCATCCATATGTGTGGTCTTCGTCTCTGGGGCGTCCTCTCTGGCGATGTCACCTGCCCGCCTTGCCCTATTCCTCCGACGGAGCCTACGCCTGTTGCATTGCCCCCGACAGCCGATAAGGCTGCTACTGATGATGAAGCTGATGATGAAGCTGTCTCTGCCTACCAGGAGGCTCTGGATTCCTACAAGGATCGTCTGACCGTCTACACTCAGTGGTACGATGACGACGCTCGGGCTGCTGTTGTCTTCATCGCCAGTGTCCAGCCTCAGTTTTCTTCTGAGGTTGTGGGACTCCCTTCGGCTTTCCAGATGTGGACTCATCTTCGTCAGCGCTACGAGCCCTCTGGTGATGCCCTGTACCTGTCCGTGGTCCGCCAGGAGCACTCTCTTCAGCAGGGTGATGCTATTGTTGACGCTTTTTACGCTCAGAGTTCTGCTGTCTGGCGTCAGTTGGACTCACTTCGCACTGCTGGCTGTCGTACCTGTCCGTGCTGCCTGGATGTACGTGCTGACCTGGAGTTTCAGCGGGTTTACGAGTTCCTTACTCGCCTTCGTCCTGAGTTTGAGCAAAGGCGTGCCCAGCTCCTTGCACGCCACCCTCGTGTCACTCTCCTGGAGGCTCTTACCGAGATACGCGCGGAGGAGACTCGTCTGAGTGGTGCTGGTCTGATGCCACTCCCCTCTGTGCTCGCCGCTCGTCCGCCTGCTACACTGCCTCCTCCAGCGGCTACCACAGGTGGTGGTGGCCGTCCTCCGTCTGGAGATGGCCGTCCTCACTGTTCCTACTGCGACAAGGTCGGCCACATTGAGTCCCGGTGCTATAAGAAGAAGCGGCATCTTTCACGCCGGTCTTCTACTGGCACTAGTGCTTCTACGACGACGTCTGCATCGACTTCTTCAGCAGCTTCTCTCACCGAGCAGGAGATAGCCAGACTTCGACGCCTGCTTGCCGCTTCAGGTTCTCCCTCGACAGGTTCTGCTACTGACTCTTCGGGCACTAAGAAACCACCCCCTACACAGTCAGGTACCTCCCCGTGGATTCTTGATTCTGGAGCATCTTTTCACACGACTCCTGATCCTTCCACTCTGTCTTTTATTACACCTCTTGATTCTCCTATCAGTGTTCTTACTGCTGATGGTACATCTCTTTCTGTCTCTGGTCGAGGATCTCTTAGCAACTCATCCTTTCATGTTCCTTCTGTTGCTCATGTTCCTCGCCTTACCATGCAGCTTCTTTCTGCCGGGCAGATTACTGACCTTGGTTATCGGGTCATTCTCGACTCTGACTCTTGTTGTGTTTAGGATTGCCACACGGGAGCTCTGGTTGGTTCTGGCCCTCGGCGCCGTGACTCACAGCGTCTCTGGGAGCTTGACTGGCTTCACCTTCCTTCCGCTGCCACCATCGCCGCCAGTCTCTCCGCTTCTGCCACTTCGTCTACCGGCTCTTTCCAGCAATGGCATCACCGTCTTGGCCATCTGTGTGGATCCCGTCTGTCGTCCTTAGTTCGTCGTGGTCTTCTGGGGTCTGTCTCAGGAGACGTGTCTTTAGATTGTCAGGGCTGTAAGTTAGGTAAACAGATTCAGCTCTCTTATCCTCATAGTGAGTCTGTGTCTCAGCGCCCTTTTGATCTTGTTCATTCAGATGTTTGGGGTCCGGCTCCCTTCGTTTCGAAAGGGGGTCATCGATATTATATCATATTTATAGATGATTTCTCTCGTCACACTTGGATATATTTCATGTCTTCTCGTAGTGAGGCCTTGTCTATCTATAAACAATTTGCCACTATGATTCACACACAGTTCTCCACTCCTATTCGTGTCTTTCGCGCTGATTCTGCTGGCGAGTACCTCTCTCGTCACCTGCGCAGCTTCCTTGCTGAGCAAGGCACTCTCGCTCAGTTCTCTTGTCCTGGTGCTCATGCTCAGAATGGTGTCGCTGAGCGCAAGCATCGTCACCTCCTTGAGACTGCTCGTGCTCTGATGATCGCCGCCTCTATTCCACCTCACTTTTGGGCCGAGGCTGTTTCCACTGCCACCTATCTCGTCAACATCCAGCCCTCTTCTGCTCTTCAGGGTGCGATCCCTGTTGAGCGTCTCTGTGGTCGTCTTCCTGACTACTCTGCCCTTCATCTGTTTGGCTGCGTTTGCTACGTTCTCCTCGCCCCTCGAGAACGCACCAAACTGACCGCTCAGTCTGTTGAGTGTGTCTTTCTGGGATACAGTGTCGAGCACAAGGGCTGTCGGTGCTGGGATCCTGTTGGTCGTCGGATACGGGTTTCTCGGGATGTGACTTTCGACGAGTCTCGTCCATTCTACCCACGTCCTGCCTCTACTTCGGCTTCCTCTGTGGAGTCTCTGTCTTTCTTGACCTTTCCAGATACACCTATATCTGTTTTGCCCTCATCCACCTGTCCCACTGAGTCTCCACATATTCCCCCTGTGGCCTCTCCGCCGTTGTCGCCGCCTGTGTCGTCTCCTACGACTCCCCAGGCTCCTCCCACTACAGTACATTTTCCCCTTATTGAGGATCTTCCAGATGAGCCATCTTCTCCTGATGTTCCATCTTCTTCTGATGCTCCATCTTCCCCTGATGGGTCATCTTCTCCTCGCTACGCTCTCCGCGATCGCCAGTCGATTCGGCTTCCTGCCCGTTTTGCCTTTGCTGGCGCAGCTACTCGTGAGCCTGTCTCCTACCGGAATGCTGTTACTCATCCTGAGTGTCAGCTTGCCATGGCCGAGGAGATTGCTGCCCTCGAGCGTACTGGTACTTGGGATCTTGTTCCTTTTCCATCTCATTCTCATCCCATCACGTGTAAGTGGGTCTATAAGATTAAGACTCGCTCTGATGGCTCTCTTGAGCGCTATAAGGCGCGTCTTGTTGCTCGTGGCTTCCAGCAGGAGCATGGTGTTGACTACGACGAGACTTTTGCTCCTGTGGCCCACATGACCACTGTTCGCACTCTTCTTTCGGTGGCGTCTGTTCGCCACTGGTCTGTTTCTCAGCTTGATGTCAAGAATGCCTTTCTTAATGGCGAGTTGCGTGAGGAGGTCTACATGCATCCGCCACCCGGGTATTCTGTTCCTGAGGGCATGGTCTGTCGCCTTCGTCGCTCTCTCTATGGCCTTAAGCAAGCCCCTCGTGCTTGGTTTGAGCGCTTCTCCTCTGTGGTCACTGCTGCTGGCTTTTCAGCTAGTGATCATGATCCTGCGCTCTTTGTCCACACTTCGTCTCGTGGTCGGACTCTTCTTCTTCTGTATGTTGATGATATGATCATTACGGGAGATGATTCTGAGTACATTGCCTTTGTCAAGGCTCGTCTTAGTGAGCAGTTCCTTATGTCGGATCTTGGTCCTCTTCGTTACTTCCTTGGGATTGAGGTTACTTCCACTCCAGATGGTTTCTTTATGTCCCAAGAGAAATACATTCAGGATCTTCTTGATCGCGCCTCTCTCACTGATCAGCGTACTGTTGAGACTCCCATGGAGCTCAATGTTCATCTCCGACTCTCTGATGGCGAGCCTCTTTCTGATCCGACTCGCTATCGTCATCTTGTGGGGAGTCTTGTCTACCTTGCTGTTACTCGTCCGGATATCACTTATCCAGTTCATATTCTGAGTCAGTTTGTTTCAGCTCCCACTCAGGTCCACTACAGCCACCTTCTTCGAGTTCTGCGATACCTTCGCGGGACTATCTCTCGCCGTCTCTTCTTTCCACGTTCCAGCTCGTTACAGCTTCAGGCCTATTCGGATGCTACTTGGGCCAGAGATCCCTCTGATCGCCGGTCTATGTCTGCTTACTGTGTTTTTCTTGGGGGTTCTCTTATTGCCTGGAAGACGAAGAAACAGACTGCAGTGTCCCGTTCGAGTGCAGAGGCTGAGTTGCGAGCCATGGCTCTCTTGACAGCAGAGATTACTTGGCTACGGTGGTTACTTGAGGATTTTGGTGTTTCTGTCACTACACCGACCCCTCTCTTGTCAGACAGTACAGGTGCTATCAGTATTGCTCGTGATCCTGTGAAGCATGAGCTCACCAAGCATATTGGTGTTGATGCTTCTTTCATGAGGTCTTGTGTGCATGATCAGGTGATTACTCTTCAGTATGTGCCTTCGGAGCTTCAAATAGCGGATTTCTTCACGAAGGCCCAGACTCGCGCACAGCACAGCTTCTACCTCTCCAAACTCAGTGTTGTTGATCCACCATGAGTTTGAGGGGGGGTGTTAGAGATATATGTATAGTTTGTTATTCCCCATTGTTATGAGGGGTTCTTTGCATATTTACCACCTGTACTTTGTGTATATATACCGGCCCATTGGCCTCATATTGAATACAAGCGCTATTCATAACAACATCTACCACCAATACACTTCTTTTTCAGACAGCAAGGGCCATCTTTAGCTTAGAGTTTCCAAATACTGTTTTCGTGAAAAGAAGTATAGTTTGTAAGGCTGCCATTGTGCATGGTTAAAGTGGTCTAGGAACCTTGTTGGAATATTGATGCTTAAGCATCAGATGTGAAAAGTTTTTGCCTTTCATTGATTTCTCTGCCTCCTTTGGTGAAAATGATTCAGGTATTTTGCCTTTTTTGGCTTAACAATGCGTGAAACGTTTCCAAAATGTGCAAGAAGAGAGAGAAAACCCAAATAGGGACATGAAGCCATTGGTTCTTTGCTTCAATTTTCAGGTATTTTGTTGTTTGCTGTAAAATCCAGATTTTAGTCTCTCACTCATGGTTCATGTGTTATCCATCTATGTGCACTGATCAGAAGCAACAACTAAGCAATTCGATGTCAGCATATATGAATTTGATCGAGTTTTGCATTTGCGTCGATATAAATGTTCATAATGAAGCTGCTGGATGTCTGGATCTCATTGCGTTAGGATCTCATGATAACTGACACCACAACTGCTATTATTAGTACATTCTCAGCCTCTCAAGATACACTTAAACCTGATATCCAGAATGCAAAAGCAATTGTTCCATGATGGACTGAGAAAGAGTGAGAATGCTCATACACAGGAAACAAGAATTTAAAACGTCTCTGCAGATTCCAGTAACACAGAGCCTTTTGTGGCTTTTATTCAAAGTTACTACCTCCTGCAATGAACAGCAAAAGGAGGGAAAGGAAGCAAGGGTAGAACACATTTTCCTGCAGAGTGAAGGCTGAAATGTGACTAGTAGCCTTTTTGTCAGCTCACTGATCACTGATCAGGCAATGCTCCTACAGCAACACATGATGATCATGGCTTACACTTGCTTCTTTTTTCCATCCAGGGAAATGAGTATGGATATTGCAGGCATTCATGACCCTTTTTACAGCTTTCAAAAGCCAAGAAAAACAAGAATTGTACGAACCGACGCTTGTCGTTTTCGTTTACCTACTCAAAGCAACCAACGAGAATGAAAGAAATTGTCCTACAATGTACAGCGAAGGAAGAAAATGTTGCGCACGCTTGCTGCTGTTGTCTGGCATGCATATCTCTGCTTTGGCCAAAGTCTTTTTGAAGAACTGGGCAGCTGCCCTATATTAATTTAGAGGAAGAAGTAACAAGATTGTAGTTTGTTTAGGGGCAGAGAGTCGAAGCCATCGGCCCGAGGGAACAAAGTAATAATTAAAACGTTACAGGGGTATATGAGAGCTCAAGATTGGCCAAAGTCACCTGGGCTTCAGATGGAACGGCCAGTACTATCTGCTTATCATATGATGAGCAATGCTCTTGATGTTAGTCATGTAATTTTTGTTTTCCTTTTTCTTTATGGAGTCAGTGAAACATCTCTCTTCCTACTACCTGCAATGTCTTAACTTTGTTAACACTAGATGGTGTCCTGCAAAAGAGAGCATCCATTGGTTCATCAGGCTTCTCATTCACCGCAAACGCAGATGTTGTACATGAACTTGCTGTATACCTTGTTTGAATGAGTAAAATCCTGAGAGCTATCCGAACATTCTGACTTCTGAAGATGATCCAATGCGAAAATCTGAGATTTTTCTGAACCCAGGTTAAGTGTTGACATAATATACTTCAATAACCACGAGATACGAATGCAGCTCACCAATTCATCGGAAGCAAAAAAATTGGTTCAGTTTAGCCCATGTCTATCAACAGTTCAACACTGTCCTTTGTTGTTGGCAAACAATTGGCATTGCAATTACTCATGACTGGAGTTACATTCTCTGCTGTGTACCTCCCATGACTTGCTTCTAGACTGAAGACTCATGCTGAAGCTAAAGTTTTTGATCCATTTCAATAGAAATTGATGTCAGTATATCCATACGGGTTGATGTCAGTGTACCCATATGAGTATGGCAGCAATTCTTCGATGTCCAATTGCGAGCTTGAAGAACTCATCTTCTGAATTCTGCTGTGATTGATTGATTCTACTTCTGCACTGAACATGCTGTAGACAGGTCTATGGTCCGAGAAGCGAGACTCTCCTCGAACATATGATAGTTGGCTAAGGCCCCTTCCGTACCATAAAATGCGGTCGCACCTGTACAGCAAGATTACTGAATTTGCTGAACTGAACAAAATATGGCAAAAACCTGGCAATGTACTGTAATTACCATGCTGGAGTTCTCTTCTTTTCCTTCTGGTTCATGTCCTCTCCCGCATATTTGTCAGAATTATTCGAGTATTTATACGTTGGAGGGAAGTATATTCTCCCCTCATTCCACCCGGGAAATACCCGGCCACCTCTTTGCTCACTCCTCAGCTGAAAGAATAAAAGTTTTACACCTTCTCACGAGAATTGTACTGGACCTTTTGTTTTCCCAAACTATTGAAGTCTTGTAACATCACCAAAGCAAAAGAATGACAAGATATAAAGCATTGATTGACTGTGACACAAGAAATCTACTATTGGAAAGAATTTTACTACTTTTCATGTTCTTAAAATCAGGAATATATGCATGCACATACATTGTGTGTTCAAAAGTTGTTGCTAAGCTCTCACCTGATCTTTCTCCAGCAATGCTTTCCAGTTGCACATCTCCACGAGGGCCTTCACTGACCGGTAGGAAAGCGCTATACGATAATTTAGGTCCCCAAGCCAAATGATTCGTCTACAATAAAAAAGAAAGTGCAGATAAGGGGTAATAATACACACCATTTGTGATTGCAAGTTGCCACAAGAATGACGGATTTATGCCAAGGTGCTTGCTTACTCATGCTCTAAGATAGTTTCCGGTGATCTCTCATACTGTCCATAAACCATTGGGAACCTGGTTTTCCTCAGGATTTCCATCACATCGGAGTTCCTGCGGTGCTCATCGCCATCCTTCTGCCCCGATGTCAGGTGACTGCAGACGAAGCAGAAGCTTGTTTGGTGCAACAGCATGCTAATCGAAATCGAACCCTGGAAAATAAACCCTTTTCATTGGACTCCAAATCTACTGAAGCAAAATTCTTAAACTTTTTTTTCAAATTCAATCATGTAATTAAGGTGTAGCATTAGAAATCAGAACAAAACATAACTCACCTTATTTCCAAGATACCCCATCAATCCTCTCCCAACACAAGACACCTTCAGATTTCTTATGTCACTCTTTATCTCTCTCCGAGCCCAAATCATCAGAAATAATCCAACCATTTGTTTGCTTGCAACCAGGCAGTACCTAATCACCCAAATTTAACAAACAAACACTAATTGAATCCCCTGAAAACAAACAAAAAACCTTGTACTTTAGTTTCAAGATCCTAACTAAGCCTGAAATGATAGTTACCTAGTGTGACAACCAACTGATCCATTGCTTTCTTCCATGCACGGCGCATTGCCGTATCCATACGACATCGGCGAGAACACCGTGGTCGGCGAGTAGCCGTCGTTGTTCTCGTCGTCCGACAGGCCGCCCCACCGGCAATTGGCCTCGTAGTCGCTCGGCCTGCTGCCGTACATGACGCGGTCGTTGACGCTGTACCGCCGCTCCAGCATCGGCTGTGGGGCGCCGAGGATGTCGCCGTCCATCCTCAGGCTCCGGCTGAACCCGGACTGGAACGACCGCCGGTGGAAGAAGGACGGATTGTCCCGCCTCGACGACCCCTCGAAGTCATCGTCCATCTCCACCACCGGGTTCGGCACCGGCGACGGCGTCTGCAGGCTCCCGCCGCCGCCGCTGCCCGGCAGACTGTTCAGCGTCCGCCTGACCAGCGACACCCACTTCCTCGCCGGGCCGTTGTCCTCGGCGCCCAGGACGTTGCCTGCGTTCAGCGGGACGATTTCTTGGAACCTGCATCGCACCGCGGCGGCAATGCCGATCAATCTAGCCAACAATGGCGTCCGACGAATAGTGCAAGAAGGCGAGCCTGACAAGAACATGACACGTGCGTACCCAAGGACGTAGATGTCGGCCGGAGGCGAGGTGTGGAGCCAGTCGTCGAGGCTCAGGCAGCCCGGCGGTGCGCGGCCACCTACATTCCATGTAGCAACAAAGATCCTACCTCAAGATCAAACAAGACGACATTATGGATGGGATCGAGTTCATGGACTGAGCAATATTGCAATGGAGATGCAGCGATGCAACGCGCTTAATTACCTGTAGTCCAACGTGACGGTGGCCTCGGCGGCGTCGAGGTCGATCTTGCTGCGCCGCGACCGCTCATGGCTCCTCCTCGACGCCCTCTCTGAATCAAAATTTTCGCGGCATTGCGCAAATTAAACGCAGATCATGGATTGTCTCTGTCGAATTCCATCAGAAACATAAATGTGACGTCCTTTTTCAGGTTACTATGTAGTATTTACCAGTCCTGCTCTTCTTCACTGTGCAGGACTCCCTCCTGGAAAAGCTGCTGCTCATCCACTCATCATCCGCTCCTCCTGCTGCAATCAGAGCAGACGTTGAAGAGAACAAACAATGTCTCAGCAAATTTGGAGTTTTGGACCACCAAAACATTGGAAACAAACCAGAGACCTGAAAAGGTGAGGGCTTTGACTAGCAGCAGCAAAAGAACAAGACAAGGTGGGAGGAGCCACAGTGGAAGAAAACAAAAATGATCTCCCAGAGGCAAACAAGAGGTAGGAGAGATGGAGGTCACTGTGGGAGCAATGGGGGGCAGTGAGACCCCACAGGAACACACACACACAGTCACAGAGAGAGGCCTAGCTGCTCAGTACTCACCTCTCCTTCCAATTGCAGCAGCTGCTGCTGCTGCTGCATCGTCAGCATGGAAGTCATGGGACTTGCTCCTGATGTTGAACCACTTCCTCACAAGGCTCTTGGACCATGACAGCTGCAGCAGCAACCACAACAACAAGAAGAAGATTAATTGGAACCAAATCTCTTGCATTGGTAGGTGGGTGGGTTCAAGGAAGTCCAAGAAGGTGAGTGCGTGCTCACCTTGCTCTTCTTGGTGGTGTTGCTGCCATCTCTCATTGTTCCTCCGGGGGAACAGCACACTCATGCAGGCCAGGCCAAGAAGAAATGGTGCTCCGCTGTGCCGCAAGACGGCCAGGTGAGGCTAAGGTAGGAGCCAGGAGAGCTAGAGACAAGCAGGGCACTGTTTGTCTTTCTGTGCACAAAGATTGTGCTTTGATGGAGGGGGGGGGGGGGGGGGAGAGCAAGACTGCAAGAGTCTTTTGGGGAAGAATTTTGTTACTGAAGGAAGAAGGCAGGATTAGGTTGGATGGAATCCCTTTGGAGGAAAGAGGCAGCAGATACTACTAGAAATGGAATTGTTTGTGGCTGGCCTCCGAAGCAAAGGGGACGAGGAGGAGGAAAAGGAGGAGAAGGTGAGCGAAATGCGAGTGACGCTACTGCTGCCTGCTACTTCTAGGAGGTAAAGGCCTAAAGGGCGGTAGGCGTCTCAGTGTCTGTGTTTGAAGAGAGAGTAAAGTTGGAGAGAGAGAGAGAGAGAGAGAGAGAGAGAGAGAGAGAGAGAGAGAGAGAGAGGTAGACTCTCTCTCCCGTTCAAGGTTCGAATGGCTCAGCCTCTGGAGCTGAAATCACTTCCAAGTTCCAAGTACATGTGCGTGCGTAACTGCGTACGCGCTTGTTTGTTTTGTTTTTGGCACGAATGCAAAGCCCTTGCAGATCGTTCAGTAACCTTCACCAGCTTGCTCGAGTAGACTAGCCAACTAAGCCGAGCATACAGATTTCCTTCAGTAAAAGCCAAGCATACACGACGGGGCAGGGTTAATGCCGCAATCGAGACTCGCCAAAAAACGAAATGGCTGTGCTGTTAATACTGTCTGGCGAATTCGAAGTCTTTGTGTCTAGCCAAATTCGGGAGTGCTAGATATCTAGCTCTCTTGTAACAAATATAGATAGAGATAAAATATGGTTGGTTATAGATAGAATCCTTTGAGTTTGTTTCCTTGTAATCTAGGACAACTGGCCAATATATCTCATCTATATATTCTCCTTGTATTCTTGTCAAAGTATCAACACCAAACCGCCTCACCGTAGGTGTTCCATCTAGCTTCTGCCCTCTGAACTTTCACATGATATCAGAGCGATTGTGAGATCAAGGTTGATCGTCGCCATGGCCGGTTTCTTCGCCGTTGCCGTCTCGAATCCACTGCTCGGCTTTCAGATCTCAGAAAAGCTGGGTAAGCAAAATCATGCGCTATGGAGTGCGCAGGTTCTCACTGCTATACGCGGTGCGAGATTAGATGGCCATATCAACGGAACAACCGCGGCTCTGTCGGAGGAGATTGAGCAAAAGGAAAACGGCAAGGTGACAAAGATCCCCAACCCGGCTTACCAAGAGTGGTTTGCTACAGATCAACAGGTGCTTGGCTTTCTCTTCTCATCATTGTCACGAGAGGTGCTCACCCAAGTTGCTGGATCCAAGGAAGCGGTTGAAGCCTGGTGCGCCATAGAAGCCATATTCACTTCCCAGACGCGAGCATGATCTCTGAACATCCGACTGTCCCTCACAACAACACGCAAAGGTAACATGTCCATCTCTGAATATTTTGGCAAGATGAAATCATTCGGAGATGAGATCGCTGCGTCTGGCAAGCCAATGGATGAAGAAAAACTGGTGGCCTACATATTAAACGGTTTAGATGATGATTTTGATTCCGTTGTTTCTGCTCTAGTAGCAAGAACTGAACCCATTACTATGATCGATCTGTACTCTCAACTGCTGAGCTTTGAGAATAGACAAACTCTTCGCAATGGAGGGTCCTCGGTGAACACTGCAAGACGTGGGCATGGAGGATCGTTCAATCGCGGCGGCAATGGGCGCAGTCGTGGCATGCCTCGCGGCCGTGGCAGTGCTGGGAGTGGACAAAGCAGTAGCAGCCAGCAGCATGTTGACAGCAGACCCGTCTGTCAAGTATGCTGCAAAAGAGGACATGTAGCTTCAGACTGTTGGCATCGTTTTGACCAAAACTTTGTGCCTGATGAGAGGCATGTTGCCGCTGCTACTCATTCATACGAAGTAGACACCAACTGGTACCTGGACACAAGAGCAATAGATCATCTCACTGGTGAACTGGACAAGCTAGCTGTTCGGGAAAAATACAAGGGAAAAGATCAAATTCATGCGGCAAATGGTCAAGGTATGGAGATTAAACACATTGGTCATTCTATTATTTCTACCCCTAATCGTAATTTGCATCTAAAGAACATACTTCATGTGCCTCAAGTTACAAAAATCTCATATCCGTCCGTCGTCTTGTCATGGACAATTTTGCGTTCCTTGAAATTTACCCTGAATATTTTTTTGTTAAGGATCGAGCCATGAGGAATACGATTCTTAAAGGGAGATGCCGACGAGGTCTTTACTCCCTTCCTTCATCATCGACAAAGCAAGTTCTTCTGACCGAGCCTTCCTTCTCAAGATGGCATAGTCGCTTGGGTCATCCTTCCACTCCAATTGTTACAAGAGTCCTTAGCACAAACAGCTTACCATGTCTTTCGAAGTCAAATAAAGAGTCGATTTGTGATGCATGTCAAAAAGCTAAAAGTCATCAGCTACCTTATTCTAGGTCTTCCAATGTTTCTCATCATCCTTTAGAACTTATATTTTCTGATGTTTGGGGTGTTGCTCCTAGTTCTGCCAGTGGAAAGAAATATTATGTTAGTTTTATTGATGACTACAGTAAATTCACCTGGATTTATCTTCTTAAGAACAAGTCTGAGGTGTTTGATAAGTTCCACGAATTTCAGAAGATGGTAGAAAGATCTTTTGATCAAAAAATCATAGCTGTTCAAACTGACTGGGGAGGAGAGTATCAAAAACTTAATTCCTTTGATAAAACTGGCATATCTCATCATGTCTCCTGTCCTTATGCTCACCAACAGAATGGATCAGCAGAACGAAAACATCGTCACATAGTGGAAGTAGGTCTAGCTTTACTTGCTCATGCTTCTATGCCACTCAAATTTTGGGATGAAGCTTTTCATACTGCCACTTATATCATCAATCGCATTCCTAGTAAAGTCATCAATTTTCAAACCCCTTTGGAACGGTTGTTCAAACAAAAACCAAATTATAATTCTCTTCGAGTGTTTGGATGTGCATATTGGCTGAATTTACGTCACTACAACACCCACAAAATCCAATTCAGATCAAAGCAATGTGTCTTCCTAGGCTACAGTACAATCCACAAAGGTTTCAAATGTCTTGATCATTCCTCCGGTCGGGTTTACATCTCCAGAGATGTCACATTTGATGAAAATGTGTTTCCTTTTGCCCACTTCCATGCTAATGCTGGAGCTCGCCTGAGCTCTGAAATCTCGCTTCTATCACCTGCCCTTGTTCCTAATAGCTATGATCAAGGGGGAGAATATCAGAATGATCATATGTGTAACTATCCTAATGCTGCTAACAATTTTTATGAAGAAAGTGCAGGAAATAATGTGCAAGATAATGCAAGAGACAGACCAAATGCTTCCGGGTTGATGCAGTTAATGCAGCCCTCATTATCTCCGGGCGCTGTGCATGGAACTGACGCAAATACACCTCCGGACCAGCACGCTTGCGACACGCGTGCGCTGGTTAATACGGTTCCCGCGCAGCACTGCATTCCCGTGCAATCCAGCAACGACACGTTTGCCTCGGCAGGCGTTGAGGACGGGACGGCAGGTTCTACAGGGTCCCAGTCCCCATCGGCGATAGAAGCAGCAGCGCAGTTGTCTCCATCCATGACAGAAGCAGCGACGCAGTCGTCAGAACCAACAGGTGCAGACGCAGCAGGAAATCATGACGCTGGTGGAGTCCTGCCCAGCACCGAGTCAGAGGGAGACACATATACACTGGAGGTTGATTTCCCAGGATCTTCTGTGCCGACCAGACCCCACACTCGTCTACGCAATGGAATCCGCAAAAAAAAGGTATACACCAATGGTATAATTAAATATACTTGTTTCACATCATCTGGTGAACCTCAAACTGTAGATGAAGCTTTAAGCAATAAACATTGGAAAGAAGCAATGGATGCAGAATATATGGCACTGATGAAAAACAAGACTTGGCATTTGGTCCCACCTCAGAAAGGAAGAAATGTTGTTGACTGTAAGTGGGTCTATAAGATTAAAAGAAAGGCAGATGGAACTCTAGACAGGTACAAGGCACGGCTGGTGGCAAAAGGTTTTAAGCAAAGGTATGGCATAGATTATGAGGATACTTTTAGTCCTGTTGTTAAAGCTGTTACTATTAGAATAGTTTTGTCCATTGCTGTGTCTAGAGGATAGAATCTGCGACAGCTAGATGTGAAGAATGCCTTTCTTCATGGAGTTTTGGAAGAGGAGGTATATATGAGACAACCTCCAGGGTATGAAAAATCTTCTTTACCTGACTATGTTTGTAAGCTGGATAAGGCGTTGTATGGATTAAAACAGGCTCCCAGAGCATGGTACTCAAGACTAAGTACAAAGCTACAAGATTTGGGTTTTAAGGCATCAAAGGCAAATACATCTCTATTTTTCTATAACAAAGGAAGTACTAATGAGGGTACTTTGCTTGGACCATGAGTGATTGCAAGCTAGTTACCACCCCTTTGTCTACTTCAGAGAGATTGTCTGTTAATGAGGGTACTTTGCTTGGACCAAATGATGCTACACAGTACAGAAGTGTTGTTGGAGCATTGCAATACCTAACCTTGACAAGGCCAGATATTTCGTTCTCAGTAAACAAAGTGTGTCAGTTTCTACATGCTCCAACCACAGAACACTGGGCAGCAGTTAAGAGAATTTTGAGATACCTCAAACACACCATAAAGCTAGGACTTAAAATTTGAAAATCCTCATCATTGCTTGTGAGTGGTTTTTCAAATGCAGATTGGGCAGGTAGTGTTGATGATCACCGATCTACAGGAGGATTTGTTGTATTCCTGGGCCCCAATCTCGTGTCATGGAGTGCAAAGAAGCAAGCAACGGTGTCACGCTCAAGTACAGAAGCTGAATATAAAGCCCTGGCAAATGCAACTGCTGAGATCATGTGGTTTCAGACATTGCTACAAGAACTTGGCATTCAAGCACCTCAAGCTGCAAAAATCTGGTGTGACAATATAGGTGCTAAGTATATGCCTGCAAATCTAGTATTTCATGCACGTACTAAACACATAGAAGTTGACTATCATTTTGTAAGAGAAAGGGTGGCAAGAAAACTCCTTGAGATTGAATATATTTCTACCAAGGATCAAATTGCTGATGGACTTACCAAAGCTCGTGCTGTGAGACCATTTGAGATGTTCAAGAACAATCTAAATCTTGTAAGATCAGATTGAGGGGGAGTGTTAGATATCTAGCTCTCTTGTAACAAATATAGATAGAGATAAAATATGGTTGGTTATAGATAGAATCCTTTGAGTTTGTTTCCTTGTAATCTAGGACAACCGGCCATATATCTCATCTATATATTTTCGTTGTATTCTTGTCAAAGTATCAACATGAAACCGCCTCACCGTAGGTGTTCCATCTAGCTTCCGCCCTCTGAACTTTCACAGGGAGGAGCTTCCATGGCCAACTTCTCGTAGACATTGTACTCGGTCAGATTATTCAATTATTTCCAGCAATTACTGAGAGGTGAAACCGATGGAAAATGATACTCCCTGCTGTAAAAAAATGATTTTTGACTCTTTACAGTTGACAAGATGCTACTTTAACCATTAAATTCTTTTATTATATATTTAAAAGAAATTATAAAAGTACAATACTATGAAATCATTTTTTATGATAAATTCACTCATGTCATTTTCATACATCTAAACCATACTCGCTGTCCTTTTTTATTTGACTTCTTAGAATTTCTTCCATTAAAATTTTTAAAATTTAACCACTAATAGATTTAAAATTCTGTATATTGGCTAGACGAAAATTATACATTACATTTTTTGTTAAAAATATTTGTATAATATTATAATTTTATTAGTATATCTTAATGTAAAGTTATAAAAAGTAGTGGTTAAAGTCACATCTCAAAGATTGTAAAAACTCAAAAACGTCAAGTAAAAAAAAGAGGAGTATGTTTTAAATAATATATTTGGTCAACATTAGTAGAATTTAACTGTACGTATTCTAGAGCGTTTTACGACCAGAGGGAATAATTATTAAGTAATACCTAGCTAGCCACCTTCCTCAGCTTCTTACAGCTTGGATGGAGCTTGAATTTACGATGGTTCTTAGGATTTGTTCGATGTGTTGAATTAAATAAAATGGATCCTCTGCCTTACGTTGATCCTGTTGTAAATATTGCGGTATAAGCATATTTTCATATTTAATTCCAGCCAAAATAACATAGATAACATATTTCCAGCATAATAAGAATGACAAAAATTGCATATGAACATGTAATTCTATCTTGCCACTCATTTTCACTTATATATATTCAAAGAATATAACATCATATCTGCTGAAAATAACAATGTACAGAACAGGCCTAAGAACAATGAAACAAATAAATCTAGCATATGACAAATTAATTGTTTCATTATTACTCTCAAAACAGAGTTGTGCAAAATCATAGATTTTGGCCTTCTCATGCATATGTCATAACTCTTCATTAATCTAACAACTAAGACTTGAGCTCAAATTGATTGATTGCCAACAGACCCAAAACAGAGAACAGACCTCTGTCTAAATTCTGTAATGCAATATGATTACAAGCAAAGAAATAAATGACAATGATCTTAGATGTTCAGGTAATCAGCAGCAAACTGAAATATATCTAGACTGCAGTAATACTCAAGTCAAAACAGGACTGAAATAAGAAATATACTGCACCAACAATATGATCTAAATAGATTTGAACAAATCACTGCACTACTCACAATTTCTATTGCAAGTAATCAGATCTGACAAATAGATATACAACTATCTACAGAACGGTCTGCAGAAAACAAACTCTAGAGCTCAAGTTTGAAAACAGTTGTATAGATCAATTCAGTATATGACTAAATTCATCACAGAGCATACAAATGCGCCCACAATCATTCACAGCAGCTCTCAATTACCTGAACTAAACTACAGATCAAGAATAACTGCTGTAAATTGCAAAGAATTCAATATACTCACTGACCAGACAGTATTCTAAACTGTCCAGAAGCAAATAACCTGAAGAAGAACTCAATCAATTAGGGCAAGGCGCGATGAACACGCTGTCCCAGAAAATCTATCAACCCACTGTCTTAGCAGGTAGATGATTAACGGAGATACAATGCCGCACTTCTTCTTTCAGCCGAAAATCAAAGAAGAAGCCGAGGTCCAGAGATGCCGCACAAGACCACTAGACTGCTCTGGCCGTGAGCAATCAAAAACAGCAGGGGGAATGCACCGCCGCCTCGTTCTTCCTCGGCTAGACCCCTCAAGGTCCCGAGATGCACAATACCCAGATTAGGGTTCACACATGGGACCGGAAGCAGGGCCTCAATCGGAGATGGCCCGAAAACCAAGTCTCCGCCCACCGAAGAACAAAGAGGAGAATCAGTCACAAGAGGCAATCGAAGATGGAAGAAGGAGATCCCAACCGTCGGGCTGCGCCTCTCCTTTTGAAGAAGAGATGAGACACGGCTGCGGGGTGGCGTGAGCGGCCGGCTCCGAAGAACCCGGGCCAGCCCCGCCTCCGCCGCTGCCCCACTACTCGCCATCTCCCCTCAAGCCCCGAAAATCCCGGATCTGGGAGAGGGGATCAAAGCCGTCGCACGGGAGAGAGGCGCCACAGCCGCCAGGGACCAAGTCGGGGAGGAGACAAAGTCTCCTCACCCTTATCTCTTCACTCGGGTGACCGACAAGTGGGCCCTACCTTTAGGGTTTTCTTCCATTCTTTTTCAATTGGGAAATTCCCAAAAAGCCCCTCTCAAATACAACAGATCCTCGTTTGTTCTATTGGAAAATTTTGAGGTGCTATTTTTTCTTACACCATCTTTTGATTTCATTTGCACGTTGTAGGTGAGCCATCTTTGTTTGAGTAGTTGGGTGCTTTTTTGGTGCCATGGTGAGTCGTAGGTCTTTGGGTGCTTGTAGTTATGTTTGAAAGTGTTGTTGTTTTTAGCATTTGGGTTTTAGTTAATTGCGAGAAAGATTAAAAGAGTAATACTTGTGTTGAGAAGTCATTCTGTTTAAAACGGTTCTTATAGTAATGTCTACAAACGACTTATAGAAACCATCTTGAAAAACTATTTCATTCAAAAATCAATTTTTAAAAATTAAAAATAAAAAACTATTTGGAATAGAGTCAAGGATGTGGTGCGTCGGTGGTGTATTTCAGTGTTTATCATTTTTGGCTCGTCTGTCTAGGACATAAGATATACTTTTTAAACTCTGTTACTCTCTTTAATGAATCGGCATAGCTCTCCTGCCACTATTTAAAAAAACTAGCAGGACGGGTGGTTCACGTGTTTGATTAGATTTATTTCAAAGTTTTTAATATTAAATAATATAACTTAAATGTTTAAAAATATGTTTACATATCTCATAGATTTTTTAAAATTTTGAAACATCATAAATATAAAAAATGACAATAGAAACTTAAAAGAAAATATAACTTAAGAAATGTAATTGAAATATAAGCTTAATGAAAGAAAATCATTAAGCATACTAAGTTCTTGAGGTTCTTAAAAATGTAGGCACTCTCCGTTATACATGGATCATATAGCTGCATGACCCTCTTCTTCCACCATTAGTTACTCTTTTTTTCAGAAATTTATGATGTACATATACCTCTATTTAATCTCAAAGCAATATATTGATTATATGTGCAGCAAATTATCTTATTAGTTCATATGATATTGGAGTATATTGCTCACGCATACACCGATGCACCATGGGCGACCTACCTTAAACTTATAATCCCTTACACGCTGGTTATCCTACTAAACTGTATAACTTCTATCACTTCTCATCACTATAATTTTTCTATTTCAACCTCTAATAGCATGCTCAATTCTTAATCGATCTCACTTAGTTGTTACACATTCCAATACAATTTCTTCACTGTTACCCAATCCAACACAATACTTCACTACATAGTTATCTTTTACTTTTCTCCAATTGTTGCTTAATACAGACCGTTGAAACATTAAGCATGCATACACGTGCAACCTTCGTTGATCTCTACCAAGGACACCTGTCACGCTCTCTCAAGTGACTCTAAGCTTACTCCCTATGGTTGCTCCATCTCTACTTCTGTACGTCTGTGCTTCTATTTGTACAGATGCATGCATGATGTTATACGTGCTCAATGTCCCTCTTCTCTTGTGTCAACTGTCCCTCTTCTTTGACATTAGACACCTCAACGCTATAGCTTCCTCACTAACCATGGTGACTTCATATCTTTACTGATGATGGCATGTCTACTTTAGTCGATGTCTGACGATATAGAGAATATTCTCGTCATCGATGTTGACGTCATCCCCCTCACCAGTGATGGCATGATTCTAGCTATCTAATGGCTCTATATCGTTATACTCATCTTTAATACAAAGTTTCATCTCCTCTGTTTTGAAACTTTCCTATTATCGAGCTTATTTAGACACTGACTTCTTCAGCAATACTGAAGCTGACCACTCATTGTCGTGGCCTTTTGATCCTTTGACTCTAGCATTTATTTACAATGACTTTGGCAAGTAGTACGATATTATCCTTGTTGAATGGCTCGGGTGGGCAGCATGACATTATCCTTATATCCCCCGCCAACGCCTCAACTTTTCGCTTTCTGATGGGTCAATGTATTCTTGTTGGACAAATGCGCATCATAGCACTCTTTCGTGGTATCCTCCAATACTATTCATGATTTTCATGTTATAACTTTTACTTTCATTCAAAATTTCATTTGCTTTAATTGGAGATCGTATACAAATCAAATTGGTAATTTTATTTAATTTATTTTAAAATTTAATTATTTAAGTATTTTATTTTGCAATTGTATGGAAATCAAATTAAAATTTTCTTTTGTTTTTTGCTCTGAATTTCAATTATTTTTTGTTAAAATTTGTATACAAATCTAACTACTGATTTTTGTAATTTTTTTCAAAATTATAGTTATTTAGGGATTTTACTTTAGAATTTGTATGATTGCTAATTTCATTATATTTTTCTAAATTTTAGTTATTTTTTGAATATTTATTTAATTTTTGTTCTGAGTTATATTTATTTTAGGATTTTACTTAGAAATTCATATGAAATCCAAATTGCTAATTTTATTTAATTTATTCTAAACTTTCATTATTTAAGGATTGCATTTCAAAATTGTATGAAAATTATATTGCAAAATTTTTCATATACAAATCTAATTGCTATGTTTGTTTAATTTTTATTCTAAATTATTTTATTTAGGGATTTTACTTAGATATTCGTATAGAAATCAAATTTCTAGTTTTATTAATTTGTATTCTAAATTTAGTTATTATTTATATTGTACTTGACATAAACTCTTTCTTTTAATATAGACCGTTATAATCTGGACTCACATGATCAACAGTGTAGATCTTTTCTTTTTTTTCTCTGATTAGTATGAAAAATTTTACTTATTAAGAGCGAATGTTATCGCTAATTTTGTCTTATACTTTAATAATATAGTAGATATTATGTCTTACATCGACTTAGATGTAGTGAACTCACGGGGCTACCCCACCGTGTGGCCAGGTAAGAGACTCCACGAGTAGGCAATAAAGATGATTAATTTATGTAAAGCTCGCAGTCTAGGATTAGACCCCCCCAAAGTAGCCAAGTTGTTAGTTCGTTAGTTCAACCATAAAGTACATCCCTGGTTAGCCAGTAATACTAATTGTTGTGTTGCTCCCTTCCGTTCGGATTAGTTCCGTTTTCTTAGAAATAGTTCTCTTTGCCAATGTAAGTCTATTTTTGTAATCTAGGTGTAGTCAGTATTGCCCCATTTTTTGGGGGCTACAACTAATGCGTTCTGGCTACGGCTAACATGTCTGATAAATAGTACCGACTGGTAGAAGCTGAAGTAAAAAATTAGCTAAAAAGTCGAAAAAGAATAGGACCTATGTTTTTCCATGTCTTATCATTATTTTTAATGTTGAGTGGTGGGGCTTTAATATAATAGAGGCAAATTTGGTCAACCTCTTTATTAAATTCTCTTCACCCTATGTTTCTAATGGAGTCTGTGATATAGTTGTCAATACCGTACTAGAGGTCATACCGATTTGGTTATTAGAATGGTACGTTTCGGTACTGGTCCATACCAACGTAATATTTTGGATTTAATTATAATAATACGAGTATATATATTTTTAAGTATATATTAGTTAAATTATATGCAAACCAAATATCACTTGCAATATTATTTCAAATACATAGTAATACTATCAGATATAACATATAGTTCAATAGACAGTATTATTAATTCCGATAGTACCAGCCGGTATTGACTAGTATCAAAGCATGTATAACTTGTATTGATGGGTATTTGGGCCAGTACGGTACGTAAATCTACTTTGTATCGGTTTAAGTGACGTTACGATATATACCGGCCGGTTTCGAAACGGTATTAATAACTGTGGTATGTGCAAGTGACACTACTACAGAAATCGACATTACAGACGGTTCAGAAACGTCATCACAGACGGTTTTCTGAACCGTCTGAATTTATGGGTCAGTGATGATCGAAGGTTATCACAGACGGTTTTCGAACCGTCTGTGATTATTAGATATCACAGACGGTTTTTAATTAAAAACCGTCTGTGATTATCAGATATCACAGACGGTTTTTAATTAAAAACCGTCTGTGATAACCGATAATCACAGACGGTTTTTAATGAAAAACCGTCTGTGATACATATCACAGACGGTTTTTACTTAAAAACCGTCTGTGATATTCCTTCCTCCTAAACCAAAATCTATTTCTGTTTATTGGCTAGCCTCAGGAAATGCTAGCCATGCCCTCTGAAACAAGCAGATAATCACAGACAAAAAACATACAATTCACACATCTCATTTGCTTTCAGGTACATTTCGCAGACATAAAACATCCAATTGACATCGCACTTCATCTCACAGACATAAAGCATGCATCCATTTCGCAAATCAATTAATTGAATTGAACTGAAATATCCATTAACAAATGCACAGTTACAAAAGATCTACACTGCATTTACACTTAGTGATAAGACCAATAAGAAATCAGTGTGCGCAGTGGAACCGTCCTTCTGGCTGTATGACTTGAGTCAGCAAAAAGAACGCCAACTCTGATTGAACCTCTCGAAGCTCAGACTGTTTCAATGCAGTTGACGGGATTGATACAGCCTGTCGATAGGAATATCAATGTACATATATATGTAACGTGATAAGTATGAAGTAATTATGGGAAGAGTGACAAACCTTGCGATTGGTGACCCTCGAGGAATCGAGGAGTAGTTCCATATGTTGGCAAACGTAGTATCCACATGTGTTGCCCGGCTGCTGCTGGTGGCACTGCAAAAAATGGAATGTGTTAGTTCAAAAGGCATTAGTACCATCTGTTGCATAGGATTAATTAATGTGAAATAGCGAATACCTTAAAATCTCGAACATGTGTCAGCAGGCCGTTGGCCCCGCGCTTCGAGTCACCTCCCTTTTCAATGTACATCGCGAACGCCCTACGTAATTCGAAAAGGTTAACCTTAATCATTCGGAAGGAAAGAAAGAGTACAATGTAGATATGTATGGGGAATATGTGCTTACCTATCGATTACTTGGCTGACAACTGTGAAGTCCATTTTATTCTTACTTAGGGAATCAAGGTAATATACCTTGTTCCATTTTTGTACAATTACTATTAAAATCCAATGAAAGCTCTGATTGAAGGGCATAAGTACATAGTCCTTATTGCGGCAACTCAGCAGACCTGATGCAATGTACCTCTCGACGAGGGATGCCTCCACGTCGATGGTAGTCTTGGCGACCAATTGTGGGTCCAAGAAACCAGCTGATGAGTTCGATACTCTAGCTTTAATCAGCATGTGTCTATATATATACACACGAAAGCAAAAAATTAGATATGGCATTTATCGGTATGACATTAACGGAGACTGTGATTGTACACACTTACAGCGTCCAGCATCGAACGATTGAGACGTCAAGAGCGTTGAGCATGAACAGCTCGAATAAATCCTCAAAGGCGACCACGAATGTACACTCTTGAAGATTGTGGTGTAAATCTTCCTCGGAGAATTTGACAGTGATACTTGAAGTCCGTTCTCCCTCTGGCTTATTGGACTGCTGCATATACCACGTGTGCAATTGCATGCAACTATATGGTAGCTTTTGGAGGGCTTTTTGCTCGAGCAACGGCTCGCCAAGCACGAATTTGCGGGCCAAAGGGTGGTACGGAAGATCATCATTGGTCTTCTTTGCTTTGCCCTTGCTGGCCTTGCTGCCTCGGCTATAGGTCGACTTCACGGAAGTCGACTTTGAAGGTAGCAGCGGTGCAAGTTGCTCTGGCGAGAATAGGGCCCGTGGAGATAGCATCGTTGTAGTATCCGGTGGTGGAACCGACTGGTCTTGTACTGGAGATGGCACCAGTGCATGTTGCTCTGGTCCTGCCACCGGTGAAGAAGCCTCCAGGAAGATGTCGCTTTTGGGCCACTGGATGAATGTTCCAATGGCCTGTCCTAGAGTCACGATCTCGTCGTTGGGGGGCTTCGGTAGCGGGACCACCTCAAAATTGACATACACACCATCCACATTAACTTTTGCGAAGTCTGGCGCTAAAGCTTGGCCGTGCACCATGGCCCCGTTACCAGACGAATATGCTGGCCCCAAGCAGCGTACAAGGGAATGGCGCCATATCTCACTTGGAGCTTGCAGTTCGTAGGCTCCTACATAACGATACAAAATTAGCTACTCGAATAGGCCTACCAATGGAGCAAACATTCGAGAGGTAATAATTATTACCAGGATGTCGTCCACAGGAAATTTGGACTGGGTATGCGTCGGATTGGACGCGCAGCTACTCGGACGGTTGTGCGGGCTACCTAGCATAGCAGCGGCGGTGGCGGCCTGCTGACTTTCTGTCTGTTTCCGCACCTCTTCTCTGATTACTTCACCCATCTGAGCAAATAGCTCCTCTCGAAAAGATTCCTTGATCTCTTCTCGTAGCTGCTCCTCACGCTCGGCTTTGTTTCTCTTCCTACGCCGATACATTCCGGAGTCATCTTGGAAACCATGTTTCCAAGGAACGTAAAGCCCAAGGCCTCTCGTACGACCCGGGTGCTCCTTATTTCCCAGGGCCACGGAGAGCATATCATTCTCCCTTGTTCCCTGGAATGATCCCAGGGTAGATTCAAAACTCAGCTCTTCCTGCAAGAGCACGACATGTCATTTCAATTCGTACGAAGTTGTGGAGTAATTACAAGCTACGTATTTCGATCGATATCTTACCAGGCGCTGGGACACTTGCTGGTCTGCAGGGTTTCGAAAGGAGACGTCCCCCGATGTCGTTGTAGATGACCTTGCTCTAAGCCAATTTTGAGCGCGGTCATCCGGGATATTGGAAAACGGCGGGGCGATGTCCTCTGCAGCTGTCAGCTCATCCTCCAACCTCCACTGCGGGATTTTACCCCGCATACCCAGCTGTGTCAAGTCTGTGGGGGTGCGTGTTTTTTGCCTGGAGGGCCTTGTGCGCCACACTTGTACTTTTGAATTCTTCGGTCGTTTTCATCGCCTTGAACTCTTCCCATTGTGGTTCCAGGAATGGGTATTTAGTAAAAGGCGTTTCGTCCGTCTCCACGTATTTCCTGACAAGCGTGCTCTTGAAGTTCTTCCATGCTTTGCACGCCGCTTGGTAGGTTTGTCGTTCCACAGCGTGTAAGTGTTCTTCTGGGAACTCGAACGATGCCAAGATTTCGGTCCACAGCTCACGTTTCCGAGTGTCAGGCACGTTCTTCCACGAATTGTATTTGATCTCAATTCGTTGTCGTGCAACTATTCCGACCATGGTTCGGAATGCGTTTACCGCTTGCTTAGGAAGGATAGGGACCCCAGCTGCGTTTACCGCTGTGATGGTCTGTCGGCTCTGAGGCTTCTTTGATAGCCCTCTTCCTTGGCGTCTTGATGTTGGAGCGGACGCCTCCGTACGTAGGACTTGAGAATTCCCATGAACCTCTCAAATGGGTACATGCTGCGTAGGAATACGGGCCCGCACATTTTTATCTCCCACACAACGTGAACAATGAGATGGACCATGATATCGAAAAACGAAGGAGGGAAATACATTTCAAGGTGACATAGAGTCATCACCACCTCGTCCTGCATAGCATCTAGTCCTTCGGGATCGATGACCTTCTGAGCAATTGTGTTAAAGAAATAACATAGCCTCATGATTGTCTCTCGGACTTTGATCGGCAAAATATTTCTAATTGCAATAGGGAGCATCTGTGTCATCAGCACATGACAATCATGAGACTTCATGCCATTTAACTTCAAATCTTGCATCGAAACAAGTTTCTTCACGTTGCCGGAGTAACCAGACGGAACTTTCACACCATGCAAGCACTGGCACAGTTCTGTTTTCTCAGCCTTGGACAGAGTGTAACACGCAGGGGGAAGGTACGTTCGTCCATTATCAGTGCTTGTCGGTGCTAACTCAGGCCTGATGTCCATGTCAGCCAAGTCAAGCCGTGCGTTGACACCGTCCTTTGTTTTATCACGGATGTTCAGTAAGAGACCAATCAAGCTGTCGCACACATTCTTTTCTACGTGCATGACGTCGATGCAGTGCCGAACATCTAGGTACTCCCAATAAGGTAAGTCCCAAAATATTGATCTCTTCTTCCAGGTGTTCTTCTCATGAGCCCTCAATTTACGTCCCTTTCCGAGGACAACATCTAAATCCTTAACCATATCATAAACCTCGCGTCCCCTTAAATGCCTTGGAGCTGAACCATCTTCCTTCTCTCCGTCAAATTGTTTCTTCATCTTGCGGTATGGGTGAGCCCTCCGAAGGAACCGGCGGTGACGCATGTAGACGGTTTTGCGTGAGTGTCTCAGCCACACACTCTCGGTACCATCTAAACAGTGAGTACAAGCTTTGGCACCTTTTGTACTATGGCCCGATAGGTTACCAAGGGCAGGATAATCATTTATGGTGCAGAACAATAAGGAGCGCAGAGTGAAGTTCTCTCGTTTGTACGCATCCCATACCTGTACCCCTTCGTTCCACATTACTTTTAGATCTTCCACCAACGGTGCTAGGAACACATCGATATCATTCCCAGGTTGTTTTGGCCGTTGGATAAGTATCGACAGCAAAATATACTTTCGCTTCATACACAACCAAGGAGGAAGGTTATAGATGCAGAGAGTCACGGGCCATGTGCTATGTCGGCTGCTCATGCTACTGAAAGGATTCATTCCATCTGTACTCAGTCCAAACCTTATATTCCTTGGTTCTGCACCGAACTCTGCAAAACTCCTATCGATGTTTCTCCACTGCGCGGAATCAGCAAGGTGTCTTATCATTCCATCCTTCTTGCGCTCCTCCGAGTGCCAACGCAGTAGTTTTGCCTCCTTTGGATTTGCAAAAAACATTTTCAAACGGGGAATTATAGGAAAATACCATGTCACCTTAGCAGGAGGTCCTTTCTTCGCCTCTGTTCCCTCGCCATCAACTGATTGATTGTTACGTTTGTATCGGGATGCGTTGCACACCGGACATACATGCATGTTTGCATACTCTTTACGGTAGAGGATACAATCGTTCGGGTATGCATGTATTCTTTCTACTTCCATTCCCAACGGACAAAGAACCTTCTTGGCTTTATACGTGGTTTTAGGCAACTCATTTCCCTCCGGAAGCATGTCCGCTAAAAGACCTAGCAGCGCCGTGAAACTCTTGTCCGACCAACCGTTGCTTGCCTTCAATTTCAACAGTTCAAGCACGGCCGACAACCTCGTGTACTTGCATCCCGTGTACAAAGGTTTCTCTGAGTCCTCCATCAAGCCACGGAATTTAACATACTCTCTCTCATCATAGTTCTCTTCAACATCGCGAAGCATCTGATCCAGATTATCATCGTGCAACCTATCCGAATCCGACCCACAATCGACATCAGCCGGCGGCATGTCATTCAGTTCACAGGCGATGTCATCCGGGGGCATATCATTCACTTCACCGGCGATGTCATCCGGCGGCATATGATCATTCACTTCGCCATGACTGGTCCAACACGTATAATCCTTTTTGAAACCCCTCCGAATCAAGTGCGATTCAATTTGCCCTCGGTTCTTAAACATCTTCACATTCTCGCAGTCAGTGCATGGACAGCACATATATATCGCCCCCTTATTCAACATATCCTCCTCGGCAGCTCTTATAAAAGCAGAAACGCCATTAATGTACTCTTCACTCACACGGCTCGCGGCATACATCCAGCTTCGGTCCTACGTTACGTACATATATAACAACTTAGTATTAAAATCTAGATTAACTAATTATAACTACATATATACCGGCCACATTTATTATATTGAGACTTTATTTGCTAGATTCATATTACAAACACAACAGCTATTATATAACCAACAATTTTGCAAATTAACCATCTTCAATAACCACTCATGGATTACTTAGAACTAAATTGTAATGCAATTAAAGAAAAAATAAATTGCATTACTAACCATATCTAGAACAACCAGCAAAGTATGAATCTTCAAAGCTCAATCTCTGCCTCTTCCCACCAAATTAACAAGGCCTGAAATCGCCTAGCTTCCTCCCGAGTGAAAAAGTGCGCAGCAGTGACTAGATCTGGATCGAAATGAAGACAGATGCGGTCTGAGCAGCGCAATAAATGCCTACTGACATTATCACAGATGGTTTTTAATAAAAAACCGTCTGTGAATTATCACAGACGGTTTTTAATTATTAACCGTCTGTGATAACAAGGTTATCACAGACGGTTTTTATTTAAAAACCGTCTGTGATAATCTGGGATTATCACAGACGGTTTTTAATACAGACCGTCTGTGATACAAACGTATCACAGACGGTTCATAGTTAATAACCGTCTGTGATAATCCATTTTCCCGCCACAAATACCACAGACGTCCTCCAAATTACAACCGTCTGTAATAGTGCTCATTAGAGACGGTTTCACAAAACCGTCTGTGATGAGGCGTCTACTATTAGGCTTTCTGTAGTAGTGTGATGGTATATATTGCAAAACAGATGGAGCCGTTGGATCAAAGATCGACATCCAGATCAAGCAATGCGAAATAACACAGGGATCATTTTTGTTCTTTTGATTGCGGGTTTAATCCAAACCATATATATAAATAGTAACTGCAACGGTCCCAGTCGCAGAATTTGGGAATCGTTAACCAAACCTCCTCTTGCATTCTTTACATACAGAAAAATAACGTAAGATTGGTTGCTCCGCTCGGTTAGGCTGAAAAGTTATGACTTATGACTGAAATTGCACTGTAGCGACTGAAATTTTACTCTAGCTAAATATGGCTTATTTAGCGTAATTAAATTTAAAAAATTAAAAATAGAAAAAATATGTTAACTCATTACGGACAACGCGAACGAATACGGAAAAAAGAACCGGTAAAAAAGCTTAAAAAAATCAAAAGTTCAAAAAAAAGAAAATTATGAATAGTGAAAAATAAGTCAAAAGTTAGAAGCTGAAGCTGAAATGAGCTATAATAGAAAGAGACCATGCATGCATGCTGATGTTGATTATGTAGCTTCAGGCACAGTGCTAGTGCTCTAGAGAGTAATTAGGGCCCAGTGGGATGCTTAATTGGGCTATTGAGCATGCAGCACCTTGCTTAATCAGTGAATCTAATTGGGGTTAGGGGTATGATGGTTTGTGTCGTCGTTCCATTGAGCGTGTCCCTGTGGGGGGCAGTCAACATAGGATCTGGCCTTGCATGCATGCTTTTGGCACGCCAACTTATTTCCGAATTAAGTTATTTATACAGTGTTATTATTGGGACAATAGTTTTGTAATATTAGATGGGATCATAACCGTATTCTTTTTTTATGGTTGTTGATTTCAGCTTCCTTAGAAATCGAAATAAATAGGACGGTTTCTCCAAGTCTAAAATCGTATGCGCCATATGCACTATCTTAAAAAACGCCGATAAAAATCATCACATGTAGAAAAAAAAAACAGGACCCATATCACAAGAATGACCAGAAGTCGATCTCCCATCAATCGAATCACGTTTCAATTCCTAGGAAAAAAAACAGGACACATGTGTGTCCACAACCGTTTGACAGAATTTCAAAGCATGAATTCTCACATGTCTGTCAAGTAGTCCAGAAGAAAGAGATTACCCCCCTCTCTCTATCCCTGTCTCTCACACACACAACACGCTACCCTAGCTCATGTCGTTGTCTGCAAGCCTCTAGGTAGGTGGGTGACAGATAGGGACGTGTGCATAGATGGACAGCAAGCCTCCATGCACAGCCCCTCTAGATCATCATCATCTTCTTCGATCTTCCCTTCCCTTCCCTTGCATGCATGCATGCTTTCTTTCCCTTTCTTCTCTCTCTCTGCTGTCGTTCCTCCCTGCCAAGGAACACCCCACCCCCACCCTACCTTCTGCTCCTGCATGCATGGCCCATCCCCTACCTCCTACCTTGCGCTGTGGAGTGGGCCCCACCCGCTCGCTCTCTGTGTGTCTCTCTTGCGGCTGGGGCCTCGCCGTCGGTGTACATCGACGCCGCACCAGGTGGCCATCATTTGACCAACCTAAGCGCTGGCCCCGCAGGCCGTGGCGGCATGGAGCATGTCGTGAGCGGAGTCCGGGCCGGTCTATTCTATCGTCTCCATCCATTCCAAAGACAAGGCTTTTGCCCCGTTTCAATCAGAAGCTACCAGTTGTTTAAAACACGTTAGCTTTTTAATATAGTTTTTTTTATTTTTTTTATTTTTTCTTTGTATTATATTTTTTCATCTTTTATATTATGTATTTATTTTCTTTTAATTGAATACCTCAAAAAACTAACAAATGCTATAATATCTTTTCACTCAGAAGCTAGGAGTTGTTTAAAACACGTTAATTTTTTAATATAGTTTTTTTAAATTTTTTTGCATTATTTATAGGGATATAACAATATTTTTCATCTTTTCTGTTTTGTATTTATTTTCTTTTAATTAAATAACTCGGAAAAACTAACAAATACTATAATATCATTTTAAAAAACAGCACTTTTGAAAAACGGGACCTTTATCACATCCTGCACCCACCTGCTACCTTGTCTAAGTTTATAAGCCTATTTTTTAGCACATAGATCAAAGAAATGGTAAAATAACTAGATTATTCCTAGTTATTATATGTAAGTACTATATTTAATACATGCAAGTAGAGAATAATAAGTAAAACTATATATTTATTAGAGGTATAAAGGAAACATCATATTAATTTTATGTTAAAACATAAAATACGTTGCATTTATATATGCAACTATTTAAAAGATACACTGATAAATTTGGACTGAGGGAGTACAAGTTCCACTTTAATCAAGAAACACCAATTCAAAAATGTAGTAGCACAAGTCTAATCACTTGGATAGTAGCGGCCGAACAGACAAGTTTCGTTGGATAGGCCGAGGAATCGGCCGATAATCCATTAAGTGGCTCGGCCCACCTAAAACCCGCGCCGACCAGGCCCAGGAAAAAAAAGTAAACGCCGAGGGAGGGAAATAAATCAAGCTCGCGCGCCCTCCGCCTCCGATCCGCCGCCGTCGTCCTCCACTCCGGTGGAGGGAGCAGCTAGCAACAGCATGCGACGACCTCCCATGTGCTTATATACCGACGAGGAGTTCGCCGCGCTGGACGAGGAGACGCGGCGAGGGCTCATCGCGTTCTACACTAGGAGGCACGAGTACGGCAAGGAGGGCCTCCGCATCCAGCGCGAGCTCGTGATCGGCGTCGGCAATCCCTACATTCCCCCTGGGCCGGCCGAGATCGGGTAAGGGGACAACACTCTCCACCAACCAAGCAGCGCTCGGTTCCTTAATACCTGTGTTTTCAGACAAGGGTTGCCAATTGCCTGACCTGGATTATGACAGAATTTTACTCCGTATGTCCAAAGTTCTACTCTATATGGAACTAATATTTGCGCTGTTTGGAATACCTAAATTTTCTCGAATTTCTACTGGACTTGGAAATTTTCCATTGAAATTCATGCATTTCCAACGTAGCCTTAGCAGTTGTTCCTATAAAAAAGAATATTTAGCAACTGTTGACCAAAAAAAGACTAGATACAGTTCGACAGCTAAAACAAATGCTGAGATGTTATTTTCCGTGCACTCTATTTCATCTCACTCTTTGTAGGCTCTAGCTACCCGAATCACCTGGACTGTAATCAACAAGTAAAGAGAATGTTTCCATGCCACTATTTCAACACCTTGAAAGATGAAGGGCCTGTTCTTTATCTCAAAAGCTGGTGGTTTTTGACTTTTGCTACAGTACCTAACTTTCAAACGCAGTATTTTCTCAAGATAGGATCTACAAGTTAAACGATCTACACATTAAAAACTCAACATCTGTACCAGCTAAAATCGTAAATGAGTATCTGTCTCTCCATAATTTGTACCGTAAACAGCTAAAATTCAAAAATTTCAACCAAAAACCATAAGCCGCAGCCGAAAAGAACAGACCCGAAGAATACTTCTCTTCTTTTCTTTGAAGAATGGTTGTAAGGCCTCAACAATGGTGCCGTACGTGGTGCCTATCAGAGTACAGATACAGGCTTCGTTTCTCAGATTGAGCTTTTGTTGTCGAGTTGGGCTTCAGGCAACGCGGAAGACCCATGAAGCATTGCTTACTCTGAAAGACGAACCAGCCACGCTGTCGCTGTTCTATCTCGTCTCACCCTGGTGCAAATGCAATCATTCCCGCTGCAAAATGGCGATGCACATCTGCGAAACACACTCGTACAGCCGTGCAGGTAACACGCCATGTGAGCAAGCAAGCATGTGGTGGGCACGCACGCGAGTCCCAAGATCGCCTGTTTGGCGGCTGCGGCTTATGATTTTTGGTTGAATTTTTTTAAATTTTAGTTATTTACGACAGAGATTATGGAGAGAGATACTCGCTTGCGATTTTGGTTGATATAGATGTTGGGCTTTTAACATGTACTATAATTAACTTGTAGACTATATCTTAAGAAAATACCCCGTTTGAAAGTTAAGTACTATAGCAAAAACGAAAAACCGTTAATTTCGGTCGAAAAGAACATGCCCAACTAGCTGTACATACGCGTTGCAAGGCATATATGCGCGTGTCTTCTCCAATTAGTCTACTTGCAACATGGGTGTCTCTCTCCTCACCGTGCATCTCTCCATCGAGATATTGGGGCCCAATCAGATGCACATTTTGTCCGGTCATGATCGGATGGAGCCATCCTTTTTGGCATTCATGGAGACGATGGCACTTGCAACGGCATGCAATTGGAGGCCCCTGATGAGCCTGCGTTTTCTGTGCCTATCCTGCCCGCCTGGTTGGATTGGATCGTCCGTTTAGTTGTGCTTGGCTGATTTTTGGATTCCGTTTCGCTAGCTTTTTTTTTTAACACGCAAAAGCTTCGTATGTGGATACATGACAAGGAAAAAAGCGAACTCACTGATACAAAGTTTAGAACATACAACCCACCACGCGGTTTTAAAATAACCAGCGTGGGCAAATAGGAAGAACAAAATATGAAACTACTACAGGCAAAGAACACAGACTAAAGGGATAATGTTGGATCGGATGGCAACAAAAGGGGTGAATGATGTCAAATCAAATTTTTCCTAAATATTTAAAATTCTATTCTCACACAACTACAGACCTACAAAAAATAAAGCTTTCATCCAAAAACTTAAGACAAATGGCTCAAGAACATAAAACCTTAAGGCAACCATTTCCTAGCGGTCTAACCGGCATATAAATGGTGGTCTGACCGATCATACAGTAAAATCAGGCAAATAAATAGTATTTTCAGCCCGATTTTAAAAACCAAAATTGAGAAACATTTTGATCCATAGATCCAAATGATATAAAATTTTTCAGGGACCACCTCTAGGGGATTGTGAACCTATTCCAACAAACGATCATGGAAATCATGACAAAAGTTAAGACCTTTTCGGTTTGAAGGAAAGATGCACCGAAACCGAGCTAAAACCAAAATTGATGAGTACAACTTGCGTGTGGGGATAATGATAACCAAGAAGGGTCTAGATGTATTCCTACACGTCACAGTAAGTTAGATCGCTATAAAAACTAAGCCAAAAACTCTCGGATAAAAAAATGGACCAAAGAGGCAAAGTTAAGCAAAATCAAATTTTCTCGTGAATCTACCTATCAAAGTATTTAGATAGGTAGAGATGTATTCCCAACAATTATCTTCATCTCTTATACGTTCTTGGCACAACAAGATCACAAGAAGGAAAGAAGAGAGATCAAAATCAACCAAAAGTCTAGCACATCAATAAAAAATAAAGACTCAAGAGTTGCACAAAGATTGATGCATTACTTACTTCAAAAGATAGGTTTTACAGGAACTTTACCTTGGAGGACAAAGAGCACCCAAGGTATTCACTCTTAAACCCTAACCCTAAACCTATAGAAGAGAGCACAAGAGATGTGTTTAATGGTTAACCTTACATATCTCTATTTCAACCCCGTTTTATAGGTGTGCAACTAGCCACCTATTCACTTTAGTGGATACTATCCACTATCACAATTGGAGAAACCCGTTAACCACACATATGTGTTTTACTCACACAAGATCATTTATGCACGTTTTTCAAAGTGTATAAGCGTGCATCCGCTAAATTCTTAGCTTTGATACACCTTGATCAAACCAGCTTTACTTTGACCTAAACTACTCTCCAACACATCGTCCATGCACCGCGGTTTTGATCTAAAATGGGTCAAACTACCAAAATACTGTTTCTCGACCCGGTCATCACCAACCACTGCAAGTAATTGCCATACTTACCACATATAGGTGCACCACTAGCTTGCCATGCATCGCCAAATCTCTCCTGTCCTGGTTCTACCGAACCATGGCTCACTTGGCCTGTCTAAGCCATATGGTGCCATCCCATCGTCCGAACTCACCATCAACATTTTTCGTCTTTCTTGTGCGATGATTGAGCTCACCGTATCACCTGTCATTCTCGATCATTTTGAGCCTTAACTCCTCTATGAGCCTAGCCTCGATCATCACCGTTGACCACAGTTGACTCCAAACGACCCTGCACATCCAAAGATAAAGAAATCGTTTCAGGTATAAATTCTTCACAACTTGACCTAAATTAGCCAAAACATGCATCATACGACCTTAATCTAATGATCCAAGTCATCACAACTCGATCCATGACTCTATTTCCTAAAACTCTGTTTTTCTAGAAAGATTAGTAGTATTGCACTTACCATGCCGTTTCTCAAAGCAATACTACTACACCTTACAAACCCAAACTAGACATATCTGGAAAAAACATACCGTTGTTTCACTGTTACTATCACCTCGTGGTACTACCACAATAACACTTGCGGTACTACCGCCTTGTGGTACGACCGCGCTTATACCTACTATACTTTTGATATTTCTGGGACTTCTAGAATTCGGTTCAAATCAAATGCAATCTTTGTAAAACCATTTGATCATTCCACAAAATTTACAATGATTCATCACAACAATATTATGGACCTTCTCACATGATCCTTCAATAACGACTACTCGAGCCTTTGCCAGTTTTTGTTTCAGCTTTTAGGTGGGTTCTTTTTAGTTGCAACTGATGGTTTATGGTTGTGACTGATGACTTTTGACCCTATTATGAGCTCTTATGTGAATAAATCGAATGAATGCCAATAAGCCGCCTCGAAAAGGCTGTATGATAAGCTGTTTTGGAAAGACGGTAGATAAGACGTTTCGTTTGTTTGTTCGAATAAAACCATAAACTATAAGCTAGAAAGGAGGGACCTTCATCATAGGTTCTTGGTAGTGGAAAAAGAAAAAGGCTTCGAGGATTTTTTGTGAAAACATCTCTTATAATGAATGGCATGTGCGTGCTCCCCGAATGCCCATTTGCGCCCTGGTAGCTGGCCCGTTTGTCGGTGACTGTTTATTCGTCCCATAAGAAATTATGCTTGTAAGTATACTGACATTCAGAGCCTAATGACTGTGCTTAAGCAAAGTGCCTTTCAGAGCCTAATGATTGTGCTTAAGACTGATCCGCATGCCATTCTGTACACTGCACTAAGACTGTAGTTGATCTGCTTTGTAGTAAATTCTTTACCTGTGGAAATTGATGGGTTAACTTTAGTTTTTGAAGGCTTCCTGCCAAAGCAACGGGAAGTTACTGATGCCTTTTTTTCTGACCGGCAAATGAATTTCAGCCCTGGAAAGTTGCAATCCTATCTGGGTCTAGCTAACCATGTGAATTGTGAATGTGCAGCGCAGAAGAACAAGTAAATGATGAATCTTGCATGCCATGGTATTGGTGGTGGTCCATTGGAAATTGATAATTCTTGTGCAGTTTTGGGGTGATAGAAATAGTAGCACTATTCTGTCTGTTGCAACTCACCAATGCATCATTAATTATTTCTACCTTACACCATCCAGTTACTACTACCTTCGTTGATATCCGAATGGTACGTGACTTTCTGGAACATGATAGTGTTTGTTCTGATTTGAGAAACTACACATTTCATCAGTCATTGGATGCTTATAGTTCTTGAAAACATCAACTGTTGTGCTGTCAGACGGCAATTCTAGGTATTTCAGCCACTGCTTTCTTGTCCTCTTGTGCTTCCTAGATAGACTTGATTAGACAGACAACCGTGATTTTTATGAAACCAATGCTAGCTTGCAGCTCAAAATTCACTCAGCTGTATGAACACTATGAACAAAATAACACTGTTTTACCATGTCAAGCTGCCGCTGTTCTTCACAAAAAAGCTGTCATTGTTCTTAATAAAATCTGTCAGATAATCCATTTCTTGCTGTTAACACTTAATTGACAAATGACAATTAGGTGAAAAGAAAGACAGCTTTGTACGTACAATTCTTGCATAAAGGCTTCCAATACCTGAAGCTGCATGATCCTTAGAAGAATTGGAGACCCAAGTTGTATTTACTCTGAAGTCCTGTAATTTTAAGTCTGAAATGCTGAATCAGCAGAGACAAAGACAGGCATAAATCTAGTCTGGTGTGGCCATAATGCACCACTAGTTTTATGTGCTCTCTCCCATCCACGCTGTCAGAGCTAGCTAGACCGGCGCCTAATCGATCAGCCTCCATGTTAAGAAATTCCAACCACTTGTTGGTAAGAAACAAAAATGTCAGAATCTTTGCTGATGGTGGCTGACGACTGACGGTAGCTTATCATCTGACCAACCAACTACTCTTCTATTCATGAGTTGCTTTAATTCCCCTTTTAAAATGCAAAAAAGAAAAGGGAGTGTTGATATGAAACCAGTTGGTAGGATAGCTGGTTGGATGTTAACACTGATGAAACATGACTCAAAAACCAATTGATCATTTCATCAGAATAATTGCTATGAGATGAGACAAGGCACCAGTACAGCGCAAAATAGTTCATGTACAGCCGAAATTTTGTCTTTTATTTTTGGATTGATGCAATAAAAGCTAGGATAGAAATGTAGGATTGTACGGCGCAATCAAGGGGGTGAATGATTGCCTCTGCTTTTTAAAATTTCTATACAGTTGATGATGGATTCGACAACTCGATCGATTACTTGCTGCTCGCTAGATCACTATCGCTCAGCTTCAAACTAGGACCAGATTGAAACTTCTTGAGAACGTCAATCCAGAAGCAAAGCCTCACGAGTCACGATCACCTTTGCACGTAGTCGTACGCTTCAGCTGCAACAACAACCACCATAAATCTCCACCGCATCATGAACCAGATTAATTCAAGATGTTTTTTATTACTGGATTTCCAATAATTTATAAAACGCCCTCACAAACACCCCTATAAACCCTAGCACAAAAAACGGAGGCAATCCTGGCATCACAAGAAGGCTGTGGATGCACTCACTGGGGGTGGATCCACATGACCGCCGCTGGCACCGGCAGGCGGCGCCCACCGCACAGAAAACGTTTACAAGGCTTTGAAATGCCATCGTTCTCCACAGGCTGAAAAAAGGGGTTCGATCTCTGGTCGGAAATGGCGGCACGCAACCATAGTAGTAGCCTGTAAGTATGATAAGTCAAATTTGCTTGGGTTTCGGACGGTGATTAGGGTTAATTTTACTGGTACAGTGTGATCTGGTTGCTTGTGATAACAAACATTCTAAATTTAGAGTGACATGGTTTGGAAATAAGTGGATTTGTTGTTTTTGCCGCCCCGATAGATTGATTCTAGCCTAATTCATCTTGGGTTTGTGACAAAAAAAAATTGTGCAACGATGCCCATCAAAACCATCCACATAAATGTGACACAGTGACACTGCAAAATATGTTTGTTAAACAAAAAGATGTGATACCATTCATATGGTTAATAAATCTGTATTAAATTATTAATCATTAACCATTAGATGATAGTAGCATGATTATAGATTGCTACCGCTACTCTACTATACTAGTTGACCGTATGATTTGCGTGAATTTAGCTATGGAGCATTTTCAGAATTTTTTTTTGAGATTGAGTATTTTTCAAACATGTAAAAACTTTATATGCTAAGAATAGAGGAATTGAGATTAGCTTAGCTGATATGATACTAGTTATTCTCAATTTTTTGGTGCTAAGAGCAGGCTGATTTTCGTGTAAAATTGCAAAAATGTCTACATGACCAAAAGATTGCTCCGCATATGTTTTTTAATCAGAAGCTTAATTCTCATTCATCAAAGATAGGATTTAGGAGTACAGTCAAGAAGAAAGGCAATAACAAAGGACGTTGTTCACTTGGTTAAGCCATGCACACATAGTTAAGAGTTTACGTGGAATCGAGCTTTCGTAAATTTTTCAAGTAAACAACATGATTTATTCAAGAATTATGTAAAGTTCTTCTGTTTTCTAAGAGAGTGTAAAGAAGACGTACATCGTAAAATTTTTTTAAGGAAACAACATGATCTATAATTCTAGAGTGTAAGGAGGACTACATCGCACTCACGCGTGTCGCGTGCACGTCTATTACATGTGATAGGGCCCACGGAGCATAGGCATAACCTTTTTCACTGAATCCATATATATACTCTAATTATAAAAGGACAGAAAAAATCAAGTTGGTGGAAATGAGCACGCTCGATTGCACTACCAGATCACTGGTGTTTCTTGTTGCAAACAGGTCTAGGTCCGCTCGTTTCAGCTTTAGTTTCTAACTTCTGGTTTATTTTTTACTAGTCATAAATTTCATCTTTTTTTGATTTTTTTAAGTTTTTGCCGGTTCTTTTTTCCGTATTCGTTTGCGTTGTCCGAGATGAGCTAACACATTTTTCTATTTTTAAATTTTGTTAATTTAATTACGTCAAATAATTCAACTTCAGCTACAGTGAAATTTCAGCCAGATACAATGTATTTTCAGCTATAAGTCGTAGCTTTTTAGCCCAACCGAGCAGGTCTAAACCAACAAAGAAGCTAGACAAAAGTCAGCCAGATATCAAAAATAAATACTACTAGGAAAGTCTCGCGGTGTACTCCAGCATACACGGAAGAAACAGTGCAGCGCAACGTAACATTTGCTGTGGACACCTCTACAACCGCAAGCAAGCCACATGGGGATCATATATGTCCTGTTTGGATCCCATGGTCTAAAGTTTTGGACTAAACTTTAGTTGGCTAAATTTTAGCCACTAAACTTTAGTCGAAGGTCCTGTTTGGATCCTGTACTAATGGATAGGACTAAAGTTTCAAAAAGACCATACTACCTCTCCTCGTTTCGTGCGTCAGCCATTAAATGGGAGGTGAGAGACCAACATGCATGGGTAAACACATCTTTGTGCCTAAGAACCCAAAACTTTAGACCATTTTAGTTCACTTTGGTCGACTAATGGTCTAAAGTGTTTTTTAGGGGTTAGCTAAAGTTTAGATCTAACTTTAGACCACCTGTTTGGAGACTTTAGATCTAAAATTTAGTGACTAAACTTTAGATGGAGGGATCCAAACAGGGCCATAATTGTGCCCTCTTGATCTCCGGATGAATCAATTAGATAAACCAACACTCTCTCCGATGATCCAATCAAAGCAAGATCCATTGGTAAATTGCTAAAATAACGTGTACCAAAACGAGGGGGCAAGAGAAATATACTATGAGTGGATTTTTTATTGTGATTTTTAAATTACGGTCTATTTGTAAGAGGCAATACATATAAAAAATAGTTGTATATGATATTAGTCAGTACAGTTGAACTCAGTATATTTTTACTATAATTGATTTTTAAACATCGTCTCAAAAAATGTACTGCTTTTTAAAAAATCTACTATAGCTAGAATATATGTAAGCTGTAAACTCGGTGGAAACCTCTAGAGGTGGTGATCGGTTCGGCTGAAAGCCTCATGGCTTATGGCTGAAAACACTGTAGCTGGCTGAAAAAAGCACTGTAGCTGACAGAGGCTTATTTACCATAATTAAATTTAAAAAAATTTAAAAATAGAAAAAACATATTAGCCCATCACGTATAATGTAAACAAATACGAGGAAAAAAAGAACCGGTAAAAAAACTCAAAAAAAAGCCAAAAGTTCAGAAAAAGACGAAATTTATGAATAGTGCAAAAATAAACTGAAGCCAGAAGCTGAAGCCATATTGATCAGGGCCAGGCATCGACTCTAGACAACTTGCTTCGTTGGAGAACCCAAGAAAGAACATTTGTCAGTAAGGCTTGGAAGTTGGAACACAATACAAAATGAACCTGCTGGGTACTCAACAGAGAGAATGTTTTTAGTCGAGAGATTAGCCCAATACTAGTGTCATAGCAGTTACAGTGCACTTTAACATGACATATCATATTAGTTTACACTTTATCACATCATAAACTATTGATTAGGAAACATTTTTTATACCCAAATTGTGAGGGCTGATGCACGGAAACTTTGCTAAACTCCTGTAAAATTGCCCTAAATCCATAAGAAGTTTTTTTTGTGTCAACCACAGAGCCACCAACCCCATATAGCTTATCTTTTCTGACATTTCAAATCAATAATCACAGCCTCTTTTTTTTACTTTCCTCTGACATTTTGTAAACGTTGCATCAGATATTCAGGTTTCCACAAAATTAATCCAATCCAAATTATGACGCAGTAGTTTCCAAAATCCAGATCATCGCATTATTAGGCAACAAATCAAATCACAGAAATCACTGCTCCTAAAAAGTTTCTCTCCCTTCAAAGATTGGGCAGTTTATTCTTCTTGTACTGTTTTTTTTGTCCGTTGGGACCTACCTCCTACTGTGCCGAGGCAGCCTTTCTTCTTGGCACCTACGCACGCACCGCACCCCGCAGCAAGAGTCCAGAGAGAGGGAAGAGAGAGAGAGAGAGAGAGAGAGAGAGAGAGAGAGAGACCAGAATGGGGTGAGATGGAGAAAGGAGGCAGCTTGGTGGATCTTGGCATCTCGCCACTGCTCGCTGCCGCTTCCGAGAGAGCCGAGTCCACTTGGTATGCTTCTTCTTTCCCCTCTCTAGCCTCTCTACTGCAAGATTGGATCTTTGATTCTTTTTTCCGTCCCGTGATCATTCCCCAGTTATTGCTTTCTTGATCTATGTTTTAGTACTTGTATGCTTCGAAGATCCGTCTTTTGATGCTCTGCGATTTGTTTTGTTACTGGGAATTAGATTAGCTGAATGATTGATGTTGACGGGTGGGTGGTTGGTTTCATGCCGCCTTGGTTGCTGGGACGAAGAGTTGTTGGTGCCAAGGCATCGTTGGTGTGGATCATGTGATTTATTTTCGCCTCCTTTCTTGTTGATTGTTTGGATTGCTTGGTTTGTGGGATTTGCTTGCAAAGGTGGCTCATTTCTTTCTTCTGCTGTAGCATCTCGGTTCGAGGTTCTTGTGCGAAAACTTTCTTGGGGGATTCGGATTTTGAGGTCTTTCCTTTTCCCGTTTGGATTCTTGATTAGATTGCTTTCCGATTCTACTGGCTATCGTTCAGTTTGAGAAAACTCTCTCTCTCTCTCTCTCTCTCTCTCTCTCTCTTGCATCAAACAAAGAAAGGTGGCTACTCTAATGGTGTGATTCCTTTTTTTTGACGAGGAACAGTTGGGGAGTCCCCTACGGTATATAATGGTGTGCTTCCTGTGTATGCACAATTCTTCCTCATCCAATTACTTAATACAGTTTTTTTTTCTAATTTCAGTTAAGCGCAGTGCGAACTATTCATATATCTTCCTGTCCTTTCAATTAACTGAAGACTTAGCATCTGTAAGTACTAACTCATGGCATGGAGTTGTGGAGTTCTGTTGCTCATTGTTGTATGCAACTTGTTTAGTTGATCTTATCTGTGCCGTTTCTGTTTCTAATTGCTAGGTAATAGCAGCAACAAATTGGATGGGAGGCTCTTCTTGCCTTTCATTCTCTTAACTGGTCGCGGTTCCAGAAGCATGAGATAATTTCATTGCTGCCCCATTCTGAACAGTGGGGAAGTTGGGGCATTTCATAATTTTGGGAATAAGCTATTGCTTTGTTGCACAGTTTTAAGTGCTGAAGAAGTGAGGTATTATTTACTGGCCGGAGTGCTCCGTGTTGCTTTTCAGCACCAATGGCTGCCTTGGTTGGTCATGACTCAAGGCAGTATTCATGGTGGTGGGTTAGCCATATCAGCCCCAAGAACTCCAAATGGCTCCAAGAAAATCTCAACGGTGGGCTTTTTGTTCTGTTTAGCTCATGTTTATACATTGGTTTGCGCCCTATCATGAAATTGTCATCAGCGTTGCATTGAATACTTACTGGTCAAATTAGCAAGGAGATGAAATTGCTCATGGTGTGCATGCAAGCCATTCACACATACATAGTTTTTTCCATTTTGGAAAGTTCTCTTTATGTCAGCTGGTATCGGAGAGCATACATAGTTTTTTCTTATCCGATTTGAGTTTGTAAAAGAAATTTCTTGGTATCTAATATTTGGTAGGTTTTGTAAACAATGTTGAAGTACTGTTTTCGTAGTAGTGTTTCAGTTTATTTCAAAATTTTGATTCATGAACTTGACATGATCTTCTATTATTGTGTGACTCGTGTCATCTTCTTTTGTTCCTGAATCAGTTGAAAGTAAGTTAAGGCTAGATCTTGAACTATTGATCATGCATGCGCGTGAATTTTCCTTTTATGTAAAAAGTAAAAACTGAAAGAATCTTGGATATGCTAAGAGGCGCCTGGAGGAATTAAATGAAGCACATTTCTTTCTGAGAAAAAGAAGCGTATCAACATCAAACTAATCTGGGATGATGGAATGATCTTTCCCAGGTATCCTTCTTAGTGGGTCCCAATTTCCAACTTTCTGTTTTTCGATGAGGTTGAAATACTTAAATTGTTTCATAGTTAAATTTCTGTTCGATGCCAGCATTTGCACTCTCTTCATTTGGCAATAACAACATTGGGGGGGGGGGGGTGTGTGTGTGTATGTGTATGTACCGATAACTATGGTAATCAATGTGAAAAAAAGGTTGAAACAAAAGAACACATCCCTGGTTTATATAGTGTGGTCCATGAAGTAAACGGATCTTGTTTTGTGCAACAGACATGGACACGAAGGTTAAAGCAATGATCAAACTTCTCAATGAAGATGCTGATTCTTTTGCACGGAGAGCGGAGATGTACTACAAGAAACGCCCAGAGCTAATGAAACTGGTGGAGGAGTTCTACCGAGCATACCGTGCATTAGCAGAAAGGTATGATCAGGCCACTGGCGCACTTCGACAGGCCCACAGAACAATTTCTGAAGCATTTCCAAATCAGATGCCATCAATGTCAGATGAGTCACCCTCTTCTTCAGGCCAAGAAGTGGAACCGCATACTCCAGAGATGCCTACATTCACCCGTGCACCATTTGATTCAGATGATCTGCAGAAGGATGGAGTAGGTGTGTCACCACAACATTTCACCTCCAAGAGGAATGGTACACACCCTGAGGAAACCAGTGCATTGCCAAACCAAAAAGGTTTAAAGCAGTTCAATGATTTGTCATTGAGCAGTGAAAGTGCTCCTCGTGCCGTTGTTGATGGAAAAGTACGGAAAGGCCTAAGCTTTGAAAGCCCAGAAGTTATAGGGAAAGAGGATATCAGCAACGAGATGGTAAATTTGCAACAAGAGATTTCAAGATTATTAGCTGAGAGCCAGAATATGAAACAACAGATATTATCAGAATCTGAGAGGGCGAACAAAGCCGAAAGTGAGATCCAAAGCCTAAAGGATAGAGTCTTGCAATTGAATTCTGAGAAAGACACATCTCTTCTGCAATATAATCAGTCCAATGAGCGGTTGTCTACTTTGGAGTCCGAGCTCTCCAAGGCACAGGCTGAACTGAAGAAGCTAACTGATGAAATGGCTGCAGAAGTCCAAAAGCTAAATAGCGCTGAAACACGCAATGATGCAATACTGTCTGAGCTTGAGGCTTTGGATCAAAAGGTGAAGATGCAGCAAGAAGAACTTGACCAAAAGCACAAGGAATTGGAAAGTTTCCACTTAAGCTTCCAGGAGGAACATGAAAAGCGCCTGCAGGCTGAAAGTGCTCTACTTTCTGAAGGGAAAGAGCGTTTTCGATCTCAGGAAGAAGTACAGAGGTTGACTATAGAGATCAAGATGGCAAATGAAAAGTTGAGCGAGCTCAAGCGGACCAAGGTGGATCTTGAGGATGCTGTTTGTGAGCTGAAGAAGGAAGTCGAGAGCCTTACCGAACAAAACCGCTGTTCCAAGCTGCTTATACAAGAACTCCGTGATGAAATAAATTCGCTGAAGGATTCAAAGCATGAACTTCAAAGTGAAATTCAAAGCCTTAAGAGCACCATTTCACAGCTAAACACTGAGAAGGATGCAGCTCTATTGCAACACCAGAAGTCTGTCGAAAGAGTATCTGTTTTGGAATCTCAACTCTTGAAGTTACAGTCAGAGCTGGACGAGATTGAACAGAAGGTACAGATGCTGATGCAGGATCTTGAACTGAAGAGAGAGGAAGCGGACAGTGTCCTTGCCCAGCTGCAAGACGAATGCCACAAGCGCACACAAACTGAAGCAACTCTTCTCACGGCAGAGAGTCTGCATTCCCAGTTGCAGGAAGAAGTGGAAAAGCTGAGACAGGATCTTGACAGATCAACAAAGAAACTGAGTGAGTTGGAAAATGACAAGTTAGTTCTGGAAAACACATCAAGAGAACTAAAGAACACCATTTTAGATTTGAGCTCTGAGAAGGATGCAGCACTTCTTCAACAACAGCGGTCTTTGGAGAAAGTATCTGATTTGGAGTTACAACTCTCAGAGTCACAGTTGGAACTGGAGAAGTCTGAACAGAAAATGCAGCTACTGGAGCTAGAAATTGCACAGAAGAGTGAAAGTGTGGACAGCCTGAAGTTGAGTCTGAAAGATGAAGCTGAGAAGAGGGTGCAAGCTGAAACATCAGTCATGTCAGTGGAGAGAATGTATTCTCAGTCTCAGGAAGAAGTGAGTAGGTTGCATCTAGAGATTGAGAAGCTGAATGGCAAGTTGAATGAGTTGGAGGATTCGTCATCTGAACTTAAGAACACCATCTTACTTCTAAATACCAAGAAAGATGCAGCACTTCTTCAACAACAGCGGTCTTTGGAGAAAGTATCTGATTTGGAGTTACAACTCTCAGAGTCACAGTTGGAACTGGAGAAGTTTGAACAGAAAATGCAGCTACTGGAGCTAGAAATTGCACAGAAGAGTGAAAGTGTGGACAGCTTGAAGTTGAGTCTGAAAGATGAAGCTGAGAAGAGGGTGCAAGCTGAAACATCAGTCATGTCAGTGGAGAAAATGTATTCTCAGTCTCAGGAAGAAGTGAGTAGGTTGCATCTAGAGATTGAGAAGCTGAATGGCAAGTTGAATGAGTTGGAGGATTCGTCATCTGAACTTAAGAACACCATCTTACTTCTAAATACCGAGAAAGATGCTACTCTTCTTAAGAACCAGCAGTCCTCGGTGAGAGTATCCAATCTGGAATCTGAGCTCTCAGAGTTGCAGGCTGAACTGGAGAAGGTTGAAGGGAAAGTTGACATGCTGGAGCAGGAACTCAAACATAAGAAAGAAGAAATGGATAGCCTCCAAATTAGCCTACAAGACGAAGCCCAGAAGCGCATTGAAGGTGAAGCAGCTCTTCTCTCAATGACAAATCTTCACTCTGACTCTCAGGAGGAAGTGAACAGGTTGGCCCTGGGGATTGAGAAGCTGACAGGAAAGTTAAGTGAGGTGGAGAACAGTAAGATGGATCTTGAGAACATCGTAACCAAGCATACAGAGGACATCCACATCCTTCGTGAACAGAATCGTTCTACAGAATTTTTGATAAAAGACCTTCATCATGAATTGAATGCATTGAAGGAATTGAATGTGAAACTTGAGACTGAAGTGGGGTTACATATAAGTGAAAAGGAATCACTTCAGAGAGACTTTGCTTGTCAAAGAGAAGAGAAGGAAAATCTAGAGGGGATACACCATGCTCTGGCTGATGAGATGGACGCTCTAAAAAGCAGCACAGCAACAAACCGGAAGTTAATTGAGGAATTGCAGATTATGAACTTAAAACTGAAGGAGGCATGTACAAAGAATGAGGTAGAAAAGGCACTTCTCTCAGAAAAGGTTCAAGAGGTGGAGAAGCTATCTGAGGAATATTCACTCTTGGAAAACTCACTTTCAGATGCAAATGCTGAAATGGATGCACTGAGGGAGAAGATAAAAGCATTAGAAGCTTCAGAAAGCTCTCTGAAGTATGTAGTTTCCTCTCATGTTTCTGAAAAAGCTGTTCTTGCATCAGATCTAGAAACCCTTGGTAAAAGTTTTGCTGACATTTCAGAGAAGAATTCTATCTTGGATATGTCATTATCTAATATGAAAGCTGAGCTTGAAGAATTAAGAACAAAGCTTAAAGATTCTGAAGAAATCTGTCAGGCTCACATTGCAAATAACTCTGCTATTTCTGCCGAAAAGGACAATGCATTCTCTCAGGTAATCACTGAAGTAAACCTACAAGTACATACTCAACTTCCTACTGTATTAGAAATTTATATCGTTATATCTGTTACTCGCTGGAGTCTTGCTGTTGGTGATAGCAAGATCCTTACTCTCATCGAGAGGATGACACTTGGGAATGAGGCAATTTTCTTGTTTATTTCTCACACAATGCCATACCAACCTGAGGGGTTGGAGATACATATTTATAGGCTGCTAGTCAGCCAAGCATATGCCAAGATGCTATCCTAGCATATGCCAAGATGCTATCCTAGACTAGTCCAAGATGCTGTCCTAAAGCTAGTCTAAGATGCTAAAGCAAAAAGCTGCTAAAGCAAAAGCAAGTCCTAGATGCTAAAGCAAAAGCAAGTCCTAGATGCTAAACCAAAAACAAGTCCTAGATGCTAAAGCAAAAAAACAAAAGCACCATGTACACCATGTGCAGACAACACAAAGACAACACAAAGACTTATCTATCAATCTCCCCCTAAGTCTTGTGCGTCGTCTTGTGGGAGAGTTGAACCATCCTGATCTTGGAGCAGAGCTCAAGGAACTTGATCCTTCCAAGAGGCTTGGTGAGCAGATCCGCAAGCTGATCCGTGGTGTTGATGTAGCTTGCCTTGATGCTTCCTTCATCCAAGCAGCCTCGGATGAAATGGTACTTCACCCGGATGTGCTTGCTCCGTTCATGGAAAACGGGGTTCTTTGCCAGGGCTAGAGCGGACTTGCTGTCCACCCTGAGCTCCACTGCTTCAGTGTCCCTGCCGAGGAGATCACCAAGCAGTCGAGCGAGCCAGAGTGCCTGAGTCGAAGCGGTGGAAGCCGCTATGTACTCGGCCTCACAGCTGGACAGGGCCACCACCTGTTGCTTGACTGACTGCCAGTGAACGAGGCACTTGCCGAGGAAGAAGAGAATCCCGCTTGTGCTCTTGCTGGTGTCGATGTCGCCCGCGTGGTCACTGTCGCTGTACCCGACGAAGTGTGCCGCACCAGGACACCTCGGGTAATGGAGACCGTGGTCAAGGGTCCCCGCAACGTAGCGGATGATCCTCTTCACAGCCTGCTGATGCTCCGTCGTCGGTCGTTGCATGAACCGACTAACGTAGCCGACAGAGAATGCCAAGTCCTGTCGTGTGTGGGCGAGGTAGCGAAGGCTCCCCACAAGACGCCGGTACTGCGTAGCGACCACCTCCTCCGTCGTGCTGTCGCGGCTCAGCTTCAGCCTCTCCTCCATCGGAGTGAGAGCTGGGTTGCAGTCGGTGAGCCCAGCTAGCTCAACGACGCGCTTGGCGTAGGCGGTCTGTCGAAGCGTGACCCCGGAATCATCCTGGTGCACCTCGATCCCTAAGTAGAAGGAGAGGGGCCCCAGGTCACTCATCTGGAAGGTGGCCTTCATCTCTTCCTTGAATGCCGCCACCTCCGCATCCTTGGTGCCGGTGATCACCAAGTCGTCGACGTAGACACCCACCAGCAGGGCATTTTCTCCACTGCCCCGCCGGTAGATGGCCGCCTCGTGCGGACTTTGCTCGAAGCCCATCCCTTTCAGCGTGGAGTCCAACTTGGCGTTCCACGCCCTCGGTGCCTGTCGCAAGCCATAGAGGGCCTTGCGCAGGCGGAGCACCTTGCCCTCCTTGCCGGGGATCGCAAATCGTGCGATCCCGGCGGCTGATGCACGTAGACCTCCTCCTTCAAGTCGCCGTTAAGAAATGCCGACTTGACATCCATGTGATGAACACGCCAGCCTTCCTGGGCAGCTAGCGCAAGGAGGAGAGCGGAGCACCTTGCCCTCCTTGCCGGGGATCGCAAATCGTGCGATCCCGGCGGCTGATGCACGTAGACCTCCTCCTTCAAGTCGCCGTTAAGAAATGCCGACTTGACATCCATGTGATGAACACGCCAGCCTTCCTGGGCAGCTAGCGCAAGGAGGAGTCGCACGGACTCCATCCGTGCGAATCCGTGCGACAGGTGCGAAGGCATCATCGAAGTCGATCCCCTCCTGCTGCACGAAGCCTCGTGCCACCAAGCGAGCCTTGTGCTTGACGATGGCGCCGGCTTCATCCCGCTTCAGCTTGAACACCCACTTAAGGGTGATCGCGCGGTGACCGGCAGGAAGATCCGCCAGCTCCCACGTCCGGTTCCGCTCGACGGCGTCCATCTCCTGCTTCATCGCGACACGCCACGCCGCGTCTCCCTCCGCCTCAGCGAAGGAGCGGGGCTCGCCGTCGTCGCACGCCAAGTGCAGCTCCGCCTCGCAGTCGCGCTGCGCCAGTCCAGGGACGGGCAGCTCGCCGAGGATGTTGTCCATGGTACGATAGCGCAGAGGCTCGTCGTCGTGGTAGGCGTCGACGCGGTCCTCGTCGTGGGACAGCGGAGTAGCGAACTCCACCATGCGCTGCTCGTCGTGGACCGAAACTGTTGGGGCCGATCCCGGTGGTGTGGCCGCCGGTGCAGGAGAGTGGGGCGTAGCCGGTGCCGAAGGTGGTGGAGCACTCGCCGGAGCTGGTGGCGAGCAAGGTGTCGAGGTGGACGAGCTCGGTGAAGACGAGCTGCTAGCTCCCCCGGCTCTCTTGAAGTGGACGTAGTCGACAACAAAGTCCCTGAGAGTCGAGGCCGAACCGTCGTCCACCGCCTTGTCCCACGTCCAGCCTCGCCCTTCGTCGAACACAGCGTCCCGCGAGATGCGGACGCGCTGTGTGACAGGGTCGAGGATGCGGTAGGCCTTCGAGCCCTCCGCGTAGCCGATGAACACTCCCGGAGTGCTCCTGTCGTCGAGCTTGCCGATGTGGCCAAGCTCCTTGGCGAACGCGAGGGAGCCGAAGACCCGCAAGTGGGAGACCGCCGGCTTGCGCCCATGCCAAGCCTCGTACGGCGTCCTGCCGTCGAGCGCCTTGGTAGGCGAGCGGTTGAGGATGTAGACGGCCGTCACCACCGCCTCTCCCCAGAAGACAGCCGGCATCCCCCTCTGCTTGAGGAGGGCCCGAGCCATCCCCACAACCGTCTGGTTGCGCCGCTCGACGACGCCGTTCTGCTGCGGGCTGTACGGCGCGGAGTAGTGGCGCTGAATGCCCTCATCAGCGCAGTACGACGCGAATTCAGCCGCCGTGAATTCGCTGCCGTTGTCTGTGCGCAGCACGCGCAGCTTGCGGCCGCACTCCGCCTCCGCAGCAGCCTGCGTGCGCTTGATGGCGTCCGCAGCCTCTCCCTTGCTGCCGAGGACCATCACCCACATGTAGCGGGAGAGGTCGTCGACGAGCAGCAGGAAGTAGCGTCGTCCTCCCGGTGTGGCCGGTGTCACCGGGCCACAAAGTCCCCGTGCACGAGCTCGAGCATCTCCTTGGCTCGGAAACTCGCCTGCTGGGGAAAGGGGAGTCGCCTCTGCTTCGTCAACACGCAGACGTCGCAGAGCTGCTCCACATGGTCAAGGCACGGCAGGCCTCGCACCATTTCCGTGGCACTGAGCCGCTTCAGGGCCTCGAAGTGAAGGTGCCCAAAGCGCTCGTGCCACTGCCACGCTTCGTCGTCCCGACGAGCTGCGAGACAGAGGGGTTGTGCCACCTGCACGTGAAGAGTGTAGAGTCGATTTGCACCTCTGGTTACCTTGGCAAGAAGGCGGCGTCGAAGATCCCAAATCCGCAGCACCCCGTGCTCGATCTCGACACGCGAGCCGTTCTCATCCAGCTGTCCCAAGCTGATGATGGAGTTCTGCAGATCGGGGATGTAGTAGACGCCGGTGAGCAGCCGGTGCTCGCCAGTCTTGGCGACGAAGACGACAGAGCCGACGCCCTTGATCTCCACGGCGGAGGCGTCGCCGAACTTGACGGTGCCTCGAACGCCTGAGTCGAGCTCGGAGAAGAACTCCCGCCGCCCGGTCATGTGGTGGGTGGCGCCGGTGTCGAGGCACCACCCGTCGGTCTTGTCATTGCCGGAACTGTCGCCGAGGAGGGCGTGTGCTTTTGGCTCGTCAAGGTGGAGGAGAGCCACTGCGGCCGGTGCCGCTGGAGGTAGTTCGATGCTCGCATGAGCAATGAACAGGATCGGCTGCTCCTCCTCCTCCGCTTGCGCGACGTGGGCCTGGCCGCGTCGTGGCTGTCGACAATCCTTGGCCCAATGACCAAGCTTGCCGCAGTTGTGGCAAGAGTCGTCTCGTGCCGGCTTTTGCTTGCCAGCATCGCCGCCCTGGGCGCCTCCTCGCGCCCCTGCCTGGGCGTCTTTGCGCGACTTGCCGCGCTTGCCATGCTTGCGGCCGCCTGCCGCGGAAGAAGGCTCCCCCTTCTTCCTGTCACCTTGGCCGGCAGCCCACTGCTCCCGAGTGAGGAGGAGCTTCCCGCCAATGGTGACGGGTCCCGAGAGGCGCTGTGGCTCATCGCTGTCAACGACCTTGAGGCGACCCAATGCCTCCTCGATCGTCATCGTGGAGAGGTCCAGCAGAGACTCGATCGAGCGAGCCATCTGCTTGTACTTCTCGGGGACGCAGCGGAAGAGCTTCTCCATAGCTCTCTCTTCGCCGTAGGTGTCGTCACCGAACTGCACCAACTTCTGCAACAGGGTGTTGAGACGGAGAGCAAAGTCATCAACGTCCTCACCTGGCTTGAAGGCCAGGTTCTCCCACTCCGTGCGTAGTGCCTGCAGTGTAGACTTGCGGGCGCGGTCGCTGCCGATGCATGCTGCAGCGATGGCGTCCCAAGCCTCTTTGGCAGTCCGCTTGTTGGTAAGCGAGAACTGCATCTCGGGCGGGACTGCAGCGATGAGAGCATCCAGCGCCCGTCGATCCTGGTCGTAGTCGACGTCGCCGTACCGGACTGCATCCCACATATGCCGCACCTGGAGCCTTACCCTCATCACCGCAGCCCACTCGACGTAGTTGGTTTTGGTGAGGGTAGGCCACCCGCCGCCGGGGCCGACGTCCCTGACGACAGCCTGGTACTCGTGGTGACCACGGTACCGAACCGGGGAGAGAGTCGCGTTGCCTGTGAGGGCCGCGCTCTCCGTCGACCCGTACGCCGCCGCCGTGCGTGCCTCCTCCAGGAGCGCCACCGCCGTGTGCGCCACCTTCAGGAGCTATCGCCGCACTCGTGGGCGTGCGCGGCTGCCCATTGCGCCGTTCGCCCTTGCGCTGCCTCCCTCTCTAGCAGCTGAGGGTCCGCGTCGGCGCTGTCATCAACAGAGCCGGAGCTGCTGTTGCTGCCGCGCAGAGCCTTGACCTCTGCTGCTGCCGCACGCGCAGCATCTGCCGCCGCCGCTGCTTCCACCTCCGCTCTGGCTGCTGCCAGCTCCGCCGCTGCCAGCCTTGACGCCCTTTCCGCCGCCGCAGCGGTCTCTGCCGCCGCTCGCTCGCGCTGCTCTGCCGCGACGAGCTCGGCCGTCTGCTGACGTCGCGTGCTCGAGGCGACCGAGCGCTGAGACTGCCCTGCGGACATGGCGCGCTACTGGGGGGCTGTTGCGTGGAGAGAGGGCTGCTTCTGACGAGCTGCTGCCCGTCTCCGGAGAGGAGTGAGCGGGGACAGCCGGAGCTGCTGCTGCTACCGGCTGGGGCTGCTGTGAGACCGGAGAAGGAGATGAGCAGGAGATGCTCAGGCTACAGGATACTAAGGCTCTGATACCACTTGTTACTCGCTGGAGTCTTGCTGTTGGTGATAGCAAGATCCTTACTCTCATCGAGAGGATGACACTTGGGGATGAGGCAATTTTCTTGTTTATTTCTCACACAATGCCATACCAACCTGAGGGGTTGGAGATACATATTTATAAGCTGCTAGTCAGCCAAGCATATGCCAAGATGCTATCCTAGCATATGCCAAGATGCTATCCTAGACTAGTCTAAGATGCTGTCCTAAAGCTAGTCTAAGATGCTAAAGCAAAAGCAAGTCGTAGATGTTAAAGCAAAAGTAAGTGCTAGATGCTAAAGCAAAAACAAGTCCTAGATGCTAAAGCAAAAAAACAAAAGCACCATGTACACCATGTGCAGACAACACAAAGACAACACAAAGACTTATCTATCAATATCAATGAAAATTTTGATAAATTGTTCTTATGTAATATTTTTTTGAACTTCAAACATTGTTTGTACCTAACATATTGAGTAACTTTTGTCTTTCAGCTCGGGAGCATTGCAGTGGTTATGAAAGCCCTGGAAGGTAAGCATGCCGCTCTGGAAGACAAGCACTCCTCGTTATCAAGAGAGAAGGATCTTGCATATGAACAAGTAAGGGAACTGCAGGGTCAGTTGAGAATAAAAAATGAGGAGTATGAAACTGCTGCGAAGTCACATCAAATGCAACTAAACAGCTTTGAGGAGCAGATTTCTTCTCTGCAAGAGAAAAGACATTACATGGATGAGAAGCTTGAACAGGAAGAGGAAAAAAACATGAGTTCTTCTATTAGTGTATTGATCTTGGAGAATAGTTTGGCTGATGTGAAAGACAAGAACGTTGCTCTTTTCAGTGAATGCCAAAAGTATGCAGAGACAAGTCAAACCGCAGAGATGTTAATTTTACAACTGCAGGATGAAGCCAGATACCATGAAGAGGAGAGGAAAACATTGCTAATGCATACTGAGAAACTTAGAGAAGGGATTTCACAACACATGAAGGTCCTTAATATCTACAAGGATTTAGGTCCTGCTAATATAGCTCAGGACGAAATTCTTTTGCAGACTGTTTCAGATGAAACCCTCAATATTCTGAAACTTAAAGAGGGAAGTGAAGATGCTAATAGCCTCATGTACACTGAGCTCGTGGTTCTTGCAGCAGTTCTGTTGCAAGTAGGAACACAGCTCAGAGATCTGCACTTGCAGAAGTGTGCCCTTGAGAAAGAAGTGGAAAGTGGGGCAGCAGAATTGCTTTCTTTGCAAAATAGCAATCAACAGATTTTGGCATGCAATGAACAGCTGAGGCAAGGGTTAAAGAAAGGCAGTGAAAGGGAAGAGCTTCTGAAAACTGAACTATTGGTTTTACAAGAGAAGCTATGTTGCTTGAGTGAGTCCTACCAGGCTTCACGAGATGAAATTGCCAACTTGTGTGAGAAAAATGAGTCCTTGTCTAGGGAATATCAGTCTTCGATTGAGAAGTACAATGCCTTGGAGGATGAGAATGGTACTTTTCTTGCAGAATGCATGAGGCTCGAGCACTTGTCTTTGTTCTTGAGGGGCCATAATAATGAGGTAGCATCTTCATTTGTATCTCTTACCGATGAGATGGCTTTACTGAGTTTAATAAAGGGTGAACTTGATTGTGAAGTCCAAGTGCTGAGCAGAAGAGCTACGATGCTTGAATTGGAAAATAATCACCTAAAGGAGTATTTTGTCTACTTGGTGGAGATTCTCAGGACTCGTTTAGTCCTTTCAGAGTTTGATCTGAACACTAGTAAAAGCGCCTGCAAGGAATTGGCCATTGAACTCGAGTCTCTAATGGCACAGTTGTCGCAGAAGGATGATGAGCTACTGGAAGCAGAAGAGAAGGTTCATTTCTTGCAAGAAAAGAACAGGGAATTATGTGGAGTTGCCGGGGCTCTTCAGGTTGCCATTGAAGGGGCTAAAGTGGTGAAAGGAGAACTTGAGAACAAAATCGCAACACTGACTGAGGAGGGTACTACCAAGGATGATGAAATTTTGCTTCTTCACCGAGCAAATGAGACACTGCAAGTGGAGGCTAACATTCTAAGAGACAAGGAAGGTAGTTTGACTTCCGTACATAAGTTCATGTCAAAAGAGGTTGAGCAACATGAAAGGGAATTTGTTGTGCTGATGGGTGATGCAATAACCTCTTCAGTGAATGCTGCAGTTTATGAAGAAAAAGCACTCAAGCTTATGATGGAGGGCAAAGTTATGGAGATTAGTGCAATAGCCCAAAAGATGTTGCTAACGAAAGAAATCTCCTCACGAGATGCTCATATTGAGGATCTGCATAAAAAGGTAACTGGCATGCAGGAAGAAAATGCAGAACTGAAGGCCGAGTTGAGCACACATCTAGCACTCGTAGCATCGTTATCTGATCATGTCAATGTGCTGGAAGAAGACACACTTTCTCTGTCAAATCCCTATAGCAAAGAAGGCAAAGAGGTAAGCTTCTTCAATCATCCTTTGTGGCTGGTCATTCTTTTCCATTTTTTCATGTAATTGCAACACTACCATTCTTACATTGAAGCAATTTAACCGCCATTTAGCTTTACTACTAGTGTAGTGATCAATGGTAATGTTAAAGTTTTGCTGCTGCTCATCCTCCTAGCGTCTTATGTTAGTAGCTGGATATATCTACTACAGTTTTATGCACAACATGGAAATGACACTATCATTTACTTCCATCAACCTATCTACTTTCTTCGTAGGAAGCTGTGCGGGTACCTTGTATGCAAGAGTGCAACCATGCACCAGAATCTTACGGCTCCCCAGAAGGAACTCCAGAGTTACAGCGGTTAATTGCACGAATAGAAGCACTTCGAGTGGTTATATTAAATGCCAAAGACCGTCAAGATGAGGAGTCAACTGAGTCTGCTGGTAAGTTGGCAGCAGCAAATATAGAGATTCAAGAACTTAAAGCAAGAGGCAGCTCACGCATGGAGGCAAGGGAAATATATTCTGACAATGAGAAGCAAAAAGATGCCGAGGGTTCCAAAGGGAAGCAGGTCCAGATGATGAAGGATATTGAGCTTGATCAAATATCTACTTGTTCACCATATGGCACTGGAGCTGCCCTCTACCCACTTGGCAATGGTGCAAATGCTGAGCTGGATGATGAGATGCTTCAACTGTGGGAGGCTGCTGAGAGGAACTGCAAGAACCAAACAGCCAAGTCCTCGTCATCTGAGCACGACATACAAGCAGTTGAGGAGGTGAAGAGTGAGTACGCTTCCTCTGAGCTAGCAAGGGTAAGAGACCTTGGGATCAATAAGCTCGAGATGTCAACGGCATCTGTAGAGCCTCAGGAAGTATGGAGCAAGAATGTACTCGAGAGGCTCACTTCTGATGCTCAGGTGCTGCTGAGCATCCAAGCGAGCATCGAGGAGTTGAAGCGGAAAATGGGAGGTCCATCAAAGGGCAAGTCCCCCATCAATTCTGAATACAACAGTGTCAGCACTCAGCTGCTTGAGACCGAGGGGTATGTCTTGGAACAGATCAATTTCAACAACAAATTGACAAAGAAGGCTGAGAATTATCCTGCACTGTCAGATAGTATGGATGCTGAGCGAGAAGGGTACTCCAGCAGGAGGAAAATCTCCGAGCAGGTGCAGAAAGGGTCGGAAAATGTGGCGAGGTTGGAACTGGAACTTCAGAAGATACAGTACGTCTTGCTAAAGCTTGAGGAAGAGCATGAATACAGAAGGCTTAAAGTCTCTGATAAGCGCACTCGAGTTCTTCTGAGGGATTATTTGTACGGGAGGAAGGACAACCGTGGTGGCGGGCAGAAGAAAAAGAAGAGGGTATCCTTCTGTGGTTGTGTGCGTCCTAAATCGAGAGCTGAGACTTAACCATTTTGTTCTGGCGGCAGCAAGAAATAAAAAGGAAATGAGATGTCAGCCCCAAGAGGCTGGCAAGGTATCACTGCTTTAAGCAAGTGATGTCCTTAGGACCCCCATTGTAATCGAGCTAGCATCTTAGTATTCAAAACAAGCTTATGTATCTAAAATTTCGGCTTTCCTGTTTAAATGAGGCCATCTTAGCTAGTTCAATGTGTCAAATCTTAGGCAGCCATATGATATATAAAGGCATTTTATTTCCTCTTATGCTGGCTTCTACAATGCATTTTTGCCTCAGGGCTCAGGCTATCAAATGATGTAATGTGGCCGTCGTGCAGTAGCCCGAATGCCAATGGCAGCACTGCTGCGTCTTCTGTGTTCGTGAGAAGCAACAGCTGAACAGAACAGTGTTGCTCTCTTGATCATTAGTTTTTTCCGAGCATTTTATAACACTAGCTCGTTCGTGCCTCCTCGTTGGACCATTTCTCGCGCGCGTGCTTCCAAAGAGGAGAGAACCTTCCGAAACCAAGACAACCCCCAGCTGGTGGCAAAACCAAGACCCAGAAAGAAGAAACAAATCGCGCGTCGTCGTCGCCCTGCCTCGCCCGCTCCGATCGAGACGGCCGGACAAATCTTGCCGCCGGCAGCTACTGCCCTGCATATGTATACATTAATTCATTCACTCCAGTGACAAGCTAGCCAGCATCCAGGCGGATCGACAAGAGGATGGCCGTGGCGAGAAGCAGCTCGGTGGTGGTGTCTGCGTTGCTCGTGGCGCTGCTGACCTGCACCACCACGACCAGAGTGGCCGTTGCCTGTCAGTTCTTCACCTCCCTTAATCGGCATGTACTGTACTGCTGTCTGTGCATTGGATGGCGATATCTCGTAGAGCTCAGCTCAGCTTAGCTATATACGAAGTTGATGATCTGTGTGTATGTATGCATGCATGCTACTTGTACGTGCGCGCCGGTGCGGGCTCTGATCAGATTCGATCTGCGACCATGCCAACTGCGGCAAGGGCAGCTGCGCCGAGGTGCCGGTGCTGCTCCCCTGGATGGTAGGGTACGAGTGCAACTGCGATCCCGGGTGGTCTCGGGTCCTCACGGCCGTCCCTTTCTCGCCCTGCATCATCCCCCACTGTAAGTGATAGCGTACGCGCGTATGATTCCTCTTCTTTTCAGACATGATCCGATCGAGTACTCCGCCCGTTCCATTTTAGGAGGGCCTGTTAATTAGTTTTCGGAACTCGTTGCGAATGATGTACGAGACATACATGCTTCGGTAATTCAATGTCAGTTCTGTTGTTATTTTACTTAATTTCAGGAGCTTTTGTGCATCATCTTGCATTCTTCTGACGCGCTTAATGGAACAATACTACAGTCATTCTCTTGATCCGTGGCTTTGCACAATCCGGCCTTATTATTTTTTCTTCTTTGGCCCTCGTAGGTGGCTTCGATCCCGCCTGCTTCAACATCACCCTGAAGTTACCACCGGGCATACCCGTGACAGACCGTAAACCCTCAAAACCTGCACTCTTCAGAACCTGATTACTAGCTACTTGACTAGTTTACCTAGGTGCCATTATCTGATCGTTTTTTGTCTTGCATGTTTCGTCTCTGCACATTCGCACAGCCTGCGTCGCCATCGACTGTGGCTCGGAAGGCACATGCAGGAAGGACGACGGCATGAAGTTCCACTGCGAGTGCAATCCAGGCTACGTCAACCTGCTCAACGTCACTTTCCTCCCTTGCGTCAAGAACTGTAAGATTGACATACGAAAAATTTGCAAGATTGAGTAGATGAGAAACGAAATTGGCACCACCAGGACTGAAACTGAACAGCTCGAGGCATGAAGAATTTTGCGTTTTCTGAATCTTGGTTGCCTGTGTACGTAGGTGCCTTCGGCCAGGACTGCTCCACGCTGGGACTCTCCCCTCCGCCCGCGTCTCCCCCGTCGCCGGCGCCATCAGGTAATCACGATTCATCTGGACCAATTGCTCCTCCATCCAGCCCAAAAGGCAATGCAATTGCACGAGGTTTAACCCTTCATTATTGAGATTTTTTTTATAAAAAAACTAGTGATATAGATTATAGATCAACACATCCATGTACTACACAAAAATGCACGGAAGGCCAGCACTGACTGTTCCTGTTTGTGCGGCATTTCTGCAGGCTCCGTTTCACTGCAAAGTCTACTGCAGCTGCTGTTGCTGGTCTCGCTCGCCACGGTTCAGATCATGTAATTGCACAACGAGGTACGGGAATGCATGGACCTAGGCTTTACTGGTAGAACAGAGCTGCCGTATATAGTTTGTGTCCAACTGTGAAAGAACCCTAAATCTTAATTAGCTCTAAGGCCAGTCTCAGTGGAGGTTTCATGTCCCAGTTTTCAACACATACATATTTTGGAAACAGTGCAGAAGAGTTTCATCCCTATGAAACTCTCTCTACTCCCATGAAACTTTTACCATCTCTCTCTTCATCAATACAGTGCCATGTCAGCGTATTTAATGCCCATGAAACTCCATGAAACCCCCACTGAGACTGGCCTAAACAGCGCCATTAAATTAAATAAACAGTAGATTAAGGATTATTAAGATAATTACAACATAATGTATTACAAAAATCGATTGCAATAAATTAAGATGGGCATTCCTAAGTAAAATAAAATCTTATTACAATACTTGGTTAATTACAAGAATGTGGTGTAAGTATGAAAAACAGGAAGAATCACATTGACTGGAAATTACATTAAATCATAATTAAATAAAATCGCTTTGCATACTGGTGTTGCATTACCTTTCCCGTGTATTTCTCACGAGTAGAACGCTCCAAAGCCCACCCAAACCCTAGCCCACCATTTTCTTTTGCGATTGGGGTGCGAATAAAAAGAACAATCTAAGAGAGAATAAAAGATATAAAAGAAAAATTACCATCAGAGCCCTTCATCTTTAAAGGCCAAAAGCATTGAGATAAGGGCCAAAAGCATTGAGATTGCTCATCAAGATTCCCAGACCGTCCCGAGCCAGTCAGTGCCTCTCATGTTAGTGGCCCTCATCATCCGGTAGCTAGAAAATCCCACGTCCACGTTTTTACTGACTTACCTCTGCCGTAGAAAATCCCTAGCACAGTACAAAGCCCACCCTTCAGACAGATGGTCCATAAGCCAATAGTGAACCAAGAGAGAGCTAGAGATAAGGTGAGGGCAAAACCGTCATGCATGGGATGAGAGAGAGGGAGAGAGGTAGCCGAATGCTTCCCCCTCTTAAGACAGCCCAAGTCTTCTCCTCACAAGCCCACTGAATTTTCCTTCTCAACCGAGAGCCAACACTGCCTCCTCATTCCCATAGCCAAGGCCAAGCTAAGCCAATGAACCATTGCATTGCTTCCCTCGGCCAAGGCCGGAGAAGACCTCACCTTAGCCAATCAGCCCACATGGAGAGAAGCAAGGGGAGGAGAAGAGGAGGAGAGGAGGCAAGGGAGTAGGGGAAGACGGAGAAACACGTGGACCACAGGGGACTAGGTTGAGCTGAACGTGACCACAAGATGACACCCTCGGCAACGATAAGGGGGACATTGTCCACATCTTCGCACACGTGAGGACCACACCACGACCATCACAAACATCATCGCCATTCCCAGCTTAACACCAAGTAGGCCTACTTTCCCCAGATCCGTTATTTCCTCTTGTAATCCCACAGCAAGGCTCAACACACAACACACCCTTACCTAGTCGGCCAAGCAAACCAGAAGAGGAGGAAGAATCACCTCAGCCGGCATGGCTACCACGCCGCCAGTGGCAAACCCATAGGAGCTGTCGTGCGCCCTCAATAGGGGGAGTGTGCTTCTTGGCGTAAAACCCCCTATCGAGTTTTGCCACATTGATGCTCGTAGGCTCTCCCAGCACCGTGCATGGTAAATAGTAGAACAAGGAAAAATCAATGGCTAAATCAAAGATGTGTAAAAAGTAATAAGGGGAGAAGATTGGACAATCCCAAGTGGGAGCCGAGTAGAGGTGAATCGGCGAGCCATAGCTAGCCACTAGGGATGCCATCAGAGCCATCATCTTCGGCCACGGTAGAGCTAGACTCCCATGCCAACCAAGCCAGCAGTGACATCCATGGAGGCTGAGTAAGGAGTAGCCGAACCAATGTCATGGCACTCGGCCATGACCAAACCAAACTCTACGGCCCAAGTCACCGGAGACCGAGGCCAAGGGCCAAGGTGGAGCCAAATCCCATGGCCGAAGAGAGAGTGTATCTGAATAGTCGACGAGCAACTACAGGAGGAAGACCAGTGACGCTTGCCCAACAATTCCCCTATAAAAACCAATCCAAGCCATCGGAAAACTGGATAAATAAAAGGGGGTGTCCACCACAAGAACTCACCAGGTGGCTAGGAATGACCAACACAAACTGTAGACACATCTCTAGCCAAAAAAACATAACCCTGAAGCAGAGGAGGGCAACCTTGTGAAGCGGAGTATGAAACGAGGTGCAACGCGTAGATTCGAAGCAAGGGAACCGAGGGAGGCAAGCAGAACAACCGGGACGCGCCCGCGGGTGGGTAGGACGACGGTGGCACCGCCAAATCAGAGGTGAAGGGGAGCACCGAAGATGTAGAGACTCGAAAAAGGGAGCAGCACGAGCATAACTGGCAAAAGGGGCCACTAGGTACGAGCCAACGAGCAGGGAAGGTGCACTCGAACACTCAGGCCCCGGCGGCAACATATCGAGGGAGGGCCAGAGGAGAACCAAGAGAGGAGCCGGGGGGCGGGGGGGGGGGGGGGGGGGCGAAGGGGTGAAGGGTGTGTGTTGTATCGGTGGGCGGGGGGGGGGGGGGGGGGGGGGGAGCCAAAGGGGTGAAGGGTGTGTGTTGTATCGGTGGGTGTTGTGTGTGGTGGCCATGTGTATAGAGTATGCTAGATCGGCTGGGCGAGTGGGCGGGGAGAGTGGTCGATAGGGAAAAAGAACAAGAGAAAGATCGTAGAAAAAATCACATTAGGGAAAAACGCTAACTTCACCAAGTAAATCCAAAATTTTTTGAGCAAATAAAATCAGCTAGAAATCCACCAAAATAGGAGAAACTGACTTGTTAAACTTATAAATTATATATTTAAGTATTTTCTCAAGTCACACGTCTGCCTGGTAAATGCAGAAGGCGAGTCGGCTCAAACTGAGGTAGCGGGCCCAGCTGCAGTTGACACCGAGGCTTACTACTATTACATAGGCAAGCTTGTCTCTTAACCATAAATCTAGTTATATTAAATGTACAAATTACATTTCTGTATCATCTATTGCATATGTGCATTAAAACCTTATTTCAAAACTAAAGCGGATAAAAGATATGAAAGAGAAGAGATATGAGAAAACAGCAGCCTAGCTGAAGGAGCAACTGGGTTGCAAGAGTAACTAATAGGATGGTAAAGGGGCCCTGGACAGGAAAGGGACGGAAGGCGGGACCCTTTACATATAGATAGAATATAAGGATCAACAAAACTCTCACTCATAAAGGGGCCATAATTTAGTGCCAACTATTTTCCTGTTTTCAACGGGTAGAAAATGCTACCTGTTACGTTATTATCCTCACCATAACAGGTAAGTACTATAAGTGTGAGTGTGTCGGAGGAACCCAGGACCGGTAGCGCAAGTCCAAAAGTGGGGGATTCCCAAGCACATATATTAGCGTAGGCGAAGTATTGAGTGAAGGGATAACCAGCCCAACCAACACTATTCAAAGTCGGAGGATGCCGAGTGAGCGTCCCATAACACTAATGGGTGGAGAATTAATAATGTGATATGAAAAACGTTCTGTATTTTGAACTTGGCACTGCATCAAAAGAAATGGGAGATACTTAGTTTCACGAGGGTTCAGAGTAGTTATGGGTACAGTGGCACAAGTCTACGTAGTGCACAATAAAATCATGAATTCATGCCTATCTCCCAGATCGAAGGCTACGGAAGTCACTAGGGCTCTTTTTTCTCACCGAGTGAAAAGTAGTATTTTCATAACTTAAATTTTGCCACTTAATTTGATAAACTAGTTTCTAGAATTAAATATGAGTTGGAAAATGTGATAACGAACAGAGAAAAGCCATACAGTGCATCTTACTAATAATACTTGCTAAGTACACTAGTCTCACCTTTGGTATTATTTCCTTTGTTAGATTCTAGACCAACTGGGGATTACCCTAAGTGGAATGAGGGACCCACATGCCCTGTTGAGGTCGCAGGGGGCGAGGCTGATTATCACAAGAAACAAGGTAAGGTGGATACCCTATATGGTGGTTAGGATGAGTAGGCGTCCCGCTGGGTAGAGCAAACGTGAGATAGGGTATATATCTCATATCTCCTGTATTCAAATAAATGTATTAAAGACTATAACCATACGTGGCAATTGCTGTAATAGAGGTACAATATTTATATTATTGTTTTGTTGTACTACTCTGGTAAAATTTATTATTCGTGAAAGCTGGGATAGACTGTACCAGCACACTCGATACATGTAATTCTACGCACAGAGAACTTCACACACGAAAACAGATCAAATTGTGAATTGTTAATTCTCGGGTCATCATGAGTGATTTCCGCAACAATTTTTTAGCAACCGGCGGATGTATATACTTGTTTTTTGCCGTACGAAACGACATGCACGCGCATGGCAAACCATACATCGTTAGAATGAACCCGAACTGAACTGGCTGACTCCGTGGAGATAGGTAACACAAACTAAGCACGTAGTAATTCACTAGTTTAGTTAAGGTTTCATCGTGTTCAGAGCATGGCCACGAACGACACAAGGAAATATGAACCCAGTGCACGTACGCATGTACTACATCATGCTTCATCAGCCTGACAAGCACAAGGTAAACGAACAGACTGATCAGTAGTTCAGTACTTCAGTCTTTTCGATCTTCACCCGATAATACAGCACTTGGCAGGATCACGGCGTTCAGTGCCGGCCTGCCCATTTCAATGAGAAGATGCATCATTTTACATAATAATTGAACTCGTGCTAAATTTCAGAATCTCGGGGGCTCTTTCGATTGTAGTAATCTCGAAGGAATCCAATCTTATAGAAAGTTTTCGGCACTTTGGAAGTTCCACAGGATTAAGCTCTCGTAAGATTCCTATGGAACCACTCACTCCATAGGAATTTAGAGGAATTCTAATGTGAGGTTGAATCTCAAGGAAAATTTACTTTGTGTCTTGCTTGCACCTCTCCCTCATCAAATTCCTACAAAATTCGTGTGAATCGTCTATACATCGCTTGTGAACCATTCCTCTGTTTTTTCCTATAGTATTATACCGGTATTCCTATATAATTCCTATATGTTTCTTATTCTTGCATTTTTCATTTCCGGCATTACGGAGAGGCGTTCGGTTACTTATATAATTAGAGTACATAAATGTATAGTATGCGTACATCATCAGTAGCAAGATACCTCGCTCTCGCCGTACTCCTCAGCTAACCCGGAAGAACTCCGACTCTGCCAGCAGCCTGCTCATCAGGCATCACAACCCTCATATTCCCCTTGCTGGCTTGCTGCTCTCTTCTACTACGTTACGAGTCAGTAAATATCAGACACGTCTGCTGTTCCGATTGCAAATCTAAGTTGTTTTGGATATTGAGATGGCCTGGTAACATCTTAACTGCTAGTATTTTTTAGCGTAACTGTCAAAACCCATTGAAGATTACGAAAGTATATTAATCCAAACTAGTAATATGATCGATTTTCATTTTGATATTTTTTACGCATAGAAGGCTAAACCAAAAGTATATATTTGATATTTCTATGACGAGTTATACTTGTATAGGAGGAACCGAGGAAGTAACCTTGTTATAGGTGTGAAACCTAAACACAAGTGAGAGGTGGATGTCAGCCGTCTTATGGGTCATCATCCATAAGAGTAAAAATGACATGGTAATTTATATAGGCTCAGAGATCTGAGAGGACCACTCTACTCCTGTCAGTGAGTCAGTGGGGGTTACCTCCGGGGAGCAGATCCCTGGAGCTCACCAGTTTGAATATGGGCCTGTTTGGGAGAGCTCCACCAGCTCCAGATCCACGAAAAACAGCTCCACTCCATGAAATTTTACCCAAACGCTCCAGCTCCGCGAAATCTGGATCCACCAAAATCCTGAATCTGAGGGCCAGATCTATGAATTTCATGGAGCTCCTCAAGGGGTGCTTCACCGTGGAGTTAGGTGGTAATTACCCACCAATGACACTGGTTACACATCCCATCCCACCAAAAGTGGCCAATCCCACCAAAACCTCAATTTCGTGGATCTGGAGCTGCTGTACAAGCCAAACACTCCATGTTGGGATCCCAAATCCACGGTGGAGCTACTCCATGGTGGAGCTGCTGCTCCAGATCCACGTTTTCAGTGGTGGAGCTCTCCCGAACAGGCCCTATGTTTTTTATTGCTCAAGAGAGCTCTCCTTACAAATAAGGGATACACATGGTATTTATATGCTCTTGGGCCCATACAAATAACCGAAATACCCCTTGTGGAGATAGTTAATCTATAAGTACAAGCGAAGGGTACTATTGTCCTTTCTAGGCACAACAGTAGTTCTTTGATCTACATATCATCTAATTAGTCATTGGTTGCACCATAATTGCAAGGCCATATGGCGAGTGGCCCCATGTCTTCGGGAATGTTCTTGGGCCAGTGGGGGCCATTCGTCTTGTGGGACCCATCAAGGATGGATGCACCCTTCAGATAGCTTTGACCCTTGATGATAATCCCTCTGGTGTCTACAGGGGGTCGTGGAAAGTGTAGTCATTGTGGAAACCCCTTGTAGTTGGGCTGGAGACGTAGCCTTCCCCGGCGAAGGCCTCATGGGAGCCCCCGTTCCACTTCCCTTGGAAGCGAGGGATAAGGAGACTCATGAGCATCCTTCATATGCTCTGTCTTTTCTAGAAAGGTGTTAGTTATTCCTTCAACACTAGACCCCTTGCCCCTTGACGCTAGAAGAAGCGTCTAAATGGGTAGTATTGAATTGTCATGCATGGCACGTTAAGATTGTGGGAGAATATTGGGCTTGGCCAAATTCTTACATCCCTACCATGTTAATGTCGATACTTAGCCAAATTTCGGTGGATCCAATGGTCGATCACGTACTACCTTTCTGTAGACTTATCGAAGTATGGAGCATTTTAGATGGGAGGTGCTAAAATTCCTCAACACTAGCCTCTATGTCCCTTGGGTGCCTTTCAAGGTGCCCGAGGGGCAAAGAAGAGTGTTGAGGTCTTGTATCTTGTTGATGAATATACTCGCTACGACACGTTGGGAGTATTTTTTTGATGTGCACTTAGCAAGGCGCTTTTGCAAGGCGCCAAAGACTTAGTCAAATTTTGGCTTAACGAGAATATAGACGTCCGAGACTTAGCCAAACTCTGACTTATGCCACGTGAGGCATGAGGGCCAAGGAATTCATGCGAGGGCACCTATGACTTAACCAATTTTGGTTCGATGGGCACATGGACATACAACACTTATCCAAATTTTTGTCTTCATATCATGTGAGTGCTCCACGCAAGGGGTGAGGGTTTCGTGTGAGGCACGAGGACTGAGGGATCCATATAAGGGCACCCATGACTTAGCTAAAATTCTGACTCGATGGGCACAAGAGTGCCTAAGACTTAGCTAAATTTTGACTTCATATTACGTGAGTGCTCCACGCGAGGGGTGAGGACTTCGCATGAGGCACGAGGCCTGACGGATCCACGCAAGGACACCTATGACTTAGCCAAAATTTTGACTTGATTAGCATGAGGGCACATAAGACTTAGCCAAATTATGGCTTTATATTGCATGGGTGCTCCACGCGAGGCACGAGGCCTGAGGGATCCATACGGGGGCACCCATGACTTAGCCAAGTTTTAGCTCAATAGGCACATGGGAGCCCAAGACTTAGCCAAATTTTGACTTCATATCGTGTGAGTGCTTCATACGAGGGGCGAGGGCTTCTCACGAGGCATGAGGCCTGAGGGATCCACACGAGGGCATCCATGACTTAGCAAATTTTTTGGCTTGGTAGGTACGTGGCCGCTTAAGACTTAGCCAAATTTTGACTTCATATCACATGAGTGCTCCACGTGGGAGTTAGGGCTTCACGCGAGGCACAAGGCCTGAGGGATTCACAGGAGGGCACACATGACTTGGCCAAAATATTGGCTCGATGGGCATGTGGGCATCCAAGACTTACCCAAATTTTGGGTTCATGTCATGTGGGTGCTCCACATAAGGCTCTAGGGCTTTGCACGAGGCCTAAGGGATCCACACGAGGGTACCATGACTTAGCCAAGTTTTGGCTTCATATCATGTGAGTGCCCACGCGAGGGGCGAGGGCTTCGCACGAGGCATGAGGCCAAAGGGATCTACGGGAGGACACCTATGACTTAGCCAAAATTTTGGATCGATGAGCACGCAAACACCCAAGACTTAGCCAAATTTTAGCTTCATATCGCATGAGTGCTCCATGCGAGGATGGGTGCCAAATTGTTGTTTCTTGCTAGCCCATTGTGTGATGTGGTTTTCATTGTCCTATTATCAGCGGCGACCATAGCTTCACTAGCTCGGCAATTGTTGTGCCCAAGCACAGCAAGCTGAACATGATGGACATGCAAGATGCTCAAAGTAAGGCCTAAGTGATTGATGCGTGGGTGTTTATGGCCTGCCACAATGAAATCACTACCAGGGTAAGGCTTTGGTTGTCATAGTATATTCTTATTGCATGCTCCAGTAGCCCCCTATCCTTGGGTGTAGAACAGTGGAGGCATCAAGTGATAAGTGGAATCAGCTATTACCATAGAATGTGGTGATGTCCAATTTCTCATAACAAGGATTGAAAAATAATCAAGGCACTAGCAGTGGTTGCCCCTAGTTGTTTAAGGGGGTCCCCGTGATACTAAGTCATGGAGGAAGTGATCTTGCCTTAGTGAGAGTAGGCTCAAGTGTGGTGATGAAGCCAATTGGACAAAGATGCTGGCATTAGGCCACCTTGCCAAGGCTTGGCCTGTGAGGCAAGTGGTGCATTGGAGTGAAGTCGATGGAGGCAAAGTTGTGGATGCAGGGCTACCTCATCGAGGCATAGCCTTCAAGGCAAGCATCGCATCGAAGCAAAACCAGTGGAGGCGAAGTAGTGGATGCAGTCCGCCAAGCTGAGGCATAGCCTTTAAAGTGGGTGGTGCATCGAAGCGAAGCCTGTGGAGGCGAAGTAGTGGACACGAGGCCACCCCACAAAGGCATAGCCTTCGAGGCGGGCGATGCATTGGTGTGAAGCCGGTGGAGGTGAAGTAGTGGATGTGGGGCTGTCCCATGGAGACATAGCCTTTGAGGCAGGTGGTGCGTCAGAATGAAGCCGATGGAGGCAAAGTAGTGAACATGGGGCCACCCCACCGAGGCATAGCCTTCGAGGTGGGCAGCACATCGGAGTGAAGCTGGTGGATGATGAGAGACTAAGGGTTACATAGGAGAAGCTGAGAGACACCAAAGAGAAGTTAAGAGTCACTAAGAAATGACTGAAGGTTTCCAAGGAGAAGGCGGGGATCATTCACCGAGCGAACGTAAACTTGAAAATGTTGTAGATTTCGAGTGAAAGGGAAAAGGATTACAATCATTTCTCGTAGCAAGATAATATTCACCTAACATGATAGATGATCAAAGTCGTTGTTGTGGGACAAGTAGAGTCCCATCACTTTAGATAATGGGATCTCCGAGGTGATAGCCTTATGCAGGCATAACAGCTCTCGATCGATGTTTGAGCTGGGTTGGTGGTAGATGATTCAAGTTGCCTGAAAGAGATGTATATGATTTGTTGAAGAGCAACATAAAGCTACTAGGGGTTAGATTCCCTAGTAGGGTTGAGATCGCCCATGAGACTAAGTCACATACACATTAGAGGGGTGCCTATGAGGCTAAGTCGTGGGACACCTTGGAGGTGTACCCATGAGACTAAGTCACAGGCATATCAGAGGGGTGCCAACGAGACTAAGTCATGGGTACATCGAAGTGGTACCCATCAGACTAAGTCACGGGTACATCGGAGTGGTGCCCATCAGACTAAGTCATGAGACACCTTAGAAGGGCTCTAAGAAGGGACAATCTTTTTCTTTTTGAGTATGTAAAGCTCTCGAAAGGTAATCCTAGCATGCCCCTGAGGTGTGAGGCAAGGGTTCTTCCTTAGTCACCTCATGGGTGCATGGACATGCGACTTGGCTGAGGGCACGCTTGACGTTACATGGCAACTTCCCCTGCGAGGGCCATAGCCGTCCATAGTATGAACATAGTAAGGACCAATGCCCATGCCCTTTGGGAAGGGGATGTCTCTCGGCCTTCACAAAGTATGACGACTGTGGAGACCTTTTACCCCATAGGTGGGCTTTTTTCCTTTAGTGATCGGGAATACATGAGAATGGTTCACCTTTGCCAAGCAATGAAGCAAGGCATGCGTTGACCCAAAGGTCATTCAGCATGTGGCCTGGAGTCTAAGAGGGATGAGTCCTCAGCACATCTATCATTGGGAATTGGGCCTAAGTTGTCGCTCATACTCTAGGTCTAGTAGGACACGAGCCACCATGGTGGAGGCGACAGACGCAACCACCTTGGACTTTACTAGGAGAGACCATAGAGGTCGTACACCCTATGCACCATGAGGGTGAAATCCTATGCAAGGAAAATATTTTGAAAGCCCAAATGAGAGCAGTGAGATTTATAATTTAGGATTGTCTTCTAACAGTTACTGCCGATTTCACTGACTCGTCACTCCGAGATCTACTCGGGAGAAGCCAAGGAAAGCTGTGTCATGGTTCCAGTCATAGCTAGTTAACATTTAATTAACACTGCCGTTTCAACCTTATACACATTTTAGAAGAGTCAAGAAAGAGGCATAAACACGTAGATTTGTCTGAATAAGTGACGAGCACGAGTAAAAGGCGTTGTCTCCTTATAAAATTCTCTGTATTTCGTCCTGAGCAATCCATCCTACTGATAACTGCATTGCTTGATAGCTGATACCATCTTACTTAGCAAAGCTAATAGAACTGTAGATGCTATTGTGTGGCTTTTGTGGTTGAAATTTCGCCTCGGGCTAGTCCAGAGGCTATCGTCACTGATCTGGTCAGAAGATCCTGTCTTTGACTAATTTAGTAGTGCAATTATGCTACTTCGTGTTCGCTGTTCTCGCGAAGATTTCGGGCAAGGAAAAGGCTGTGAAATCAAATTCTGGGAAATTCATATATAAGTCATATGTCGTCAAATTATCGAACTTTGGTATTTTAAGCCAGATTGTTCGGATGTCACGCTGGTCAAACTATCCAAAATCCGCTTGGCCATCGCTGGAATAGGTTAAAGTAGATGCATAATCACCGTACATGATCTTACGGCACGTAGCTATTCGTGCATTTTTTTATGCGTTTTTTGGTTTTTAACTATAACTTATCTATTTATTACTAAAAAGCGGTGACAGGTAGATTTGCTGAGAAAAAAAAATATGCTAAAAATTCTCACAAAATATAAAATATCGAGCTTTTAATTTGATATATTCAAGTTATAATAGCTCCAATTAAAAAAAAGAGTCATGTTACAGGACAATCTAAACTAAGAGAGATTCGAAATTGGCTCCAAGAGTTCAGCAGGCAGGTTAGGAGTGCTGGGTCAATACAGCCGGCCCTGTGGGTGCGACACCAGGCCTGGCCTACATAAACGGGCCGTCTCAGCATAGAAGATTTATTGGAACGAAATGCATCTGTACCTGCTGTTACGAGTTAGACTTGACAACCGAATTTTTTTTAGATCACTTGATAATCAAATTGCTTTGCAGGGTGTATAAAAAACAAATTGTTTTGCAGGAAGTAGCACGTTTTTTTTCACGAGGAAGTGATAATCTCCATCCTTATTTATACTTCAGGTACAAATTATTGCACGCCGGTTCATTTCTTGACCATGAATTCTCCGGTGGCTTCTTTTAGCATGAATTGTGCCTGTTCATAAGAGAGAGTACGGAAAGAGATACTCACATATGATTTTAGCCGATATAGATGAAGTCGAGATAATATCATAGATATTTTAGAGTTGCTAAGAAAAAAAGAGAAATGTGTTAGAAATTCTCACAAAAAATAAAACATTTAGCCCTTAATTTGGTAGATCCAAGTTACAACGGCTCAGATTAAAAGAAAAAGTCTATGTCAAGTACAATCGAAACTAAAAAAAATTAGAACTAAAAATAAATAAAAATTAGTAATTTAATTTCCATACGACTTTCGAAGTAACATCTATAAATAACTCGCGTAGAGCCGAGGCTGCCTAGGGTAAGGGTTCTGCTTCCTCGAGAGAGTCGAATCGAATCGAGCCCGAGCGCTGGAGATGTCGCGGACACTGGTGCAGCCAGTGGCGGACCCAGGATTTGAATCCAGGGTATGCATCTAGCAATCGCCAATTTCAAACATTTGTCTCTACTCAAAGTCTCAAACTCAGTAACTAAAAAAGTTATAGGCTATGGAAGTTCAGGGAATTACCCGCAATTGCCTCCGGATGATGCCCCTTCGGTCCCTTGGGGTTATCCCAGAGAAGCGCGTCGGCCGAAGCGTCTAGTGGAGGTGATACATCGGGCGACTCGGCGGCGACTCCAGGGTTTCTTCGACGGATTGCTCAGCGACGTCAGTGTCTCCACGGCGAGAACAGAAGCGTCTGCTAGCTTCCTCTCCTCTACAAGGTGAGGTCTCATCCGCCTAACCCCATTCCCCACCTCTCTCGTTCCACCGGCCTCCTCTCCTCAGGCCATCCCCATCGACGGGGCTGTCGCACCGGAGCCCGCCGCCGGGGTCTCGGTCTCCTCTCCTCAGGCGGTCAGGCCGTCCCCGCCGACGGGGCTGCCGCATTGGAGCGTGCCGCCGGGGTCTCCATTTCCTGCGGTCGCGGCCTGGTGGCCAGCCCAGTGCCGGTGCCGCCCTCGCGCCCTGGCGGCCCGCGCGCCTGGCTGAGCCCGCGCGCCGCTGGGAGTCAGGATGGGGGCGGGGCGCCTGGCGGAGGCGGAGGGAGCCGGCCGCCGGGAGTTAGGGCACCGGGAGACGGGAGCGGCGCGTCCGACAGGGAGAGTCGGGGTCGGGGCCGTCAGCCGTGGGTTAGGGCACCGGGAGACGGGAGTAGTAGTAGTAGGTTTTTGGGCCAAATTGCAGGTAGTTCTGGGCCTATATGGACTACCTGCTGGGCCCGCCCCTGGGTGCAGCTGGTGGGGGCAGAAACAACGGCTGATGAATGTGGCGGTGGTGCGACTGTGGAAGCACGGCCAATGCTTCAAGATCGCCTGCTTCCCCAACAATGTGCTCTCCTAGCACTCCTGCGTCGAGAAGAACCTCGACGAGGTGCTTCAGTTCCACACCGTCTACGACTCCAACGTCTCCAAGGGTGTCCTCGCCAGGTCCAAGGACCTCATCAAGGCACCAAGATCTGCACCGAGGTATCCTTCTCTCTTCTTCCCTTCTTGTGGATTGCGTTCTTGTCCTGCCTCGAAATGGATTCCTATTCGTGTGTTGTGAATCATGTTCAAAAGTACTAGATGATTGCTGCTACTAGGCGCTAAAGAAGAATTCTTGATTCTATCAGATAATGGAGAAAGGGGGACCTGTAGGTTTCTGGCAAGGAGAGGGAGGCACAGTTGTCTAACCAGTTCAGGGATATTGCCACCATTGTGATGGAGAAGACCATCAACCCTGAAACCCGGCGCCCCTACACCATCACCACGATCGAGTGCCTCATGCATGAGATCACTTAGCGGTAGATCCGAACCTCAGCTCCAAGGAATAGGTAGCTGCCTACCTACTTTATGGATATTCTGGACTGCTATTTGAGTACAACACAATAATAATTAAACACAAATTAGCAAATTAAAAGAAAGGTTTCATCATGTCAAGCACAATCCAAATTAACTAAAATTTGCAATAAAAAATAAAATAAAATTAGCAATTTGATTTTCATATGAATTTCAAACTACACCCATAAAAAAACTAAATTCAGAATAATAATTAAAAGAAAAACGAAAATAGTTTTTATACGAATTCCACCCTAAAACTAAAAATAAATCCATGTCAAGTATAATCCAAAAACATTAAAATTTGGAATAAAAATTAAAGGATGATTAGATATTTGATTTGTAAATGAATTTAAAACCTAAATTTCAAAAATATTAAAATTTACAAGCCTATACTAATTAGACACTCTAGGGAAGATCACGTATTAACCAGAAAGATCTAGCCATCCATCTCGCGACCCAAGTTAGAATAGCTCATATTAAAAAAGAATCATATGTCAAATGCGATCCAAATTAATCAAAATTTAGAATAAAAAATAAAAAAATTAGCAATTTGATTTTCATACAATTCTTAAGTAACATTCATGAATAATTAAAATTTAGAATAATAATTAAATAAAAATTAGCAAATTAAAAAAGAGACCATTTCAAGTATAATCCAAAATAACTAAAATTAAGGGAAGAAAACAAAAACAAGCTATTTGATTTCATACGAATTCCAAAGTAAATCCTAAAAAAACAAAATATATCTATTATATACTAAAAGTCAATCACATGAGTTTTACATTTGCTAAAAAGGAGAAATAAGCTAGAAATAATAAAAAAGAAAAACATATGTTCTTTGATTTAGTAGACCCTTATCATGATCAATAAATGATCATAGTGGATGTTTTAGATAAAATAAGAAATCTTATAAGACAAGACTACACATTATAGATTCTAGATGAACTCAATAAATAAAAAGAATCCTATATGACCCGCACTAATATTCTCGTACGAGAGGAAAAGAAGGATATTGACGTGCAAAATAAATGAATAAAAGCCATGCATAAGAAAAATAAGAAAAAAAGTGGCACTTGGCAAGAAAAAAAGGAGAAATAAAAAAAGACAAGATCTATTCTACATGCACACTTACCAACAATGTGTGTTTCATAACTTTAATTTTTTTTCTAGAATCACTATAGATGTGGTGGATTCTAATTAAAATTGAGCTATATCAACCATTGGATGTTGTCTATCATACAATAAAAGCATAGGATTGTTGATTACATCAGCTAATAGAAAAAAGAAAAATTATAGAAATTCACCCAAAAATAAAAAGAAACATTTTGCCTTTAATTTGGTGCACCCTAATTATGTGTAGCAATCCATAACCAATGGATGTTACCTGATAAATGAGAATAATTGCAAGAAATTCTAAAAAAAGTACCTAGCTCTCTTAATTAGGTGGACCCTTCTTATGATTAACAAATCATGGCCAATAATTTTTTCTTGATCTATGAAAGTGCACATAAAATTAATTTACACCGTGATATGCATGCATGTATAGTTGAGAAACTCTTGCATGAAATTAAGATGTGAGATACTGGAGATAGAACTGAACTCAAGCGATCCACACATAGGAACAAACTTGCCTATAATATCTATTATAATTTTCATTTTTTCAATTGTATTAATATGAATACAACTATTGTCTGTATTATTGGAGATGTCAATTAAAAATTATAAAGAACAAATATTTCCTCTTAAAGATATAATATATATTCTTTGTTTTAACATGTACTACTATATATTAATACCATAAATGAAACCAATTTTACAAATATGGAAATTAAATCAAATTGATAATGCTCTAAAATTTTAATATTTTTTGATGAGGGCATGACCCCAATGGATACAATCATATTTGCTATACTTGCTATTCCAATTACAAGAGCTTGTACACTTCACTTAAATTATTATATGAGCTCGTTTTTAGAAGTGCTTTTATATTATATGAACTAACAAATTTTATTTTTGCAGTGCCACCAGCAGCTGTTGAGCAACAACACCTGTAAATTCTATGTTTGCCACAACATGCAGCTACTCATCAGTTCCATGAAGAACAATTATAAGGTTTGTCAATCTTGTGATAATTATTTCATACTATATATATATATATATATATATATGTATGTATGTATGTATGTATATATATGTATGTATGTATGTATGTATGTATGTATGTATGTATGTATGTATGTATGTATGTATGTATGTATGTATGATATTGATCTTCATACCGATAGATTCCGTCCATCACTACAACCCCACTGGAATAGGCCGACCTCAAATATATTCAAGGACAATATGCATACTTCTTGATGTCTAAAGTTATAAAAGAAAATAGAGAGTTCCACAATGTAGAATGAATTTCACTGGGATAAGATTGAGCTTAATTGTTCATGTGTGTACTTTTATTTTTATTTTATTTCTGTTAATTAAATTATGAAATAGATGTTCTTATTTCTAAAATGAATGAATATGAATTAGATGTATATATACTATGTGATCTGCTTGTTTCAGAGTGCATGACTAGCATTTCTTGAGGCTAGCCAGCAAACAGAAATAGATTTAGAAACGGAAAAGAATATCACAGATGGTTATTAACTCGTAGCCATCTGTGATAGTAGAAGCAATCTATGATATATGGTTTATCACAGATAGTTTGTAGTTGAAATCGTTTGTGATAAATCATATATCACAGACGGTTTCTACTACAAACCAGTTGTGATAGTCGATGGTTTTTACTAAAAACCATCTGTGATAGCCTGCATCACAGAAGGTTCGAAAGCCGTCTGTGCTTACCTAGTATTATTACTGACCCATAAACTAAAACGGCTCACGAAACTATTTGCGATAATATTTTTGAACCGTCTTGTGATATGCACTAGGGAGATGTATCTGTATCCAGCAAGCAAACTGTGTCCATGTATTACTTCTGCAAGAACTCCGAAGATAAGGAGCTAGCCTAGCTCAGGCCCCCACAGAACACACGGCCATTAATCAGCCACGGGCACACCAAACTAATCGTCCCCACCTCCAGGTCCATGGCCTTCCAGCCCGCCCTGCACTCCTTGATTAACATGGTCGCGTTTGCGCACTGCCTACTGTTGTTTCTCGGCATGGCGTCTGCAGGAGACGTGTTCGATCATGGCAGCCATGGTGTCGGTCTTATCCGTGTCGACGAGGCCAAGAAGTGCTCCCGGGCGCCGGCGGGCGTCGAGCCGCCGCCGCCGAAGCCGCTGCTGATCGCCGCACCGTGCGAGGCCGGGGACTACCCGGTCGTGGTGTTCTTCCACGGCTATCTGGTGGAGAATTCCTTCTACTCGCAGCTGTTCCAGCATGTGGCCTCCCATGGTTTCATCGTAATTGGCCCTCAGGTACGTAACCAGGTCATAAGTGTCCGGTTCTTTGAGTACTGCGTAGTAATTAAAACGGTTCAGATTTCTTGTACTTTTTCTTTATTGATCTTAGTCTGCAAATCGATGAGAAAATTATTGATGAGTTAGTAGTATGCTAGCAGTACATGTATATGAGATATGGTGGCACAGGATTTTAGTGGCCTAACAATGAAGTTTATGAGAAGTGAGGACAATTATATATACTGCTAATTAATTAAGCTAAAGTCGAGTACAAACGCGTGCAGCTTTACACGATATCCGGGCCCGGCACCACCGCCGAGATCAACTCGGCGGCAGCCGTCATCGACTGGCTCGCCGACGGCCTCCCCTCCGCGGTACCTCCCAACGTTCGCCCGGACCTAACCAAGGTCAGCTAACCACACCACGCAGACCATCACTTGGAGATCATCAAGCAAAGTTTAACACACTGGCAATTGTGTCATCCCTCAGGTGTCCATCTCCGGCCACAGCCGCGGCGGCAAGGTGGCCTTCGCGCTCGCGCTGGGCCACGCCAAGATCTCCCTGCCGCTCGCCACGCTCATCGCCGTGGACCCGGTGGACGGCATGGGCGTCGGCAAGCAGACGCCCCCGCCGATCCTCACCCACGGGAAGAACTCGCTGCGTGCCTCGGCGCCGGTGATGGTCATCGGCTCGGGGCTCGGCGAGGTGCCGCGCAACCCGCTGTTCCCGCCGTGCGCGCCGCGGGGGGTGAGCCACGCAGCGTTCTACGACGAGCTCGCGGCGCCGGCGTGCCACCTCGTGGCGAGGGACTACGGCCACACCGACATGATGGACGACGTGACGCGGGGCGCCAGGGGGCTGGCCACGCGCTTGCTGTGCAAGAACGGGGACGCCAGGGCGCCCATGAGGAGGTTCGTCGGCGGTGCCATGGTCGCGTTCTTGAAGCGGTGGGTGGAGGGGCGGCCGGAGTTCTTGGACGGCATCAGGGAGAGGCCGGAGGTGGCGCCCGTGGTGCTGTCCGTCGTGGAGTTCCTCGATGAGTAGCTAGGAGTACTGATAGCTATGCTCTGCCGACAATGATTGATCAGAAGAATACGTACAGCAATAGAGACTTAATTCTAATTTCTCTGGGTTGTTTTCAGAACACGTACGTAAGGGAGTGTCTATACAACATTCGACTATTTTTTAGGATAAAAACAGTCAGATTTCGAACTGTTAGATGGAGATCCAACGGCCTAGATCATTTTTTTGAAGGGGGGTCATTTTTTTTGGAGGGGGGTTTGTATGGGTGAATCCATTGGATGGAGATCTAACGCCTCAGATCAATCTAACTGTTTTTGTCCTCAAAAACAGTTGAATGTTGTATAGACATACACTTGTTTTTAACGGCATGGAGAGCATGTTCCCGCACTTGCAGAGCCAGGCCTCTGGATAGTACTCGAGCGGGGAGCGGCTCCGGCCGGCAGGGCACGCACCCGTCGCACCGCCCCCGGCACGACGGCGGGGCCGACCCTGGCCCTGCCGACCTCGGCCGCCCCGGCGCCTCACTAAGCACCACCGAGCCCGACTCCTCCGCGCCGCTTACTGTGCGAGGAAAATGTACGTAAAAAACACACATGTCGTGGGAGTCCTTGTGCCAAGAAACTAGCATAGAGAGGCGCGCGACGCGAGCAGGTGGTTTTGAGTTACCGTGAGCTGCGGCGACGAATAGGATGACGACGGTGAAGGGGAGGAGCACGGCAGGGAGCCGAGCTGCATGGTTCATAATTTCGTCTGAAATAGGACGAAATTTCTGAAATTTTTTCCCTTTCGTTACCCTCCGAAACATGAACAATTTAGTCAAATTTTGGTCAAATTTGGCTTTATTTGAAATTTATCTAATTTCATCTAAAATTTGATTAAATTTCATTAAAATGCAAATGCCGTTTGAACATTTTGTCCAAAATTTTAAACAAAATTCCGTCACTTTCGATTCTTTTACTGCCTTGCGAAATTTTTTCCAAACCGGGAGATTTTTCCCTACCGAACTCTCGCTGATGCTCCCATGGCCGAGCTAGCTAGAAATAACTCTTACTACCGCACCCGGCTCGCGCGCACACAAGGTGATCCATGGACGCTCTGAAGGATATGGAAGGAGACACGCGTGGGAAGGAATGGAGGATGGCAGGGTTTTTTGAGGCTATGACTCATAATTTTTTGCTTAAATTTTTGAATTATAGTTGTTCATAAAAGAGATTACGAATAGGGAGACAGTCACATATAATTTTGATGGGTATAACTGAAGTTGTTACGAATAGAGAGATCGGTAGTGGCGTTTGGCGGCTCGGTTCGGATGAATCGGACCGTGGATGTGGGGTCGGCTTGCTGCTGACCGCTCTGCTGGGTAGCTAGCGACCGGCGGCAGCAGTACTGTCTCCTCCCCTAGCCGCGTGGTGTCATGCGTGCGTTTGTGGTCCGGAAAGCCGAGAGCGCGTCGGAATTGGGGTTGCCGTCGACGAATGGATGAGCTTTCGGCTCTTGGTGTTGGATTGGGCCCGTTGATCTCGCGCATGCATGGCTTCATGAACTGTCGCTCCCCTTACGTGGGTTAGCTCCACCAGTGATCTGTCTGCTCCATGCTCCATGCCCAGTATGTGTTTGTTTAGGCAAGAACAACTCGGCGGCGGCTCTCATCGACTGGCTCGCCGACGGCATCTCCTCCTCGCTGCCGCCACCCAACGTCGACCGCCCGGACCGAACCTAACGAAGTTAATCACTTCGAGATCATCAATCAAGCAACAAAGTTAATACTAATACGATCATGCCATCCGCGCATCCCTCAGATGTCCATCTCCAGTCACCCTCATCGCCGTCGATGGCAAGCAGACGCCGTCGCCGATCCTCATTCATAGGAGGCGCTCGTTGCGCGGCTCGACGCTGGTGATGGTCATCAGCTAAAATGAACCCATTTTGTAAAATCTCATGAGCTAAAATTGTTTAAAAACACTCTAAATTAGTTGTCCTCTCTATTGATAGAAATAATGTGTATGACCGGTATAGCAACAGAGGGGTAAATGATGTCTTTAAAATTTTTCTCTAAGTATCCACTAATTCTTTCCTCCAACACCTATTGAGTTATAAAGATTAGAATTGAAAGCCAAAGCAAACAACTCAAAAACCAGAGAGAAGAAAAACACATCTCCTCATTGGTCTAACCACTACAGGGATGCTACTCTAAGCGATGGAGCACCAGCGGTCTAACCGGCTTAAAGTCGATGGTCTGACCAGTGACTGGTTGGACCGGGCCTAGGGGTGGTTTGACCCCCACCTCTGTTTCCAAAACAGATAATCAGACTGAGACAAGACCGAAAAAGGTGCAACTTCCAAAATCCTCGATAAAAAAGATGAAACTTTACATACACTTTGCTAAGGGTCTTAAAAAAATCTATTTCATTCAAAGATCACATGAATTTTGGTCCATGTTTCAACATATTCCTAGAACAAATAAGATTGCATCAAAACTAGGTAAACTTCCACTACTACAGAAAGGGTCATCACAGACGGTTCGGAAACGTCATCACAGACGGTTTTCTGAACCATCTGAATTTATGGGTCAGTGATAATCGAAGGTTATCACAGACGGTTGTCGAACCGTCTGTGATATTGATATATCACAGACGGTTTTTAGTTAAAAACCGTCTGTGATAGCTGCTTATCACAGACGGTTTTTAACTTAAAAACCGTCTGTGATACGTGATTATCACAGACGGTTTTTAGTTAAAAACCGTCTGTGATATTGATATATCACAGACGGTTTTTACTTACAAACCGTCTGTGATTATCACCTATCACAGATGGTTTGTAAGTAAAAACCGTCTGTGATATTCTTTTCTACCCCTAAATCTATTTCTGTTTATTGGCTAGCCTCAGGAAATGCTAGCCATGCCATCTGAAACAAACAGATAAAGATGTATACATACAATTCACATCTCAATTCATTTCAGAAACATAAAATATCCAATTGACATCTCAATTCATTTCACAAACAAAAAAATCCAATTCACATCGCACTTCATTTCACAAACATAAAGCATCCATTTCACAAATCAATTAATTGAAATGAAATAAAATATCCAATAACAAATACACAATTACAAAAAGATCTACATTGCATTTGCACTTAGATGGTAACATTGCATTTTTTTATTGCTCTATCACTCCGGAATCAAGTCTCGCAAAAGGAACAGATCCATAATCAATGAACTTATCCGGCTACACAAGCTATACTTGGATGGTGCGTGATTGCCATTCAAGTATTGCTTGTGGAGCTGACAAGTTCGTTGATTATGGATCCGTTCCTTTCGCGAGACCTCGATTCCGGAGTGATAAGAGCAATAAAAAAATCATTGTGCGCAGTGGAACTCTCCAGTTGGGTTTATGACGTTAGCCACCAGAAAGTACGCCATCTCTCCTTGAATGTGTGAAAGGTCGGACTGTTTCAATGCAGTTGACGGAATGAACGCAGCCTGTCGATAGGAATATCAATGTGCGTATATATATAACATGATAAGTATGAAGTAATTATAGGAAGATTGAAAAACCTTGGAATTGGTGATCCTCGAGGAATCGAGGAGTAGTTCCATATGGTGGTAAACGTAAAATCCACATGTGTTGCCCCGCGACTGCTGGTGGCACTGCAAAAAATGCAATGTGTTCATTCAAGAGGCATTACTACCAACTGTTGCATAGGATTAATTAATGTGTAATAGCGAGTACATTAAAATCTCGAGCATGTGTTAGGCATTTGACCCCTTGCTTCGAGACACCTCCCATTGCAATGTACATGTCGAACGCCATACGTGATTCGAAAAAGTTAACCTTAGTCATTCGGAAGGAAAGAAAAAGTACAATATAGGTATATATGGAGAAAATGTATTTACCTATCGATTACTTGGATGACAACTGTGAAGTCCATTTTATTCTTACTTAGGGAATCAAGGTAATATACCTTATTCCATTTTGGTACAATTACTATTAAAACCCAATGATAGTTCTGATGGAAGGGCATAAGTACATATTCCTTATTGTGGTATTGCAACAGTGCTGCTGCAATGTACCTTTCGACGACGGATGACTCCTGGTCGATGGTACTCTTGGCAACCAAGTGTGGGTCCAAGAAACCAACTGATGATGATTTGGATGTTCTAGCTTTAGTCAGTATGTGTCTATACATATACAGACGAAAGCAACAAATTATATATGACATTTATCGGTATGACATAAATGGAGACTGTGATTGTACACACTTACAGCGTCCAGCATCGAATGAGTGAGACGTCAAGAGCGTTGAGCGTGAAAAGATCGAATAAATCCTCAAAGGCGACCACGAAGATACATTCTTGAAGATTGTGATGTAAATGATCCGGCGTGAATTTGACAGTGACACTTGAGATCCGTTCTCCCTCTAGCTTATTGGACTGCTGCATATACCACTTGTGCAATTGCAGGCAACTATATGCTAGGACCTTGTGCTCGAACAACGGCTGTCCAAGCATGAATTTGCGGGCCATTGGCAGGTACAAGATATCATCATTGGTCTTCTTTGCTTTGCCCTTGCTGCCTTGGCTGTAGGTCGACTTAATGGCAGTCGACTGTAAAGATAGCAGTGGTGCAAGTTACTCTGGCGAGAATAGCACCCGTGGAGATAGCACCGGTGCAGCTAGCGGTGGTGGAGACAAGTCTTGTAGTGGAGATGGCACCAGTGCATGTAGATCTGGTTCGCACTGCCCTTTTGGTCCTAGCACCGGTGAAGAAACCTCCAGGGAGATGTCGCTTTTGGGCCACTGGATGAATCTTCCAATGGCCTGCCCTAGAGTCACGATCTCGTCGTTTGGGGGCTTCGGTAGTGGGACGACCTCAAAATTGACATGCACACCATCCACATTAACTTTTGCGAAGCCTGGCGCTAAAGTTTGACCGTGTAGCATGGCCTCGATACCAGACGGATATGCCTGGCCCCAAGCAGCGTGCAAGGGAACGGAGGCATATCTCACTTGGAGCCTGCACTTCGTAGGCTCCTACATAAGATACAGAATTAGCTACTCGAATAGGCCTATCAATGGAGCAAGCATTCGAGAGATAATAATTATTACCAGGATGTCGTCCACAGGAAATCTGGCATCGGTTTGCGTCGGATTGGACGCGCAACTACTCGGAGGTTGTGCGGGCTAGCTAGCACAGGAGCGGCGGTGGCGGCCTGCTGACTTTCTATATTTTTCCGCACCTCATGTTTGACTACACAAGCCAGCTCACCCATTAGCTCCTCTCTAAGAGATGCCTTGATCTCTTCTCGTAGCCGCGCGTCACGCTCGGCTTTGTTTCTCTTCCCGCGCCGATACATTTCGGAGTCATCTTGGAAACCATATTTTCAAGGAACGTAAATCCCAAGGCCTCTCGTACGACCCAGGTGCTCCTTATTTCCCAGGGCCGCGGAGAGCATATCTTTCTCCCTTGTTCCCTAGAATGATCCCTGGGAAGATTCAACACTCAGCTCTTCCTGCAAGAGCACAACATGTTATTTCACTTCGTACGAAGTTGTGGAGTAATTACAAGCTACGTAGTTCGATCGATATCTTACCAGGCGCTGGGACACTTGCTGGTCTGCAGGGTTTCGAAAGAAGACCTCCCCCGATGTTGTTGTAGATGACTTTGCTCTAATCCAATTTCGAGCGCGGTCATCCGGGATATTGGCAAATGGCGGGGCGGTGTCCTGCAGGGCTACCTGTGCATCCTCGCTCCTCCACTGCGGGATTTTACCCGTATACCCAGCTGTGCCAAGTCTGTGGGGGTGTGTGTTTTTTGCCTGGAGGGCCTTGTGCGCCGCACTTGTACTTTTGAAATCTTCGGTCATCTTCATCGCCTTGAACTCTTCCCATTGTGGTTTCAGGAATGGGTATTTTTGAAAGGGCGTTTCGTCGGTCTCCACGTAGTCCTTGACAAGTGTGCTCTTGAAGTTCTTCCATGCTTTGCACGCCCCTAGCAAGACTTGTCGTTGCACGGCGTCTTGGTGTTCTTCTGGGATCTCGAACGATGCCATAATTTCTGTCAGCAGCTCACTTTTCCGAGTTGCAGGCACGTCCTTCCACGAATTGAATGTGATCTCAATTCGTTCTCGTGCAACTATTTCGATCATACTACTCCATGCGTTTACTGCTTTGCGAGGAAGGAGAGGGACCCCAGATACATCGACCTGTGTGATGGTAAATTGGCCCTCAGGCTTCTTCGATAGCCCTCTTCCTTGGCATCTTGATTTTGGAGCGGACGCCTCCGGCGATGGTGTTGAAGAATGCGCGGATGACATGTTGCTCAATTTGTGGGTTTGTTAGAATAAGATAAGAAAGTGCCATACCATAAGATAAGAAAGTGATCATATTGATTGGTTCCATACAATTTGTGGGTCTTATGAGGAAGATGAGGAAGAGAGGATGATGAGGAAGAGAGGCTCAATGTTAGGAAGGAGGAGAGGAGTAGAGACTCAATATATGATGTAGATCTTATATTTTCTCTTGATTAAACCTCCAAAGCGAATGAGCTACATTATACATTAACATATACATGAATACAAGCTGTAAGTAGCTAGTAACGGACAAAATGAAGTTAGTATACATTAACATGCTGACTAAAGCTACATTATACATTAACATATTTAAGATGCATATTTGAGATGCATACTTGGACAAGACTTTGCATATTTGAGATGCAACTTTAAACTTCAAATCCCATATGCTGACTAGAAGATACTCTATAGTAATGTACAAGATAACAGCACATGAAGCAACAAGTTAATAGTGTATCTACACTGAATATCTACATTGCATCTACAAGATAACAGAACATGAAGCAAACAGTAGAGAAACTACACTGAAAATCAATAAGAGCAACCATAGATTACTAATTGTCACAAGTAGTCTTTATAGATCACTAGTGTATCACCAAGCAATTGTTGTCTCAGCAATCAAATAAGCATAACTTACAACACAAGACTCAAACATCTTAAATGATATATATGAACTAACACTACATATATGAACTACCACTGCATATATATATATACTACTGAACCATATATGAACTAGCACTGCATATAGACTAAATCCTAATCCATGGGAGACAGTGAGCACCAGTGTGATACAATGAGCACCAGTGTAACTGACAAAATGAGTTGTACAATGCTTACTGACGGGGCTCGGGGAGGCGGCGACGGGCTCAGGGAGGCGGCCGGCGAGGGCTCGGGGAGGCGGCGGCGACGACGGGCTCGGGATTTAGATCTAGCTAGATCGAATAACTGCAGCGCACACAGAAAACCCTAGCCAGAGGGTATATAGGGGGCTTATTACAAACGGTCCTAAACATAGAACCGTCTGTGATATCAATATCACAGACAGTTCTAAGTTTATAACCGTCTGTGATAAGCCTTTACCCGACTGTGCAGTTATTAAGACAAACACCAACCAGCTGCATTCATGATCAACCACCAAACAGCTGCATGCATTCATATACAACACCAACCAGCTGCATTCACATTTTCACATTTTCTCATTCTCAAAATTGTTCACAAATACATCACACTGCAGCATTGTTCTATACATAAATGCCAATTCACATGTACATCACACATATACATCACATATACATAAATGTCAATTTACATATACATCACACTTCAGCATTGTTCTATACATAAATGCCAATTCACATGTACATCACACATATACATAAATGCTAATTCTCATTGTACTTGCTTATTTCCTTTAAAAATTAGCCATTCATCATGATCAATGCGTACGTAACTAGTTTCGTCACGTTGTTCGTCGTCGACCCTTATGCCATTTCCAAAAGAAGGTAACTCATCAAATTGATTGTATTCTTTCTCGTCCACTACATTCTCTACTCCGACAATTCTCCTTTTTCCATGAAGAACTACATGGTGTTTCTTATTTTCTGGGTCGGTTACATAGAAAACTTGAACAACTTGGTTGGCGAGCACGAATGGTTCGTCTTTGTACCCGACACGTTGGAGGTCCACGGTAGTGACACCGTACTTGTCAACCTTCACCTGTGGGAGATGCACCCAACGTCAGCGAAATAAGGGGATCTTGAAAACCACATATTCGAGCTCTCAAATCTCTTCTATGAACCCATAGTACGAGTTTCTCGACCCATCGGTACTGAATGCATCTATGCGGACACCACAATTATGGTTTGTACTCTTTACATCCTGAGACTGCGTATAGAATGTGTACCCATTTATGTCATATCCTTGCCATGTCATAACTGTAAATATTGGCCCTTTTACCAACCTTGTCAGCGTGTCACTTGGCGAGCTCCTAGCGATTTGCTCCTTCAACCATTAGTTGAACTGACTGTTGTGTTGCCTCATGATCCAAACATCCAGCCGCTCCAGATTCTGTTGCTGAAGCACATTCTTGTGCTGGTCGACATAAAGCGCCACTTCAGTCATGTGTTGTAAGACCGTGAAATGGGCTTGAGTATACGTGTCCATATCTGCAGTGATTGCTTTCCTTACGATAGTTCCGATACCCTTCAGCCTCCCCTCATGACGAGATTGAGGCACACCTATCGGTTGAATCTGGGCCATATAATCGACACAAAACTCAATGACCTCTTCGCTTGCATAACTTTCGACGATGCTGCCCTCCGGCCAAGATCGATTCCGTACGTACGACTTGAGAATTCCCATGAACCTCTCAAATGGGTACATGCTACGTAGGAATACGGGCCCGCACATTTTTATCTCCCACACAACGTGAACAATGAGGTGGACCATAATATCAAAAAACGAAGGAGGAAAATACATTTCAAGGTGACATAGAGTCATCACCACCTCGTCCTGCAGAGCTTCTAGTCCTTCGGGATCGATGACCTTCTGAGCAATTGTGTTAAAGAAATAACATAGGCTCATGATTGTCTCTCGGACTTTGATCGGCAAAATATTTCTAATTGCAATAGGGAGCATCTGTGTCATCAGCACATGACAATCATGAGACTTCATGCCATTTAACTTCAAATCTTGCATCGAAACAAGTTTCTTCACGTTGCCGGGGTAACCAGACGGAACTTTGACACCATGCAAGCACAGGCACAGTTCTATTTTCTCAGCCTTGAACAGAGTGTAACACACAGGAGGAAGGTACGTTCGTCCATTATCTGTGCATGTCGGTGCTAACTCAGGCCTGATGTCCATATCAGCCAAGTCAAGCCGTGCGTTGACGCCGTCCTTTGTTTTATCACGAATGTTCAGTAAGAGACCAATCAAGCTGTCGCATACATTCTTTTCTACGTGGATGACGTCGGTGCAGTGTCGAACATCTAGGTACACCCAATAAGGTAAGTCCCAAAATATTAATCTCTTCTTTCAGGTGTTCTTCTCATGAGCCCTCAATTTACGTCCCTTTCCGAGGACAACATCTAAATTCTTAACCATATCATAAACCTCGTGTCCCCCGAAATGCCTTGGAGCTGAACCGTCTTCCTTCTCTCCGTCAAATTGTTTCTTCATCTTGCGGTATGGGTGAGCCCTCCGAAGGAACCGGCGGTGACGCATGTAGACGGTTTTGCGTGAGTGTTTCAGCTACACACTCTCCGTACCATCCAAACAGTGAGTACAAGTTTTGGTACCTTTTGTACTATGGCCCGATAGGTTACCAAGGGCAGGATAATCATTTATGGTGCAGAACAATAAGGAGCGCAGAGTGAAATTCTCTCGTTTGTATGCATTCCATACATGTACCCCTTCGTTCCACAATACTTTTAGATCTTCCACCAATGGTGCTAGGCACACATCGATATCATTCTCAGGTTGGTTTGGCCCTTGGATAAGTATTGACAGCAAAATATACTTTCGCTTCATACACAACTAAGGAGGAAGGTTATAGATGCAGAGAGTCACGGGCCATGTGCTATGTCGACTGCTCATGCTACTGAAAGGATTCATTCCATCTGTACTCAGTCCAAACCTTATATTCCTTGGTTCTGCACCGAAGTCTGCAAAACTCCTATCGATGTTTCTCCACTGCGCGGAATCAGTAAGGTGTCTTAGCATTCCATTCTTCTTGCGCTCCTCCGAGTGCCAACGCAGCTGTTTTGCCTCCTTTGGATTTGCAAAAAACTTTTCAAACAGAAAATTATAGGAAAATACCATGCCATCTTAGCAGGATATCCTTTCTTCGCCTCTGTTCCCTTGCCATCATCTGATTGATTGTTGCGTTTGTATCGGGATGCATTGCACATCGGACATACATGCATGTTTGCATACTCTTTACGGTAGAGGATACAGTCGTTCGGACATGCATGTATTCTTTCTACTTCCATTCCCAACGGACAAAGAACCTTCTTGGCTTTATACGTGGTTTTAGGCAACTCATTTCCCTCTGGAAGCATATCCGCTAAAAGACCTAGCAGCGCCGTGAAACTCTTGTTAGACCAACCGTTGCTTGCCTTCAATTTCAACAGTTCAAGTACGGCCGATAACCTCGTGTACTTGCAGCACGTGAACAAATGTTTCTCCGAGTCCTCCATCAAGCCCCGGAATTTAACATACTCTCTCTCATCATAGTTCTTTTCTACATCGCGAAGCACCTGATCTAGATTATCATCGTGCAACCTATCCAATCCGAACCACAATCGACATCATCCGGCGGCATGTTATTCACTTCACCGGCAATGTCATCCGGCGGCATATCATTCACTTCACCGGCGATGTCATCCGGCGGCATATGATCATTCACTTCGCTATGACTGGTCCAACACGTATAACCCTTTTTGAAACCCCTCCGAATCAAGTGCGCTTCAATTTGCCCTCGGTTCTTAAACATCTTTAAATTCTCGCAGTCAATGCATGGACAATACATACATTCCACCCCTTTATTCAACATATCCTCCTCGGCGGCTTTTGTAAAAGCAAACACACCATTAATGTACTCTTCACTCACACGACTCGCGACATACATCCAGCTTCGGTCCTACGTTACGTGCATATATAACAACTTAGTATTAAAAATTAAATTAACTAATTGTTACTACATATATACCAGCACATGTATTGATGCTTAATTCGCTAGCTCAATTCATATTATAAACACAACAGGTATTATATAACCAACAATTTTGCAAACCATCTTCAGTAACACTCATCAATTACTTAGAACTAAATTGTAATGCAAAGAAAAATAAATTTTATTACTAACCATATCTAAAGCAACCAGGAAATTATGAATCTTCAAAGCTCAATCTCTGCTTCAAAGCTCAATCTCTGCCTCCTGAAATCGCCTAGCTTGCCTCCTGAGCGAAAGAGTAAAGCACCAGCTAGATCTAGATCGAAATGAAGACAGATGCGGTTCTGACCAGCGCAATAAATGCGTAGCGTCATTATCTTAAAAACCGTCTGTGATAATTCCATATTACCACAGACGGTTTTTAGCATAAACCGTCTGTGATACTAAAGTAGCACAGACGGTTCATCGGTAAGAACCGTCTATGATACTCGTTTTCTCCGACGCCACCAACACAGACGGTGTCCAAATTAAAACCGTCTGTGTTAGTGTCGATCACAGACGGTTTAACAAAATCGTCTGTGATTGGCCGTCTAGTATTAGGCTTTCTGTAGTAGTGTTCAATGTTTCAACATATTCCTAGAACAAATAAGATTGCATCAAAATTAGGTAAACTTTAAAATCTTACAATATGACTTACTCGTAGGTAAAGGATAGCCAAGATGACTCTACATGAGTTTCCACATGTCATAGCAAGTTATTCCACTCAAAGATTTGAAGTAAAAACTCATGGATCAAGAAAACTCAAGATGAGATCAAATCCAAATAAAATCGGGCAACTTCGAAATCTTGCAAGACTTGATATCTAGATGGATGGAAATTGATTTGTATTAATCATTTCCATTACTTACATGTACTTGGCACACAATAAGATTAAGAGAGAGAGAGAGGAGATCAAAACCAACAAAATCAAAAGCAAATCAACCAAAATAAGAGGACTCTCTGAAAGATGAACAAAGTTGATGTATTGCTATTTGAAAATGAAGGTTTTATACTCACTCCACCTGAAGAACAAGAGAACACAACACTGCACTCAAACACTAATCCTAGAACACAAGGCTAGAATGATGGATGGTTGGCTTGGAAGCTTCCATGCTAGAAACATCAAGTACTTTGCCTGAATTATTGGCTATATTGTAGAGATCAATGGATCTATATTAATGCAAATTTATTTACAGTACTACCCACGTAATCGTGTGGGTCACTATAAGTTTGAGATCTATTAAGTTGGTTTTGGTGATAATGATAAATGCAATTGGAAGACTAATATGCTTATTGATTATGATATTGTTTAGTCTCATTTGGATGAAAATGTGAAAAATATAAAAGGTATGCATTCAATATCATATTCTTATCTTATTGCATTCCTCGGATCTAAAATATAGAATGAACTTCACCAAATAAGTCAAACTTGAATATGTGCATATGCTTTCACAATACATTCTTGTATGCACATATTTAGGGGGAGTTTGCTATATGTTTCGTGGTTTCATTAGTATTGATCCATGATCCATTTCCACATATTAATGATCTTTACTTTGAAATATATCCCTTGAGTATATATAGCTTGTGTAGTTCACAAATACTCATAATTGAGTTATCATCTAATTCTTCCATATTGGGGCTTAAGCGTTCATGCCCTCGTTTTCAAGCGAAATGGTGATTTTACCCTCATTTTTTAAACTTTGTGATTTTACCCCTGTGTTTTTGAACTGAAGGGAGAGTCTGCCCCTATTCCGTTAAAGCCAGTTAACGGTGTTAACTTTTGCACGAATAGACAAGTTTGCCCATGTGATTTTACCCCTGTTTTGTTAGAGAATTTTGTGATTTTACCCCTATTTCGAAATTGAAGTTTTGACATATTTGGTAGGGATGTTGTCAACAGAATTAGACACAAATTTATGCATTCGTTTTATTAATATAAATCTGGACAAAATTTGTCAAAATTTGCAAAATTTGGACAGCATTTATGCCAAAATTCAAAGAAACACAATTTTTTTTATCACACAACTTGCATGTAAACATCAAGAGATTACGGATAACCATGAGATATCATGCTATACATGTACATGTCACATTAATGTCTAGATGACATACCAACATATCCATATGACATGGCAACATACATGCCCGCATGACATGTCAAACAAAAGTAGCAACTAGCATTGGGTTTTTAGATCTCTATTGGCAAACATCACATTCAACCATTAAGACCTAACAAACTAGCAAGTCTCCCAGTAGTTCCTCCTCCTCTCCTTCCCCTTCCTGAACTCTCCAATAAAATTCAAGCTTCTCAACAGCATATAAAGCCTCTGTTTCTCTTCGATCGATTGTGGTCCATAGCCCTACCAAATAATAAACCGTAAGCTATGTAGTCACACATGTTAACAGCATATATGCATTGGTGAATAGTGAAGACCATAATACTTAAAGTTCTTGTGACACGCAATACTTGAAGCAAACCGCATTAGTTGAAAACAAAAGACTTCAATCACACATGACTAACTAGGATTAAACAAGGCGCCTCAGAACTATTTATCTGGTACAAAGTTTATTTCCTAGTTTAACTTTGACAAAGTTTATTTCCTAGTTTAACTTTGACACCCATTTGCATTACATCAAATCAGGTTTCCTTCAAGTTTAGCTGGGTTTCCTAGATACCTAAAAAACCATCTATAATATGAATTCGAGACATAAAAGGGCACCTGCTATTCCTCATATAACCAATATCAACACATCAAACCAAAAATTGTCTATGAAATATTTTTCTCGGATTGTTTTCCCTATAGGAGGATGAACTTCGAAGGCATTCGATAAGAAATGCATGTCAACGGGCCATCTGAACTGGAAAAAACAAAGACTCAATCTATTATTTCGACCATGCACACCTCTACATAAAATTTGTGCAAACTTATCTTATAACATTTGCATGGTCTTGCTGAGCACCATTCTCGACGTATCAGTCTTTCGAACCCCTAACATTTGCGTGCATATTCTTACCACTACATCCCAACCATTTCTACGCCAAACCAAGCGAATCCAATAAATTTCGCACAAACAGAGAATCGCAAGATCCCATCGATTCATTTCATTCCCACAAGAGATCGACAACGTATAACACTAGAACACACCAAAGATGATGTCTTTGCGATCCGGCATCCCATGAACTAGCTAGATCAAGCATTTCGCACAAGGAAACCTCACCTGCATGAGCAGACTTGGCAGCATGCCTCCCCCGCCTCCAAGGCCCCCCACACCGACGCCGCGTTGGTCGCCGGCGGCGGCGCCGGCCGCGGAGGAGGCCGCGAGGTGCTGCAGCCCCACGGACTACAGCCACCGCACCATGACGGCGTCGCCCGAGTCCCCCATCGCCCCCGCCTGCGCGGAGGCTCCGGCGCCCCCGAGTAGACGGCGCGGCGACGGGACGACCTGCCGGAGCGAGGCGGACGTGGGTGCCGCGCCTGGGGGGCCGGCCGCGAGCCATGCCACTCCTGGAGGCTGCCGCGCGCCGTGCCTGGGTGCCGCGCCGCTCCTGGAGGCCGCCGCGCGCCGCGCCTAGGGGGCCGACCGCGAGCCCGCCTGGGTGCCGCGCCGCGCGCCCGCCTCTGCAAACCCTAGCGTGGGGAGGCCAAACCCGAGAGACCGAGCGAGCTGGGCGTGGGCGTGGGCGGGAGCTGAAAGGATAAGATAAGGTAAGGGTATTTTTGTCTTTTCGCGTGGTGTTTCTTTTTTTATCATTTAATCCTCCAGTCTTAACGGTGTCACAAAACAGGGGTAAACGGAGTCTTCATTTCAAAATCGCGAGGGCAAAATCACAAAGTTAAAAAAGTAGGGGTAAAATCACATTTGCAGTCGATAACAGGGGCAGAAACACCAAATTCCCTATATGTTAATGATTGGATGATTAATGACAACTGGATAAGTAAGTTTTACTTTATAAACTTATCTTAGAGTATACAAGTGTTGTATAAATGTTGTATAGTCATAGTTCAATTTCTATCTTATTATTTGTTGAGATTATCATCAATTACCAAAAAGCGAAGATTGTATATTCTAGTCCCTTCATTATGTGTTAATGATGAAGTTTGGTAATTGATGGCAATTATTTTGTGAACTAACATTTTTTATGAGTTAGATGAATAGATTAGCTTCTACAAATGAAGAAGATTTAGGATGACTTCATGTGTTTAAGATTATCAAGTCAAGAAGAAAATGCATCATAAGTTCATGTATATCCAAGAAGAGATGATCATGTGTCTCCTTGTCTCTTGGCCGCCCTTCACCACTCCCTCCTCTTCTGAATTTGCGCCACCACCATCACTACCCACGCCGGCTTCTTCTCCCCTACTACTGCTCTTCTACTCCGTCGGCCACAGCCACATCTCCTTTTCCCCATCTTCTCCACCACCGTCGATCGCACTGGGCTCATCTCTGAGGTCTTCATCCTGCAGCATCATGGAGGCCAAGGCATGAACATTGAATGCACCATGGCTACCTCGCATGCCTTGTGTTCCTCCGTGACAAGGACGCCGATGTTGATAGGGTGGCACACATCGAGGCCCACCTCGGCCACCTCTTCTGTAGCGACTCTAACATGTGTGGCGTCGTGGTGGCCATCCCTGCTGCCTCCATGCATGTCGACCACCGCCTCCACTGGCTCATGTCCGCGGACCGCGACCATGAGAAATGCCAGAGAGGGATGTGGTTTTGTGGGTCTAATATCCAAACCCCGTCATCCTTGAATAGTCTGAGACCGTATTCATATTCGATGGATAATGTTCTATCGTATTCATTTAAAAAAGTACGTATTCATTTATGATTTGAGACTATCCGAGAAAAATCCGAAAACCGAAACATTTCGTATTCGAAAAATGTCTGAATTGGTCAGAAACTATCTGATCCATTTGCATCCCTAGTAGCTGGTGCAGGATGACATCACACTACATGATCAATGCCCAAGATTTTCTGAGAACACTATTTGCTACATCAATACTACCATGGGAGTGAACTTGCGAAGGCTAAAGGCAAAGTAGTAATGTAGTATAATATTGCTGGGTAGGTGGTAGGCCATGGGAACAAGGATCATATAGAGGAACTGTTCATACAAGTGGCCCCGTAGCAGTGGTTTTTTTCAATTTTGATCTTCTAGCATCTTTTTTTTTTACAAAAAAGCCTACTTTCTGAGCTCAAAAGGCGCGACAGGCAACACATGTCACCTGCCATACCGCCATAGCTCGATTGGAGAGGAGCCGTGCGGCTGGGCGAGTGGGCACGATAGGACATGCATTGATGATCCGCGCCAGCTCGGCAGGTAGCTTGGCTAGCACAAGGCAAGGGTGTCAAAAAAATTGCAATGGTGGGGAAAAACCTGTTAACTCAGTTCAAAAATGCTTCAATTATACTCGTTAATTTGGATTTTGCTCTAGCTCGACTCATTAGTTCGCTTCTAAAAATACTTCCCCATGCAAACTACTTGAAAACACGTGTTTTGATACACATTAAGAAATCCAATCTTATTATGTTTTGTTCGTGAGTGCATAGAAATTTTTTAAGAATGCGCAAAGGGGTTTGGAGGGGCAGATGAACCACCACTACAAATTCCCTATGTTAAGTAGTAAAGATACGTTATTGCAAACAATTATCATAATGGATTATATGTAGACCAACAAAGCAGTTCACAATGAATGTGTGAATACATGACGTATGGGGTTTGGTTAGATCCGTATGCTTGCCCCACTACTCGTATAATACAAGTGGCAACATGTGCGAGTCATCAACCCCAACTACAGCTAAGATAAATGTGCACCTTTTTGAAGCCACGGTTTTAGTTAGTCGTTGTACATATTTGTTTTTATCGGTGCTTTCGCCTTCTCTCCCGCGTGGGATTTAACCCATACTTGTCAAACCGTACCGGAGGACATACCGATTTGATTCTTAGAATGGTACGTTCTGGTACCAGTTCATTCCAGCATACCATTTTGGATTTAATATAATAATACGAGTGTATATATATATATATATATTTATAAATATATATTTGTTTAATTATATGCACACGAAAGGTCATTTATAATATTATTCTAAATACATAGTAGTACTATCAAATATAACATATAGTTTAATATACGGTATTATCAATTCCACTGGTGGGTCAAGAGCAGGTCGTCTTCGGAGCCGGGGACGAATGTCTCACCATAGCGTTTTTATTCCCAAAGGGATGGATAGTAGCGAAATAGGGAGGTCATCACGGCGGCCTCCTGGATCTCGCACAGATGAGCACAATCCAAACAGGCGACGTCCAGAAGGGTGTCATTGGAAGTGCTTCTTAGATGCTCCGTGCGGAAGATGCAGGGGTGTACTCGGCTTCCCTTACATACAGGAAGACTTCCATCATCCAGGCCTCTTGTCTCCTTCCTGAGCCTTCCATCCCCTGAAGATGGAATAGTGCCAGTAACGTGGGTGCTGCAATAGTTCGCATAGAATGTCGGCGAACTCTCCTTCGTCCTCTCCATGGGTGAAGTAGTCCCATGGCCTAATGTCATTTGATCCGACCATCTACAGTTGAATAGAGGGTATTATTAACAATTTAAATATATAACAAAGCTTTTACTTTTTAGTTTATGGAAATAAGGCTAGGTCATTGGATAACGACCATTTTGTAACCGCGAGAGCGATAAATATATATGTATGGACATACGTAAAAATATTTTAGCTATTTTCTAGCCCGTATTTCTGTAGTTATTTATAATAAATAAACATGGCTACTTACAAAATACATCTGTCAACTAAATATGGCTACCTAACGCATTTCACATTACAAAATCACAGTTACGCTAATGAAGCGCTAACGATATATTAAGTGTGTTTCTCGCATGCGAATGCAGTATATCTTTATCTGAAGATAATAATCAGCCCCACGATATTTTCAACTACGAAGGATGGTAAATCATAGCTGTCCTGCCTCCTTGCGCTCTTGCTTGCAAGAAATCTCTGTTTTCTTTTCCTTCTTTCCTTGGCTACGCTCTCTCTCGCTCTGTAACAACGCGACCATGGGTTACGTTTTATACGCGCGCACATGAACACATCATAATTAACGTGCGAATAAAACAAATCTAACATCGTGTCATGTCACGTCGTATCATTAACATGATTCCCTTGTGCGCTACCGTTGCCCGTGAGGAATCGGATTCCCTCGTACGTGCGCCTGTCTGTTGCCTTGTGTACCCGTGCGGCTGCCTGTCGCGCAAGGGCGGCTCGGCAATGCTTGCTAGCCCCGCCACACTGTCCGTTTGTCATGCCAGCTTGCGATGTCACGCACTAGCCCTCCTACTGAGCTACGGCGATGCGACAGGTGACACGTGTCGTCTGTCATATCTTTTGAGCTTGGAAAGAGGGCCATTTTTGCAAAAAAAAAGGTGCTATAGGTCCAATTTTTTTTTAAAAAAGTTGTTACTGGGCAATACGTGTGAACAGTTCCTTATAGAGAGAGCTTATTGCCAGTGGGTTCTTTGCAAACAAAGGAATGTTAGTAAGATTCTACGCATTCTTTTGTACCTATATGTGAATTTCTGTAATGTATGCAGACTCCCTAGCAAAGATCCAGTTAGCCGGCTGCCAGCAAGGCTCCGGTAGCCTTGTTGGCATTGGAATTGATCGTGGTAATTAATCTTATTTAGTGGAGCTATTATAATATATTTTTGCATTTGGCTGGCTATATTTTTTAGAAAAATGACGTTGCAAACGGAGATATTGCTAAGTTAGTAGAAAATCTAATATAGGTAGCTATGAATGAAAAAAAAATCCACATGAGAAGAAGATGGAAGGATAAGCTCGGAGTAACGGAATCCATCGAACTCTAATGTAATTTGTCAAACATGGTATTCGATATTTCACAACTGTTTTTCCACACCAATTTCGAAAAAATCAGTGTAGCACACGAAGAAAAACTAGCCTTAAGTCATGCTAAATCAACCAAAACTAAAATTTTAGAATATTCCGTTGGGATCTATATAACTTGACGTTTTAAAAAATAAAGAAGACTTTAGTTGCAAAAGATGATTACTTACGAAAAAATTCCTATCTAATTTTGTGCACGGTAGGTACACCATACTAGCTATCTAGATAGTATATTGAACAGAAAGTGTGCGAAGAAAATATTAATCACTCAATACTGAACATGTAGAAGTTTCAAAGCTGCATTTATTTGATACTCAGGTAAATTTAGCAAATTACTAAACTACATGGTTAGAAAAACTTACCGGCATTGATAAAGCCATGCTGTTTATTAGCACGAATGACAAAATCACACATGCAACTAATGTATACACACAGAACTATCACATACGGAACTATGCAATGTAGTGATGTTTCCATACACTTTGGTCAGTTTGGTGTTTCCATCTCCTGAGCCCGCTCCCGTCAACCCCCCTCAACACTAACGTCCAGCCCGCCCCATCACCACCAGTGGCGGAGGACGGGAAAAAAAATAAAGTAGAGCGGATCGAAAGCAATCTGGGTTGAATTCAGTTATAAGACATCTTGCACTGTCTCTTCTTCAATTACCTCTTCCACTTGTACAGAGCCTAATTGTAGTTGTTCTTGCCGCTCTTCCACTTGCACAGCACCAACAGACTCTCCCACCTCCACTTCAACATTTCCACTTTCACGAGTGCTTGGGTTTGTGGCACTTGAACCCCGATTAAAATAGCTCTTCAAATCTAAACACATAAAAGCAAATAGACAAATAAATTGACCTATGAATTTGCAAAATGTAAATTGGCAAATGTAAACTGCATATCAATTATCAAAAATTAATAACACTCCTAATATATGCCTCACCTCTCTGTGATTTTTTCCTTTCCCCTTCTATCCATTGCTCAAGCCTCAAAATCTCAAATAAAAATATCTTCAGCCGCTCCCCCAAACCCCCACCGCAATGTGAGCAGAGCAGAGAGCCAGAGAGAGAGTCGAGCGCCTCCTCCTCCTCGCGAGTCCCGCCCGCCGGCGGCCTCCCGCCCGCCCGGTCGCCTCCCGCCCGCCCGGTCGCCGCTGCCGCCCACGGTGCCGCTGCCGCCCGCCCGCCGGAGCGCCGCTCCCCCACCGTCGCCTGCTGGAGCGCCGCTCCCCCACCGCTGCCGCGCTTCTCACTTTCTCAGCATCTCAGGAGCAGCTGAGCACAGCAGAGAGCATTGTTTCTAGGGTTTACATTATTGGGCTATTGGATAGAGGGGTATATGGGGGTCTATTGCAAAAATTTGAGGTATGGCCCAAGCCACACCTTGCCCTATCGGGCCCTCCGCCCCTGATCACCACCCTGCGTGATGTCACCTCGCCGGTGTCATGTCACCTCAGACGGTGTTGAGGCTCACCTTCAACCCTCTCCCCTGCCATGCTGCCGTTGTTGGCTCCGTCTCCCCTGTATCACCCTCTTTTCCTATCTCCGACGGCCGCGACCTCCTAACCTCTATTTCTTCTCGCCCCATCGGTCTCCGCTGCCCACCGTCCTCCCCCAAGCTCGTGGTCGGCAGCACCACTGCCGCCTTGCCACCCTCCTTTCCTCTATAGTGGGGCCTCAGTGAACTTAAACCCTAATCCAGCAAACTCCTGCCCTAACTCACCGTCGTCACTGTCGGAGAAGGCGAACTTATCAGTCTGAGTACGAATCTCCAAGCACATCGTAAGATTAGGAATTTGACTGATTTCACCAAAATTTTCATGCCACATATTTTAAACACACCCATTAAAAATAGTTTGGAAATTTGGTATTGTGACGCAAAAATTTACAATCAGTACAACTTAAATGCGGCTATATCAAAGTAGGATTACAACATATTGGCATAGTCAGCATATTCTTAGTTGGTACTGAACAAACAAATGTATAGACAATGGAACAATACAGATGGGGCGTTCTTTTAGATTGTGGCTTACGGTATTTACCTATGATTTATTAGTCTAATTAGTAGTGATCGTTGAAAGAAGTTAAAACTAAAAAAATTGTATGAAAAACCAAAAACGACCGAACGAATATGTTAATCCGTAAAAACAACCGGACGAATATGTTAATCCGTTTCCTTGAAGCGGTCATCTTCGACGTCTGCGTAGTTCGTGACTGCACCCTCCCTAGCAAAAAACCTGTCCAGGTACAATGCACCGCCAAAAAAAAAAAATCCTACTGGGGCCCAAGGGATTGTGCGGAGGCGCGGAGGCTGACTCTGACTGCATGTTTCGTGCAACCCCGCTCATGCCTTCTAACTTTTAGCTTTTTTAATTTTAATTTTTCTAAATTTTTTATTTTTTATTTTTTCGTATTTCTTTGTATTGTCTGTGATAATATAATTTTTTTCTAAAATTTAATTACACTGAAAAATTTTTAGTAGCCACGGTACAAAAAACCCAAACAATAAATTTAAACTAAAAGCTAACTTGAGCACTACTTAAAGCTCGCAAGTGTGTCTCTCCTTTACGGTTTTAAAAAAACTATTTTTCAGTTTTTTTATAATGACTAGCTTTTAAATAAGTATTTTTTAAAGCGGGATCTACAAATTAATTGTAATATATATTGTAGCAACTTCATTTATATCGATAAAAATTGCATTTGAGTTTCTATTATTCTGTACTCTCTTACGAATAATCTAAAAATCATAAATTACAACTAAAAACTAAACCGAAGTTAAAAAGAACAGTCTCATGTACCAAATGCCTCTGAAATAACCCATTGCATTGCAGCTGGAGCAGGATCACATCACGCTGCATGGTCAGTGCCCGAATTTTTCTGAGAACACTATTTGCTAGACCAATGCTACCATGGGGAGTGAACTTGCGAAGGCGAGATGCCAAGTAGCAATGTAGTACAATATTGCTGGGTACGTGGTCGGCCAATGGGAACAAGAAGATCATTTCCAAAGATGCGGCATGGCGTTCGACGCTTCGACCATTTGCTTATGCCAGCGCTTATAGAGCGCGCTTATTGCCAGCGCATACAAACAAATGCTAGGTTCTGTTCTATACTGTTTTTAAAACCAGTTTTTAGATTTTGCTACAGTAACTAACTTTTAAATAGAGTTTTTTTTTTCAAAACGGAGTCTATAAATTAATTGTAGTACACGTTAAAAGTCTAACATCTGTATCAACCAAAATCGCAAGCGAATATCTCTTTCCGTAATGTCTGTCACAAACAGCTATCATTAAAAAATTTTAACCAAAAATCATAAGCCGTAACTATATCAAACATGCTCAGATTCTCTTGTACCTATAACTGAATTTTCTGTAGTGTGTGCGGACTCGCCAGCAAAGATTTAGTTAGCCGGCTGCCGACAAGGCTCTGGGAGTCTTGTTGGGATTGGAATTGATGTCGTAATCTTATTTAGTGGAGCTGTTTTAATATATTTTTGCATTTGACTGGCTATTTTTTTTTAGAAAAAATGACGTTGCAAACGGAGGTATTGGTAAGCACTAGATAGTAGAAAAATCTAATTTAGGTAGCTATGAATGAAAAAAAAATCCACATGGGAAGAAGATGGAAGGATAAACACGGAGTAACGGAATCCATCGAACTCTAATGTGATTTGTCAAACACGGTATTCGATTTTTCACAACTATTTTCCCACATCAATTTCGAAAAAATCAGTGTAGCACAGGAAGAAAAACTGGCCTTAAGTCATGCTAAATCAACCAAAACTAAAATTTTAGACTATTCCGTTTGGATCTATATAACTTGAGGTTTTAAAAAATTAAGAAGACTTTAGTTGCAAAAGATGATAACTTCGGGAAAAAAAATCCAATCTAATTTTGTGCACGGTAGGTAAGAACCAGCCCAAACCATGCAAATTTGTGGCCTTTGACCATTTGGCTACCTTAGGAAATTCCAAGGGTACAATTCAACTATTCCTCTGGAACCTAAAAGCATAAATCTCCGCACCGAGCCCAAGCCAGCGTATACAAATTCTCGCTGCGTTTTCGGGGATACTGCCGAGGAAGAGAAATCAAAAACACAAATCGAGGGGAGATCCAATATGGAGACCGAGTTCCAGGTACTAACAACGCAATCTTTTCCCTGAGATTTTCTTGTTCTTCTTTCCATGTCCTGTATCACTAAAGTTGGGGTTTTTCCTCCTCCTCTTTCTTTTTGTGCTTGTTTGTTCCGGCTGCAAGAATTGGATGGGGATAAACGAAATAGCTGGAGCGGATAAATTTTGCTTGTTTGCTGCGTAAGGTTCTTGGATAGATTTGTGTTCTTCCGAGAGAGAAATTATGAAGGGTGACGAGAAGAGGGAGAATTCTTTCGATAAGGGTTCATTAGAGAAAGGATGGCCGAAGAGAGACTTCTTGGAAACAATTGGGATGATGTCAATATGTTTTGTGATGCGAAAGGAAATAGGGACTTTAGATTAGTATTCGAATTTGATAGAAATTTACTGGGTTAGTGTTGGAAACATGCCGAAGTTGAGATCTTGGAAGAGATCGCACATAAATAGCTGCACTTGTTAATGTCTCTGGTGACCAAAATAGATGAACCAGATGTTTCATCCTGACGCGAATGCTGAACTGAAATGGACCGGAAGTAGTTTGGAGCAAATCGCATCTAAGTAGAGCGAAAATATCGAGTAATTCTGGTTAAATGCTAAATAACTGCAATTTTTGTGTCATGAAACATGAAATGTTTGTAGTGGTCTTTGTTTATCTGAGAGATTTGTACTATCACCATCAGTTACAAATTGGGTCTTTTTTATAGCTGCCTTAGCAGCTTTTGTTTTCTTCCATTGTGTCCTTAGATGTTGGAGGTCTGGAGGAGCATCCAAGAATGTTATCAATTGACTTATGAACCAAACAAAAGCTGTTTAATGTACTAGTACTACCCCCTTTCTACCATACCTTAGGTTCTTTGGCCAGGATGAAGGGAAAGTTACTATGTCCATTTAGTCCAGAATCACATTGTCTAGTACCATTTCTTTCCAGGGACAGAAATCCTCTTACTGATGGCTTACTGTCCTGTGGTGATGCCCTGAGATGAAAGAATTATCTGGTATCCTGGAGCAATACTGACAATACTGTAACTCCATATTCCTGAAGGATAATCTAACGGGTGTTCTGTTTACTTTGGCTGGTTTTTATTTTGTTTCTTTTGAGTTGTAAGAGCATTAGAGGAGCAATACTTTGATTCTCGATTTAGACTTACTGTGAACTTGACAGCCATGTCTGTGCATCCCTAGTCACCAATGCTAATGGGGGTTTAAGTTCAATTGCGAATCTTTCTCTGTCTCCTCATCTTGAAGACCATAAGTTCTTAAAATATCGGTCAGTTTTGTTAGAAGATTAGGGACAAATGATGAATTTGAAAGATAAAGATCAACAATGACAATTGGACACCTCTCTGGATTGTGTTTTCTGCCATTTGATTTCCATGTTCCAACAATCAAGTGCCATGGATTTTATTTTTAGTACATAGTTGGGCAGTTGGCAATGTCATTAGTGGTTAACTGGTCGTGCAATATATACATTATATGTAGGGCCTTTTATTTTAAAAGTTGGAATGAAGAGTCTCTACCCTCCACCCTCCTCAAAGCCAGCAATAAGGTCATATACATGCTGTACTCACACACAAAACCTAAGTTCAGAGACCTGTTACTTCATTCCATGTTGTCTCTGCCAAATTTATGATAATATATGGATTTACTTACATTAAATCTATGACTAAGCTTAAATGAAACCTCACATTCTTAATCCCTGTATGATGGTTCTTTTAGAAGAGTTGTCAGATGACTATACACTACAGCTATTGGTTTAGTAGTTGTTGTTAGCTTAGGCTAGTAAGTAGCATACTTATCCACTTACACATTTTATTGCAAATATATCCCTTGTAGCATAGTGTTAACTTCTAGTTATATATTTTTTTATTTTTTAATAGGATGGTAAGATGGAGGTTATTGAAGCGTGGTACATGGATGATAGCCAAGAGGATCAGAGGCTTCCTCATCACCGTGAACCCAAAGAATTCATTCCTCTTGAGAAGCTTTCAGGTTTGCACATTTGTAGCTCAGCACGTTAACTACATCTTGTGATTGAACTCTAGTAGAAGTGGCAAATGATTAACGCTGTTCATAAAAGTTAAAACATTTGAATCTTTTATATGTAGAACTAGGAATAATCAGCTGGCGCCTAAATCCTGGTAACTGGGAGAATGATGAGAACCTCAAGAAAATCCGTGAAGCCAGAGGTTACTCTTACATGGTTTGTGCTTGCACTTGTGATGTATTGTCTTATGTTCCGGCCTACTACTGTTTGGCATTTGGTGATACTAAAATCAAATATAAGAAGTTTTAACAGGCATTCATTGTTTTACCCTTGTCAGGACATTTGTGATGTATGCCCAGAGAAGCTGCCGAATTATGAGACTAAGATAAAGAATTTCTTTGAAGAACACCTGCATACTGATGAGGAAATCCGCTATTGTCTTGAAGGGAGTGGTATGTATCTTGTTATGTTCTTTTATTGCAGTATGTGCACGTTTTGAGAAATAAGATATATCTAGTACTTACACAGCCAGCAAAATGAAAAAGGACATCCCTTCCTATATATTTATGTATTTGTTTTTATGTTGTCAAGGATACTTTGATGTGCGGGACCAAAATGATCAGTGGATCCGTGTAGCAGTGAAGAAAGGGGGCATGATTGTTCTGCCTGCAGGGATGTATCACCGCTTCACATTGGACAGCAACAACTACATCAAGGTACTTGTTATCACTTGTGTGCTATTATCATATTTTTTGTTACGTAACGACCTTTTTGTATTGTGCTGTTATCATATTTTTTTTTGTTACGTAACAACCTTTTTGTATTAAATGGACTCACTTGCTACCCTTCTCTATATATCTGGCTCATCCCATTGCCCATAGGGGTGTCAACGGATTGAATACGAATTGAATAGTGGTCTTCCTATATTTGTATTTATATTTTTTTAAATGAATATGAATACGAATTCGAATATGCTTGAATACAAATCGAATATTACAACGAATACGAATCGAATACCTACTCAATTTGGTTGGATACGAATATCTTATGGCACAATGAAGTTTAGCAAATTAATATTTGTTTTATAGTAATATTTATGCCTATTTTCCTCTAGTTTATCACATAATCATTGATCATTGGTGTTATTTTACCACTAATCCTAACTAATTCTAGATATATTGCAAATAAATTGATTGTAAACATATCGAATTTGGCTAAAAAGAGCATGCAAAAAACTTTATTGAGGGATGTGCCAAAATGAAAAACATAACATGCCAAATTAGAGTCTTACCGTGACGACGAGCTCGTCGAGATGATCAAAATATGTATATAATATGCTCAATTTGGAGATCAAATGCAAAAGATACATCAAGTATTCCGTGTACCACATTCGAATATAGATAATATCCGTATCCGTACTCATTTAGCACCGTATTCTACATACCACCTTTGAATTCGTATTCGGGAAAAAAGTTCGGATACTATCTAGATCCGTATTCATTGTACAATACGAATGTATTTACACTTCCCACATTTACTACCAACCGAATTTGGATGCCGGATAAAATAGATAATTCGGATTCAATTGACACTCCTAATTGCCCATGTAATTTATTTATCATTAATCAGAGACGGCCCTGCAGTTCTTTGAAATGGTCAGATCACACATCTCTAGTTACAACCAAACCAAGTATATTCCTAAGCAGCAAATCATCACCACTTGATATGAATTTTGTGAAAAATTATTTTCCTGTTAATCAAATACTTATGTGATTATAGGCCTTCCATTTTTTGTTCGATAAATATTTAATTTCGTGCTTGCATTTGGTGTATCAAATAGCTAACTTCAGAATCTCCATGATTTCTTACTGGTGCCGTGTCTTGTGCATGCAGGCAATGCGACTGTTTGTTGGTGAGCCTGTTTGGACACCGTACAACCGTCCGCACGATCATCTTCCAGCAAGGTGAGTCCAAAGTTCCGACATCATTCTCCTTCCTGCCTCCCAACATTTTCCCTGTTCTTGCTCCCTCTTACTGAGTGGTCGCATTCTTTCAGAAAGGAGTATCTGGACAAACTTCTCAAGACAGAAGGTGGAAATCAAGCTGTTGAAGCTCGCTGAGGGCATCTGCGCCTACTTATGTCTGCTACACTGTTCTGTATGCAACCTGAATAAGAAGTGTTATGGCAAAGTAATTGTTGTAGGGGTGGCCTCCACCTAAGTCCATCTGGTCCACCAAAGGATTGTAAAGTTCAAAATAGGATGTGTGTAATGACATAGATACCCCTACAGGAGGCACACGGATGTAAGAGTATAATTGTAAAATATTTCTCATGAAAATATATATATGTCCGCCCCTGGTATAGGGAAGGGGGCAAACATTGTTCATCCATCATCTCCACAACTACTTTTTTTACTTTACTGTTTGGTCAGTAGCTATAACAGTAATCTTATAGTTTTCTGGTCAGTTTGAAGTGAAACTGTTAATGCTTTTTCTCCAGTCCTGTGTGTCAGTTTAGTTGTCCTGTATATATACTGTTTATATCTTTAATAAATAGAAATAAGTGCCAATATGGATGAAAGTGCGTGATGCTGAAAACGGTCCAACCTTCCTCTGGAAAAGGAATTTTGTGTATTAAAAGATCTGTTCTTCTAGTGTTTCAACCACTACAATCTGTGTGGGATGTACCTATGTTGGCAATATGCCCTACTGGTTTCATTGTGATTCTATATTTCCCCGTACCACTCATAATTGTATTTCAATGTTGTTGCCCTATGAATTTTCGCATATAAACTCTGTACAAACTTTGGTAGAGGTAGATATAGGTTGGTGTAGGTCATGGTTAAGCTAATACACCAAATTTAGCAATTTGTGTGGCATTTCCTTTCTTATGGATATGGTAAAAAGACAAAATACCCTTGATAACACGTTTTACTATTTTTAAATCTTTTTCTAGCGAATTGAACTATTTTCTATAAAGTTACTACTTTTTTTTACCCTAGCCTACCTGTTGTTAGCTACTCCCTCCGTGTCGCAGTACAATTGCAGTGGTCAACAACGAGAGAAGAAATCACACAAACGACACGCAAACACCAAATCGTAATGTACCACTAGGTAGCAAGGTATAAGCTGCGAGAGCCAAATTGAGCAAGTTTTCGAGGTGGAGGTCCAATCTGCAGGTGTCCCAATGCCTATCTTGCACAAGACTCGGTGGCTGGCGATACGAGCATGTGCAAATGTGCGATGTAGAAGTCGCGTCAGAGAACAAATATCTTGCACTTTCCTGGAGGAATCCCACTCCTATAAAAATCCCGTAAAAAGGTGACAATTTGGTCAGTTTTGATGCGTTGTTGGCCGCAGATTGGGCCTCTTGGCCGAGACGCAACCGGGCCACTTGCAGCGCCTTCCTCCCCTGCCACTCCCCGATTCTCTCCAGAACCTTCCGAGGCCACGCTACCCGACGCGTGATCTAGAACCTTCCACAACTCTCGCGACGTGTCTCGACGCCGCCGGTACGGAGGCGTATTTAGCACTCCAACACCCCATATCCTCAATTCCCCGGCGAATTTACCGACCATTTTGACCGCGTAAAAATATCTCCTTTGTTGCTTACTACACCCAAATATCCCAACAAGATTCCGTCCAATCTACCGGTTATCCTAGCGATTCCATTCGGCTAGAGCAGTCTTGGTTCGAGTTCCTGGTCCAATTCGAGTTCTTGGCCGCATATATCGAGTTCTTGGTCCGGCAAGTCGAGTTCTTGGTGAAGTTCTTGGGTCATGGACCCGGTGGCGGCGAGCATTGTGAAGGAGGAGCTCCTGGAGCCGCCGCAGGAGGGCGGAGGCGTGGCGGAGGCGGCGCGTGCGCCGCGGCCGATGGAGGGGCTGCACGAGGTGGGGCCGCCGCCGTTCCTGACCAAGACGTTCGACCTGGTGGAGGACCCGTCCACCGACGGCGTCGTGTCGTGGAGCCGCGCCGGCAACAGCTTCGTCGTGTGGGACCCGCACGTCTTCGCTGACGTGCTGCTCCCGCGCATCTTCAAGCACAACAACTTCTCCAGCTTCGTCCGCCAGCTCAACACCTATGTGAGCACCTCGCCCTTGCGACACTAATCATTTCTTTCCGTTTCGTCAATTGCTGTTCTTGCTTATTGGCAACTGTCGATGCTGATGCAGCTTGGCAATTAGATTGGTAATCTGCGGTGGTTATTTCGTTGTCATTATGTGCGTTTATTGCAAAACCTTTTCTTGTAAGATAGTGAAGTAGAGGCTAGTTGCCGGCTGCTTTTTTCCTGAGAGCTCGTTTCCTCGTAGTCATAGGTGCTAGCTGATCTTGCTGAAATGCTTGCACTAGTGTTGCAATGTTTAAGACAACCTTTTTGTAGGACTTGTTATAAATATTGTTTATATTGATATGAGACCCAAAGGGCCATATAAATAGGAGAGTACAAGAGGATATGCCATATAGAGATAAGGCATATATGGAATAGAATACAAACTCTATATTCTAATACAACTCTATCTCTTTAACACCCCCCTCAAATGTAAGGCGTATGCAATAGCATTGCATTTGAAAAAGGAGTTAACACTAAAACAAGAAAAATTCAAAGTCCGAGTCTTGATAATGTCGTCGGTGCGTACAGTTTTTTTGAATAAACTGTCAAATCAAGCTGAAGAGGAATAGATAGAAGCATGACGGCGCAGATCGAAGCCCAAGATGGCGGCGGCGCAGTGCACAAGGTGCAAACGACGCGCGGTGGTCTTAAAGCTCGGGGCGGCGGCTAGAGAAGCGGTGGCATCATGACGACTTCTACGATCTGCACGCGGCTCAGAGAGTAGAGCGGCGGCTGCTGCCGTGCAAAACAAATTCCTACACTTCTATGACTGACAATAAATTTGTGGACTCGCACGGCTTGAACGAACTAAAAATTAGAAACTACGGACTTGAATAGATGCAACGAAAGACTCAAAGACTGACTCAAAAGAACAGATACTAACAGCGGAAAAAAATTCCTTTTTTTTTAATAAAAAAACACCTCTTTCTCAAAACCCCTTCCCCTTCTGTCTCTTCACGCCTCCCCTGCGTACGCTCTCCACTTCGCCTCCCCCTCCCTCACTCCCGATCCTCACTCCCTCCCGTCTCGGAGATGCGGGCACAGCGGCCCGGAGGCGGCGGCGCGGGCGCCAATGCCGGCGTGAGCAGCGGTCGGCGTCGGGCGTAGGCGGGCGCGCGACGGTGGGAGGAGTCAGAGGCCTGGGGCGGCAGCGTCCGAAGGCAACAGCGCGAGCACGGCGGCGCGGGCGCGAAGGCGCGGGAACGACGGCCGAGGCGAGGTTGGCGACGGCTGAACGTGGCGAGGCGCGGACGCGTCCGACGGCGAATCCGGCGGCGGAGAGCGGAGACGGCTGGTGGCCGGGAGATGGCCGCCCGAGGCGGACACGGGGCGCCAACGCGGACACGGATCCGCGCGGATCTGGCTGGACGAGAGCGCAAGGAGGCCAGATCCAGTGCGGGGGACGACGGCCTGACGGAGGAGACGGCCGGATCTGGGGCAGGCGGCGGTCGGCGCGGCTGGTGCAGAGGCGGGCGCGGCCGGATCTGGCGCACGCGACCTTTGGCGACCTCGGGCGGACCGCGAGCGGCTGGAGAAGGCCCGGAGAAGACCGGATCCGCCCGGATCTGGGGCAGGCTGCGGTCGGCGCTGCTGATGCAGATGCGGGCGCAGCCAGATCTGGCGCACGCAACCTTCGGCGGCCTTGGGCGGACCGCGAGCGGCCGGAGAAGGTCCGGAGATGGCCGGATTCGAGCGGTCCATCCAGATCGGATCTGGATGGAGTGAGAGCACGAGGAGGGCGGCGGCCAGACGACGACGACTGCGGCGAGATCCAACGATTTGGTGGCATACAGCCGGCAAACAGCGCATGCAACAGCGCCTGGGAGAGGTGGCTGCCCCCGGGAGAGGAGATCGATCCTCCCGGGGGCAGCAGCAACAGCGGATGTAGATTGAGGTTAGGGTTTTAACCCTAGCTCTGATACCATGTTATGAATATTGTGCATATTGATATGAGACCCAAAGGGCCATATAAATAGGAGAGTACAAGAGGATATGCCATATAGAGAGAAGGCATATATGGAATAGAATACAAACTCTATATCCTAATACAACTTTATCTCCTTAACAGGACCAATGCCGGCAATCGCTCACAAGGGATGAATGATTGTATCAAAATTTTCCTGTTAGGTAATCCAAAACTCACTCCAATAGCTATGTGCAGCTACAAAAATCAGATTCTTTAAGCCACCTGTACATTCAAAAACCAAACAACTATATCGAGTATAAATTCCATGCACTTGGCTCACATTAGTCAAAACAATACATCATGTAACTCAACACAACCAAACGTCGGAACCCATGTCGTGCATACACTCAAAACCCCTCATGGCTACAGGCGCCAGTTTGATCACTCTCCTCATGGTTGTCGAACTGCCCTACCTTGGTCAGACTGCTAACCATTGACAGGTCTGATCGGTCCAGTCGTGTGACCGCATCTTCAATGCCGGTCATACCGCCCAATTCAATTTTGGTCTGACTGCCAACAACGGCCGGTCGGACCGCACGTGCCAAACTCCAAAACACGCTCTCAGGAAAAAAGCAGCCGGCAACTAGAATCTGGTCACACTGCACGGGCGGTCCAACCACCGATACTGGCCGGTTAGACCAACCAGTGCACATTGGTCTGACCGCAGGCGCACACCGGTCTGACAACAAAGCTGAATTTTGCTAACTTTTGCAAAATCAAAATCCAACTCAACAAATGTGCCAATTGTTCATCACCAATTAATCATGGACCTTCTCACATAGTCCTTCACTTTTTTATGTGGTAAATAAATGTTATGTGAAGCATAGGTATCTAGTGCGATAGAGCCCTTGTAACATCAACAACATGTCAAAGAAACATTAGGCAAATTCTAGTTGCAGGTTCAGATTGTGAAAGGGGAATCGGATCTATGGATGTCCAGAATAATGTTCTAATATTCTAGTTGCAGGTTCATGATGTGATTGCATATTCGTCTGGGTATAAAGGGAGAACAGTTGCACTCAACTAGTTATAATAATTGTAGGAAATGTTACAGTGCTGTCTCGACTAAAACTGTGGAAAGCGCAGATTTCAAAGGACTACTCGCTTTAGGTCTTGGACAGGTTTAGTCTTTAGGAGAGCATATGAGCACTCCTCATAATTTAGAAAAAAAATGAGAATATCTAGAAGGAACTAGTGGTGTAGGTTGTATGATAGTTGGGACTCTTCAGCCAAGTTCAAAATAAGTTAATTATAGTGTAAGTGGAGCTTTAGTGCAAGTATAGAGTCTACTCTATATTCTACAGCCTGATTGTTCTGACATTTCTGACTTCACTGATGCATGTGTACAAAAAAATCTTCCATGTAATGTGTTTATTCTTGAAGCAATGCATTCTCCAATGAGCTTCATCTTACAATTAGGCTAGGAGATGGTGGGAGAAGGATTCTCCCCAACAATAGTATCATCCTGACATAATTTCTTGAACTTCTTATTGTAGCTAGATGGAACAAGAAACTGGATGAAGTACAAGAATCAGATTGTTTTGTTCTAGAAGACTCTACTGATCACCTTCAAATGATATAGTATACTGCTGCTCATTCTTTCACTACTAAACACTTCTTGTTACCCTTACTACAAAACATGAAAAATCTACAGTATAAAACATACAGCAAAGTTTTCCCTAAGTTATCGTGTTGCCTTGTGACTATGACCTAACAATGGTCATTGCTTGTCTCGTGCAATCTGCAGGGCTTCAGAAAGGTTGATCCTGACAGGTGGGAGTTTGCAAATGAAGGTTTCCTTAGGGGTCAAAGGCATCTCCTGAAAATGATAAAAAGAAGGAAGCCGCCGCCGTCCAATGTGCCTCCATCGCAGCAGCAGGCCCTCACATCTTGCCTGGAGGTTGGTGAGTTTGGATTTGAGGAAGAGATTGACAGGCTGAAGCGCGACAAGAACATCTTGATCACAGAAGTAGTAAAACTAAGGCAGGAGCAGCAAGCTACTAAAGATCATGTGCAAGCCATGGAAGAGAGGCTACGAGATGCTGAGCAGAAGCAGGTCCACATGATGGGGTTCTTGGCAAGAGCAATGCGTAACCCGGAGTTCTTCCAACAGTTGGTTCAGCAGCAAGACAAGAGGAAGGAGCTTGAGGATGCCATCTCAAAGAAAAGAAGGCGGTCTATAGACAATGTTCCATTTTACAACCCTGGGGAAACTAGTCAGAGCGAGCAACTTGAATCGCAGTTCTTGTTTGATTCAGGTGTCCTCAATGAGATCAGTGAACCTGGAATTCCCAAGCTGGAGAATTTAGCACTAAACATTCAGGAGCTTGGGAAGGGTGAGGCAGAGGAAGAAAAGAGGGATCAAGCTAATGGTCAGGCAGAGCTCAATGACGACTTCTGGGCAGAGCTGTTGGTTGAAGATTTCGGAGACAAAGCTGGGCAGTCAGAGTTGGAGGGAACTGAAGATGTCAATGAACTGGCTCAACAGTTGGGGTATCTGAGTTCTACTAGCCCAAAGTAGAGTTGTGCTCATAATGTTTCAACCAGCAAATACTGCTGCTTCAGTACTATTGCAGATCATCTTGAACAATCTGGTACATTTCGTATTCAATGATACAAATATGGTAACATTGCTAATGTAGTCACGTTTTGTTCTATTCATCTTGCTCATATCTGCAGGAGTGAGGATTAGATTAGTGATTGGATCTTGCAAACAAGGCTGACAACCAATAATGCATATTTGCTTTCTAATTATTCTGATTTATGCTTTTGCAATTGCCTGTTCTGTTGTGTTACCCCATTTTTCCCCTGTTACTACTTTCTGAAGATTTCTTGCTTGTTCCTTAACCAGATTCAAATGACTGGAGGAAATATGACTCATGAGGTGTTCAAGCTGGAGCCCGGAGCGTGGACACCACTGGCTGTAGGCTGGAGACTCGATGTTGTGAGCACTTAGCTGGCGCCCCTTGCTCATGCCATGACATTCAGTGTGTTGTGAAGCATAGCAATGCACAATTTCTTTGTTGCACTTGTCGCTTGATGGAGATCCATGATGCGTATTGTAGTGGTTACATCCAACTCTCTGACTCAATACTATGGAAGAAGATAGTTGATTTAGACATGCAGTGGTCATCAGCTGGCATTCAGTAGCTCTACAACTAGAAATCGTGGAGGAAGTGGTTTACTGTATATTCAGTCATTGGGTCAAGTTCTAGTAGGTTGTGCCAGTGCCGTAGTATGGTCCTTCGTCAGGCATTGGCATCTGGTTGTAGGTTCAGTATGGTCTCTTTGTAATCAACTTCCAAGTCTCTTCCATGTGATTGATGTACCCTGGAACCACTCTGAAGTTCAAACTAAAGTTCATTTTGCTTTGTTTACTGAAGTTAATGGTTCTTATCCGTTGAATTGCAAGATATGTGCAGTTTGATGTCTCTGCTTACTGAAGATGTTAATTGCCCTCATGCTTGTGTGAAAACTCATGAACTCTTGTATTTGCCACAAGTTCTGCAGTTTCTTGGCATTTGGCGACAATTCATCCCTGAGCCATACACAACTTGTGGTTTCTGCCTACTGAAAGATGTTGATCAGGCTCTGCTTTTGTGGTTTTCTGCTGTTGCCACAGGTTGCTTTCTTGGCATTTGGAAGCAGTCACCATCTGTGCAACTGAATGGTTCAAGTTAGTGGATGGGGCTGTTCAGTGATGGAACTCTTTGGATGCATCTGGCAAACCGAGGAAAGGGGAACACACACACAGTAATCTTGTGTAGTAATAGCTAAAGGAGTCATACGCCTAGGCTTAACAGTATTATTATGCCTTTTCCTGTATCTGACACGGATGTAAGTGCAACATTTGAAGAAATCTGACAGGTAGAGAGAATAACACGAAGCTGCAGAAATCTTTTTCACCAGTTAATTGCTAAAGCAGTGGAAAGGCAAATGGGAATCAGATACAACTGGTACCAGTTGTTGGTGGATGGATGGGTAAACATCTGCACACAGCACACTTACCACACCACTTTGCAATGCGCATTGCTTTCTACACACACAAAAAAAAGGTTGAACAAAACTAGACAGTGTTTACAGATTAGTACATCTGCATCAGATCCAACCAACCAGCACAAGAAGAGCCCACAAAGCCGAAGGGAATTAAGGGAAAGGGACCCCAAAAATTCTCATCGGTAGAGGTAGCTAGCTAACGCTTCCCCCCTGCACTTTAGCCAGCCATAGGGCCAGAAAAGCCTGGATGCATGGAATAAGAAAAGAGACGCACAAAGGAAGGAAAAGATGAAAGCAGCAAGCAAGAAATTAATATCAGTCCCATTCCCAAAACCATCAAAAAATGCATATACTAAAAAAGAGATTCAGAAAGGAAAAGAAACCTTAATTACGCGTGTGGTCAAAGATAACCTGCAGGAAAGAAAGGGCAGCAAGAGTATAGACAAGAATGGATGCCTGATCTGACTTTGACAAGTCCTATACAGGCTTTCTAACCCCTACACAAAATATACTGCCTGCAAGTAAACAGAAAGTAGTCTTTAAACATCAATCACAAGGTGTGTGTAAACTCAAGAGAAAACTTCTGATAAAACAACGTCAGAGGAAGTGGGGAAAAGATCAAAATTAAAAGAAGAGGACCAATGAGTGGGTGTACTGGTACTTTTGCTTTCTTTGTAGGGTGAGCCTGATCCCTTGTGTGCGCATGCTCTGCTCCTTTTTTTTTTCTTCTTTTCCTTTCCTGTCCTTGCTATAATTCCCTTGGTCTTCTCTGACTACAGTGCAGGTGCAACCACAGCTCTTGCTGAGATTAGCAAAAGGGCAATAAGAAAAAAATTCATCTAGCACTACAAATATTGGAAAACTCGCTCGGATTAGCAGGGGTAATGCTAATATGGCTGGTGTATTATACCCATGACTTGAATTATGCATCAACCAGTTCAGTCCAGAAAGGGAAATGTAGAAGAAGAAAACATGTATGCAAATCATACGGATGTTAGTGCCCTTCTGTAGATAACACCATATTGCTCTCATCTTAGACAAGAGAAAATAAGAAAATTAGTGCGCGCCTTGAATCAGTTTAATAAAAAGCATCGGTAAAAACTCGGGTGCTCCAAAAGAGAAGAAAATTGGACAAGCCCTAACTTGGTATAACATGGAAGCACTAAACAAGCCTCAAAACGTGAAGAAAACATCTTGCATCTGTCTCTGGGTTAGTCTAAAGACCATGACCCATGCCGGCAATCCGAGGAAATGATTATTTAAATTCTTTTCGCTAATGGTATTGTAAGATCGAATATTACAATCAGTGGGGATGAATGATTGTCATCATTTTTGGAGTCTTCTGACGGTCGGTAAAGGTTTTGATCCCTCGGTGCTAAATTGCCTGATTAATCGCTCAGTGCACGACCTCTTGATCGATCGATCGATCTGTTCGACCGTTCGCTTAATCGCTTTGTTCGACCGCTCACTCAATCGCTTTGTTCGACCGCTCGCTCAGCTTCGCCTGTTGTCGTGAGATCCAATCCACTTGCAATCATTAGCGTTTTTCAAGTAAATCATGAACCAGATTTATTTAAGATGATCTTTCTTGCTGGTTTTTCATGGATTTACAAACTGCCCTTATAAGCACTCCTAAAAATCTTCCCAACGAAAGCCCTCGAAACTGGTCATGTTAGCCATTAGCATCTCCTTGCTTTTATAGGCTAACATTCAAACCATATTTACCTTGAATACAGACTCAAAACTTTACCACTTTCGAAAATCAAGGGACCCGAAACCCTTCCGAATACAAGTTTTAACCAAATTTTAAATCTTCTCAGTTATGGACTCCATCCACAACTCCTAACTCACTACATGACAAAGCCTCTAGAACCACACCTCCTGTATCTTCATCACGCAACTCCTAACTCACCACGTAACAAAACCTCTAGGACCGTATCTCCTGTATCTTCATCACGCATCATCAACTTCACATGTCGAAGCTTCCAGGACCGCACCTTCCGTAACTTCTCAATGCATCACCACCTTTGATATCCACGTGCTCCAGCGTGAGCCCGACCACCTCGCGTGACATTCTCGACCACCTGGACCTCAGATTTACCCCTCCTAGTCTCGGTCCTCCTCGTTACTGACCATGATCATCTCCACGTCAAATATCAATTATTCATCATCACTCACTGCACGACTACCACATAGTCTAACAGGTATTTAAAATTTTTACTCAAGTAACTATAAGAAAATCTAAGTTCCGATTGTACCGACTATACTTTACAAAACAAGAAGAATAGAGACATAAGCCAACAAAATCATCAACCTTCGGTACAAGGCTGGTCAGGCCGCAATGGATGGGCCGGTATGACCGTAGGCATAAGGCAGGTCTAACTGGTGGGGCTGGTCTGACTGTAGGCCCAAGGCCAGTCTGACCGGTCCTCTATTCCCAGACTTAAAAGCCTCTTGGGACAAAACTCAAATATCAAGAATTGGCTTAATTCTCATCTAAACACTTTTATATATTGAATGAGATTTACTCAAGACATTAGGAACCTAAACCAATCAAGAATCACAAGGTTTTTGGGCTCGGATTCACTAATTTATAGATAATTGAATCTAGATCATAAGAACACTAAAAATCCTAAAACCTAGATTACTTTTTTGCTCGTGAGGATCTAAGGTATATGGTCTTCTAGAACTATTCAAATGTCCTATCAAGATAATTTAAGCAAGAGTTTGTGCTAGGACTCCCACAAGCACGAAATCATAAATATAGCTCAAGAACAAGCAAAATCAAGTAAGAATATAAACAAGAACATGATTGAGACAACGCTTTGATCTATTTTCAATAGAGGATGAAGTTTACATACTCATAGATGATTACAAAGGTACAGCTAAAGCACTATTATTTCATCTCTCAAGTTTTTTTGTCTTACAACCATAGAAGGAAACAAGGTGGCGGAACAAAAATCTAAACCCTAGAATATTTGGATTTACCACCTCCTCTCCTTTTCTTTAATAACCAACAACAAGCCCTAATGGATCCAACCCGTTAAGTCTACTGGGGAAATCCGTTAACTTACTAACACAGGTTTTATACATTTATGAACGCTTTTCAAACCATTTACAAGACTCAACCTGTTAACACCTTAGCGATTGATCCACTTAGCAATTACATCTCTCCTTGACCTAAACTACTTTTTTTTTTGCATATTCCAGCGCCGTGGTTTTGATCAAGACATCAACCCAGTATTTGGTCAACTATCAAAATACCCTGGATGATCCTTGTCTTCTTTGTGTTTCCCACTTGAACCACATATATAGCCTCACCTTGAACTTATATGACGGCTCAGATCTTAGCTCCCTCGCCAAGTTCCGGTCTATTACCGTTGATCGCTAACGTTTTTCAAGCCAACTGCACATATAAAGAGCAAACAACTATCTTGAGCATAAGTTCCATACACTTGACTTACGTTAGTCAAACTATGCATCATTCAACATCATACAACCAACCAACGACACCCATTCAATGCACACAGTCATCCAACTTAAAAACTATTTTTTACTAATCTTTGTCCTCAGCCATCGGTCTGATCGCACTCCCCATGCCGGTCAGATCACATCGGTCAGACCGTCGACTACTGATCGGTCTGACCGCTTAAGACCACTAGAAAACATTATCTCTAAAATTTCGGTTAAACTTTATTTAGTTTTAGCTCCAATTTTCAATCTAATGACACCTAGTGTATACTTATCCACAAATACGCCTACACAGGTGTTTTGTGTTTATTTTCTCAGAAGTCCACAGCCGTTGGACTGCTCACCTCATGGCGATTAAATCGTCAGCCATCAGCTGGTCGGACCATTCGACCCAAACAACGTAATTTAAAATCTGAATTTTCCAAAACTTCTATAAAATTTAAATTCAACTTAATTAAAATACTAATTATTTACCATAAATATATTCTAGACCTTCCAAAGATATGTCGGACCCTAATGCCTCGCAAAAGCTGGGACACTGGAAATCGAGGAGCCGCTGCCCTGTCAGACGGTTGGGGATCTTTTGTCTGCTCCCGAAGAATGCATTGCTCCACCATAATTGCTCACTTATGACATGTTGCATTTGGATCAAGTCCTCGATTATGAGCCTCCTGTACATGCTAATGGTCTATACCGGCGCTCGAGCCCACTCAACGATCTTAGCAGCGAGTTATCGCTGGCATCTTCAGATGAGGAGTGGCCTGAACGCATCGGAGCTTGGGGTAAAGGACGGTACAACTCGCCAAGAAGATCGGCTCATTCCAGGCTAGATTACGGGAATCGTGATTGTGATCGTTCCCCGCCGGGGAACGGAGGCCGCCATAGGAAATCATGGTGGGATGTCCTTCCAGAGAACGGGAGTTTTAGCAAATGGCCTCGTCGGGATTCAGGTGGTCACTCCAGCAACCGGGATGGCTCAAGGGGCCGGAGCACGTATGGACGTCGGCAGTATAACCAGCAGGATTCTCACGCGGACAGCCTTGAACGCAGCAATGAGACAGGTATTCCAAATACTGAGAAAAAGCAGGCCGCTGTGACGAATGATATTGGTTTGATGCAGGAAAATCGTCTGTGTTTCTGAACTTTTTGGTTCAGATCCGTTGGAAGTAGAGCATCATCATCTGAAGAACCAAAACATTTTCCTTCCGGTCACGCGTCCAGATCGCGTGCTGATGGAAGCTAAGGAATTTACCTCGGAAGCACCTATTCCCTTACCAAGTAGTGAGCAGCAAAATGTTTCCGGGGGAGCAGCAGAATGTTTCTGGAGACTTGGGCCTTGGCTGCACACTTCCTGTGAGTGCGGCGAGCCCAACGACGCATGGTGCTGTTTCAGCTGATGCTCCACGTAGGACCAATACTTGCAATCAGAGACGCTGAATGATTGTTTCTAAATTCTTTTCCCTGGCATTCTTAATTCTCCTCTAGACCAGAACTAAGCTACATACTAAAATCAGCACCCAAACAAAAAATTTCACCCAATCTTCGAACCTTGTCCAAATGATCTCAAATTTGAAACATAGATTGCTCAAGATGTTAGGAACCTAAACTAGTTAAGAATAACAGATTTGTTGGATTAAGTTCCATCAAATTGAGGAAATTAGCAAGATCAGTCAAGAAAGGGACAAAACCCTAAAACCCAAATATATGATATGATGTCTTTCAGATGTACTCTGACATTTCCTAGCAAAATAATCTAGGCAAAGTTTCAGACAAAAAACCTCCAAAATCAAGATTTCGAATTGCTAACTCAAGAACATGAGAAACAAGCCAAGAATAGGTAAACACAGGAATTTATCAAAAACTTGATATATTGCCAGTAGAGTAAGTGATTCATAAGTATATAGGTGGTTACAAGGTGCTCCCAAATTTTCACCCTTACACACCCAAGCTTTCTCAAATAGGGAGAGAGGAGAGACTACTCAAGAACCAAACACTCTTGATCACACCACTAGCTCTCCCTTCTCCTCTCTCATATAACTAGTACCACTTAGTGGGTCTCAATCCGCTATGCAATTGGAGAAACTCGTCAACCCCACTAACATAGATTTTACACACATGTATGCTTTTCAAAGCATTTATAAGACTTAACTCGCAACACCTTTAGCGATTGATCCACTTGTCAAAACTAGCTCTCCTTGACCTAAAACTCTTCTCCATTGCACCTTCCTACATTGTTGTTTTGATTAACGCACCGTTGAGCAATGACACACATCGGGGAATCTACCTCTGATGAAGTCCGAACTTCACCCTGGACGGGGTCCGCGTCACTCCCGATGGGGTTTGGGAAACCAAGACGGAGCTCAAAGACCGACCTTGGACAAGATCCAAAGTCCACTCCAAATGATGTCCGGAGCCCCTTAGACGGGGTCTTCACCACCCCGGACGAGGTCTAGGGGCTGACTCAAGACTAAGTTTAGAGGCCAACCCTAGACAAGGTCTAGTGTCTAACCCAAGACGAAGTCTAGAGGCCATTGAGTCGCAGTCTTGCTATCCATATCTAGTGATCACCTGACTCGTTATGGGTAGAAACAAAACCAATTTGAGACACTCAACTTCGAGTTAGCTATTGTCAATGATGAAGCAGCTAATGAAAGGTTGACGATAACCGAGCCAGCGTGAAATGGAGGGCCGTTCGACTGCATGCAGAAAGGAGGTTCGCACGTTGCTCCCGCTGGGTGCCCTGATCGAGCTGGAACAAGATCCGGCGCTGAAGGATCTAGTGAAGGATTGGGATTTCTCTCCTGGTAAGAGGTTTCAAGCCGAAGTTTTACAAAAGTTCTCCTCTTCAGTTCATCACTCTTCCTCTTCGCCGGATGGTTCTTTCTTCTTGCTAGTGGTTTTCCGGAGATATCTCTTTCGGCTGACTGAAGTCTCAGTAGCCATGGCTCTTCATTGCTGTCTTGGAGGTTCCCCTGCTGGGTTTCATGTGACTTTTCTGAAAGAGCGCCATTTTCATTTTTCTGTTGCATCCAAGCATGTGGGTCTGTTTGTTCGAGCTCTTAAGAGAATCACTACAGATCATTTTGATGTTTACTTCCATTTGTGGCGTGATGGTGGTGCTGATTGGCGACGAGAATGGAGAAGATGGGAGAAGGAAGAAGAAGATAGTTGGATTAAAAAAATTAGTAAAAAAAGCAACAAGCGTAAGCTGCCTGGTAAGAAGGTCTCCTTCAGCAAAAAGTTAGTGCTGGACTCTCCAGTGAGCAAATCTCGTCCCAAAGATCTTTCTTCAGCAATCAAAGTTGGAGATTTATTCTGCCCAGTCCCAGTTCTGACTTCTTCTCATATGTTTTTTGGTTCTTCTCCAACTTCTTTGGGGAGTGAAGGATCATCTGGCTTTTGCCTCAATTATGTTCAAAGCTTGGGTTCTAACTATGGAGACGTCCCTGGCAGCTCTGGTAGCTCTGATCATCCCTCTGCTATTGCTGATTTTATTTCAAGTGATCAAGTTCAAAGTGTTCGGGGAATTCAAGCTGATCAAGCTATACATAATTCTCATCCTGTTCATGGTGTCCATAGTGTTCTTGGTGTTCATCGGCAAAAGGATGTTTCGATCGTCCCGGTTAATGATGTTTTTCAAACTCTCAACAGTAATCTCGGCATTAGCAGTCTTAATGGCAGAGCCGCCAAAATCCCTCAGCCAAGACAGAAGAATAATGACAAGCATCTTCTCCAAGGTGATCGATTTAACTTCTCCCCCAGCACTAATGTAAGGCTCTGCTTTCGTTGTTTAAGCTCGAATCATCTAGTTAGGGAGTGCAGAGGAGAAATTAGATGCATTTATTGCTTTTCTTATGGTCACCGGGCCCACTTTTGTGTTAAACGAAGAATTAACTTCCAGCGTGTTTGGGCTGCCAAGCCCAACAAGCTCTCATCGGGCACAGTTTGCTTTAAAGATGGAATTGAAAAGCCTCCTCCCATCCATTGGTCTATAGGGCCTGATGCAGCAAATAACCCTTTGCCTTCCCCTCTTTCGCAATCTGTGACCCTCTTCATTCCCCCCACCCTTCCGGGGGAACTTGTTCACGAACAACCAAAACAATCAGTTCCTCCTCCTTCCTCTGCCAGCGCACACAACGTTCAACCCATAATGGCAAACTTTGCTATTGATCCAAGGCGTTTCTTTCCTAGTGCGATGATCCTGGAAGATGGTGGGGTTCACAGGCGGGCTAGGTGCACTGTCTGTATCTCAGGAGGAATTGCCAAGAGTCATGAGGATCATGCTATTGCCATCACTGAGGCCCAGCTCTCTTCGGCTCAACAGCTCCAATTCATGTATCTGACCAAGGATTACATTGAGGTTGAGGTACGGAAAAATGTCCTTTTCTTTGCCCCACACCCGCATGGTGTCGGAATATACCAATTAGGCAACCCATGTCAAAGAGATACTCTAATTGCCACCAACCCACACTGGATAGGAGGTCTTGAATTCCGTTTTGTAAAGCATGATGAGGCTCCAATGAATATGCGTAGGTCACCATTTACTAGAAAAAGTTGGCTTCTACTGCTTGGTTATCCGCTTGATTTCAAAGATCCTTTGTTTCTGAAGCAAGTCTGTAGTAGTTTTGGTCAGCTTTTGTTTTGGAATTCTAATGACTGTTCTCGGTCTCGAGTGTTAGTCAAAGTTCTGATTAATGACCCTCAAGATGTTCCCCGAAGCCTGATAATCAAGCATGGTAAAGAGTTCAATGGAGCTGGTCGCTCTTGGACTGTTCCTGTATATGTCTTCAACTCTGAATTTGCTGACATTGAGCCAGAAGATGAAGAGGATCCACCTACTCACAATGGCAATCCACATCCTTTTGAGGGTCCGGTGGTTCCTGGAGAAGCTGAGAATATAGTTCAGATGGCTGATCAGCTCATGGCGCAACTCATTGGAGACAATCAGAATCAAGGGGTCATGGAGGAAGATCAGGGATCGGTAGCTTTGGGTGTTGCAGCCTCATCTTCATCTACTGCAGCTCTTCTTCAACCTGGACAGGGTACTGATAGAGAGGTCAACATTGATAACCAGATGGCAGTGCAGGACTCCATGATGATCAATCAAGTTGAAGCTGTCCAAAATCACTTGCAAGCCAACCTGAATCAGACAACTATTTCTGTCAACCCAGCAGTTCCTATCAGAATCAATAATAGCTATATTAGTTTGTCAGAGAGCCAAGCAGACATAGAGCAAAGAGAGGCTATCACAAAATTCCTTGCTGATGGGCTGAGGTAGTTAATGGTCAATATCGGCAGAGCTAGTTCATCCAGAGTTATGGGAAGTCCTATCATCTCAGGTTTCTTCATAAAAGTTGACCTTGCTACTCTAGGATTTACACCTTTCAATATTGCTGTCAACATCCTAGACCAGAACAATATGGGTGGCCCCCCTCAGGCTCTAAGCTACTGCTTCAAAAGCCAGAAGTTGCTCAGCCGGAACTGCTGTTTCAAGAACCAGTAGTAGCTCAGACTGAGCCTTTCTTGTTGGAGTCACCTGCTTCCCTCTTGAACAAACCTGCACAAATCACCAAGGTGTATTACAGAAGAAAGTTCAAGAACAAGAGTGGTAGTTTTGAAAAGCAAACTATGCTGATGGAACATCCCTCGGGGAATATTGGAAATATCTTTGGAAGTACCCAGGAAAACATCCCCATTGAGACCCTGGCAGACAGTTCTAGCAAGGGTGACAACTCTAAGTCACAGAAAAGGAAGAGTAATACTCCTACCACCACCAGAAAGCTTAGAAGGAGCCCAAGATTTTTAGAAAAGCTTGATGGACACAAGCCTGCTGTCATTCCCATTGGGAAAACGTCTACCAGAAACAAGAACAAAGGCAAGAAGGTCAAGCCCCAGACTGATCTGCTGGGTAACATCTTGCTTTCTCCTGCTTACCATGCTTCTGAATTCCCTAGTCTATCGACTATTGCCAAGCATTCTGATATGGGTACTGTTTTCCCTCAAATTCCTGTAATTGAAATACAGAAGCTGGCCACTGAAACCTGCTGCATTCCTCCTTCGGAGGTGACAGCCGAGCTCCTCCTTGTTTCCAGGCCTGAGGATGTAGCAGGCCAGAGCAGGATTGGCGCCTGAAGTTTAGTCTGTCCCAATGAATTGGTGTCTTTTTAATCCTTTCTTTGTCAGGGAATGCCCTGTTCTTTTTTGCTGTTTTGAACATCCTTTTGGTTGGTTATGTTGGTCGCAGTCTGTCTTGTTTGGTTGCTCTGGAACCATTAGTGGTTACTTTATAATCATGTTATCAGATGATTGGTGGTTTCTTCTAGCTGTGCCTGCTGTGCTTGTTGTTCTATGGTGGATGTTTGCAACCCTGTACCCTGTTTCAGCGCTTTTCTCAGCTACCATTGCTCTATTTGTTTTAAGACCTAACTTGAGGGGTTTTTTCTTAGTTCCCTCTGGGCTAAGAATTTTCTGTTGTACTCAAACCTGTCCCTATGAGTAACATAGCTATCAGCAATAGCCTGGACAGCAGTCCAACAAGAAACTGGAATATCCTCAATTGGAACATTAGAGGTATCAACTCAGAAGATAAATGTTCTGCTGTAAAAGAAAAGATTGATGAAAGTGCTTGTGCAATTTTCTGTATTCAAGAAACTAAAAGGGATCACTTTGACCACTCCTTCCTCAAAAAGTTAGCCCCTAAGCGCTTCAATAAATATGTTTTTTCTCCCTCCAATGGCAGTTCTGGAGGCATTCTCATGGGATGGAACAGTTACATCTTTAAAGGTGAAGTCATTGAAGTCAACAAATTCTCCATCACGGTTAACTTTTCCTCCACCCACAATAGTCATAACTGGACCTTAACCACGGTTTATGGTCCTTGCCAAGGGCCTGAAAGAGATGAGTTTGTTCAATGGCTCAATAACTTGCATATTGACGATGAGGTCAACTGGATGCTGGTGGGTGATTTTAACTTCTACATATCTCTCTCTGACAGGAATAAAAGTGGTGGTAACATGAATGATATTATGATTTTTAATGAAGTCATCAGCAATTTGGGTCTACTGGAAATTCCCCTCAAAGGAAGAAAATTCACATGGAGCAATATGCAGAATGACCCCCTCCTGGAACAACTAGATTGGGTTTTCACCTCTGCTAATTGGATTTCTGATTATCCGAACACTCTCCTTCTTCCAATGTCCAGGCCATTTTCAGATCATATCCCTTGCAAGATTCAAATTGGCACCACCATCCCAAACGCCCATATCTTCAGGTTTGAAAATTACTGGGTTGATCACCCTGGTTTCATGGATCTAGTCAAAATAGTGTGGGCTACAAATGTCAGTGCCTCAAACAGTGCTACTAGAATCACAACAAAATTCAAACTTCTCAGGGCTGCCCTCAAAAAATGGAGCAGAAAGTTATCAAACCTTAATAGGCTTCTCAGAATTTGCAATGGCACTCTAGAAATCTTAGATGCCCTTGAGGAACAAAGGGCTCTTTTTATTCAAGAAAGCAACTTCAGAAAGATCTTAAAAGCCCACATTCTCAGATTACACAGCTTCAAGAAGGAATATTGGAAGAAGAGGTATACTGTGAGATGGACTAAATTAGGAGATGAGGGAACAAAATTTTTTCACGCTGCAGCTACTGAAAGATATAGAATTAACACCATCACCAGTTTAATCACTAAAGATGGTCATCCTGTTACAGAGCATAATGAAAAAGCAGCACTTCTTCTTGATGACTTTAGAAAGAGAATGGGCTGCTCTTCTAACCCAACAATGCAGTACAACCTCACTCAACTAATTCAAACAAGAGAAGATTTGGATTCTCTTTCAAGGCCTTTCTCCACCATTGATATTGACAATGTCATAAAACAAATGCCTCCTGACAAAGCCCCAGGACCAGATGGTTTTAATGGTTTTTTCCTGAAAAAATGTTGGGACATTATTAAAGAAGACATCTACACTCTTTGCTTTGACTTCTTCAATGGCACTTTGAACTTGGAAGCCATTAACAGCTCTTACATCACACTAGTCCCCAAAGTGCATAATCCCACAAGTGTTAATGATTTCAGGCCAATCTCTCTGTTGAATGGTGTTCTCAAAATCATCACAAAACTCTTGGCTAATAGGCTTCAGACAAGAATAATACCCTTGATTCACACCAATCAGTATGGTTTCATAAAAAACAGGACAATTCAAGATTGTTTGGCCTGGGCATATGAGTACATCTATCAATGTCAACATTCCAAAAAAGAAATTGTCATCCTAAAACTGGACTTTACAAAAGCGTTTGATACAATTGAACACAACACAATTTTGTTGATGATGAAGCACTTGGGTTTTTCTAACCAATGGATTGATTGGATAAAGAGAATTCTTGTTTCTGGCTCTTCCTCCATCTTGCTCAATGGTGTCCCAGGCAATCATTTTCATTGTCGAAGAGGGGTTAGACAAGGGGATCCTCTGTCCCCACTTCTTTTTGTGCTTGCTGCTGACCTTCTTCAATGTATCATCAATCAAGCTTATCATCAAGGTCTCTTTGAGCTGCCATTACCCTCTTATGAGCAAGATCAATTCCCAATTGTTCAATATGCAGATGACACACTCCTAGTTTTGAAAGCCTCTCAGAAGGAGCTATTTACTTTAAAAGGGTTGCTGGAATCCTTTGCTCAGTCAACTGGACTTCGAGTTAATTACAAGAAATCCTGCCTTGTCCCTCTAAACCTCTCTTTAGAAAGGGCTCAACTTCTAGCTGGAGTTTTTGGCTGCAATCTGGAGTCCTTGCCATTCACCTATCTGGGACTGCCGTTGGGTACTACAAAGCCCAGGGTAGAACACTTTGGTTCCATTATGAGTAAAACAGAAAGGAAGCTCTCTTCCATCTCAAATTTTTTGACTCATGCAGGAAGACTTCAACTGGTTAATTCTGTCCTCTCTTCATTGCCCACCTTTGCCATGTGTACTTTGCAAGTTCCAGCAGCAGTTCTTAATTATATCGATAGAGCAAGACGACACTGTCTTTGGAGAGGATCTGAATCCAATGCCAAAATGAAGCCCTTAGTAGCCTGGAAAAAATGCTCAAAACCCAAAAACAAAGGAGGGCTGGGGATCATAAATCTCAAAACCCAGAATAAAGCACTTCTACTCAAGCATTTGGACAAGTTCTACAACAAAAAAGATATTCCTTGGGTCAAATTGATATGGAATGCCCACTATCCCCAGGGCCAAGTTCCCCATGCTTCTACTGATAGAGGATCCTTTTGGTGGAGAGATGTTCTGAAACTTTGTGTTCTCTTCAGGGGTATTGCTGAGTGCAAAATTGGTGATGGTTCCACGGTTCTTTTTTGGTATGATCTTTGGAATGATAATATATTGCAAACCAAGTTCCCAAGACTTTTCTCCTTTGCAATGCACAAGAATATTTCTGTGGCCAAGTTCCTGACAAATAATTCTCTGGAGGCTCAATTTTACCTGCCTCTCTCTGAGCAAGCATTTCAGGAGTTCCAAAGCCTGCAAGATTTCATCCAAGTTCTACAAGTCAATCAAAATTCAAAGGATTCTTGGCAATACATCTGGGGAAGCAAAGTGTATTCTTCATCAAAGTTTTATAACCTTCCCTATAAGAACATACGGCCTCCTGCTCCCTTCCTCTGGATTTGGAAGTCTAAATGTTGCAATAAGCTCAGAGTCTTCTCTTGGTTGCTCTTTATGGATAGATTAAATACAAGAAATATTTTGAGAAGGAAAAAGCAAAAGCTTGAAAGAAATGATTATAACTGTGTTCTCTGCAGTAACAATTTTGAAGAAACTACTTTCCATCTTTTCTTCAGCTGTCCCTTTAGCCAAACTTGCTGGCAGCACCTTGGAATTAATTGGGATTTCACAAGAGAATTTTTCGAGATGATGCAACAGGCTAAAGCCCAATTTCAGAACCCCTTCTTCATGGAATTCTTCATCATTGCGTCATGGCAAATTTGGAAACAAAGAAATAACCTTATCTTTGATAGAAGTCGGCCTTCTTTTTCCTCTTGGAAGAATTCTTTCTGTGAAGAAGCTAGGCTTCAGGCACATAGGTTTAATGATGTTAAGAGTCCAGAGTTCCTCTCCTGTATAGCTCCTCTAGTCTAGTTCTCCTTTCTTCCCAAGACTTTCTCCTTGTGTAGCTCCTTCTTCTTTATTGTGTTTTCTTTGTTTTGAGTTGTCTCTCTTTTTCTGTTTTTGTTTTAATAAAATTCACAGTGGGGGCTTCCCCTGCTGTATTTAATTCAAAAAAAGTCTAGAGGCCAACCTTAGACGAGGTTCGGTGGCTGATCCAAGATGAAGTCTGGAGGCCAACCTTGAGCGGGGTTCAGAGGTCGACCCAGGAGGCCAACCCTGAGCAAGGTCCGTGTACCAGCTTGGAGTCCCTCGAACGCGGTGGAACCCACATGGCATGAATGATGAAAATGCCCTTAGGAATAAGCTAGGCCCCATAGGTAGACTTGTAAATTCACTCGACTTCTCCTCCCACTTTATAAATAGGACCCCTTGTAAGTGGATAGAGGAGGCTATTTTGTAACCCTAGATACCCATATGCAATACACTTATCTATTCATTCGTGTGTGATTCTTATTGTGTCCCTTTACATCCTTGACAATTTTCAAAGCTGATAGGGGTGTGCTTATAAGTGTATTATCTGATCTCGTATCGATGAAAGTTGGTGCTATCCGTGGGGACTTGAGTGAGAAGCAATGCTACCTAGGAAGATGAAGTCATGGAAGGTCATTGGGTTGGTCTGTGCCATCCCAGAGGCCCTCCAGACTCCACCCTAGACTCCATCCATGGGGAGACCCTTCAGACCCCTTCGGACTTCGCCTAGGACTCCATCCGTGTGGAGACCCTCTGGACTTCGCATCAAACTCCGTCTATGCAGTGGCCCTGCAGACCCCTCCGGACTCTGCCTCGAACTCCATCCACATGAGGTCCTCCAGACCCACCCTAGACTCCATTCACACAGCGGCCCTCTGGACTCCACCCACGTGGAGGTCCTTCGGACCTGCCCCAGACTCCATCCATGTGGTGGCCCTCTAGACCCCTTTAGACTCCATTCACATGGAGGCCCTTTGGACCCTGCTCCGGATTGTTCCTGTGGAGGTCCTCTAAACTCCCTCTGGGGTGTGCTCCTCCAGACCTGTATTGAACTTCGTCCATGCGGTGGCCCTCTGGACCCCTTTGGACTCCATTCATGTGGACACCCTTTGGACCCCGCCCCAGACTGTTCCTATGGAGGTCCTCTAAACACCCTTTGGGGTGTGCTTCTTCAGATCGTCTTTGTGCCTTGCTCCCAAATGCCCCCTCGATCGAACTTCACTTTCCTCGATGGCGTCTCCTCAACTAGGGGCTTCCCTAGCTCGATGAATTCACCTCGGTGAGCTCCAACACACCTCGATGGTTTGGCCTAGGCGTGGTTCAACTCAGCCTCAATGGATTTGCCTCGATCAAAATTGGCTTCATCTTGATGGTGTCTCCTCGACTAAGGACTCCCCTAGCTCAATGGATTCACCTTGGCAAGTTCTAACATGCTTTGATGCCTCGATGTGGTTCAAGTTGGCCTCGATGACTTGTCGGCCGAACTCTACTTCACCTCAATGGTGCCTCCTCGACTAGGGGCTCCCCCTGACTTGGTGGATTAACCTAGGTGAACTCAAACACACCTCGATGGCTTGGCATCAGTGTTGTTCAACTCAACCTCAATAGCTTTTCCTTGGTCAAACTTCACTTCGACTCAATGACATCTTCTCAACTAGGGGCTCCCCATAGCTCTATGGATTCACCTTTGTGAGCTTCAATATGCCTCGATGGCTTGGCCTCGGCATAGTTTAACTCAGCATAGATGACTTTGCCTTGGCCAAACTTTGCTTTGCCTCGATGGCATCTCCTCGACTAGGGGCTCCCCTGGCTCGGTGGATTCACCTCGACGAGCTCCAACATGCTCAATGGCTTGGCCTTAGTGTGGTTCAACTTGGCCTCGATGGTTTTACCTCGGTTGAACTTTGCTTCGCCTCGATGATGCCTCCTTAACTAGAGGCTCTCGCTAGCTCGATGGATTCACCTCGGCGAGCTCTAACATGTCTTGGTGGCTTGGCCTCAACATGGTTAAACTCAGTATTTAGCCAACTATCAAAATACCCTCAACAAAACTTTTGGGCATCTTCTCTTGACTTCGTCTTCATCTTCACCTCAAAGCATTTTTGCATGCTTTGACATGTAGCTCATGATGCCCAATGACTTCACACATCTAGTCTCCCTCGAATCATCTCTACTTGCACTGGCCTAAATCACTTGGCACACCACAAGCACCAACTCGGCTCTTCACAATCCTTGTCTTCTCTGTGCTTTCCGATTGAGCCATATAGCCTCACCGAAACTTACACAACTGCTCAGACCTCAACACTCCTGTCTAGTCATGGTCACCTGCTGTCAACCACTAACATTCTCCAAGCTGCCTGCACATCCAAATACCAAGCAGCCATCTCGAGCACAATTTCTGTGCACTTGACTCATATTACCCAAAATAATACATTATGCAACACAACACAACCAACCATGGCTCCTATGCTATGCACACTCTCAAACCACTTATCGATAATCAAATTGTTTATCTTACGAATTATAGGGAAATCCAAGCCTCACAGAAGAATTAAAGAGGAGAAAGGGGACTATCTTTATTGCTATCATAGGATTACACTTGCTCTTGATGAGTGATTACAAAGATAATGTTACTAGCCTTAATACATAATGATTTTGCTATTCCTTGCCTCTGTTTGGAGGCTTGCCGAGAAAGCTTGACAACCCATAATCAAATCATGGCGCCTTCTCTGGAAAGGAGTTGAATTGTAGTTTGTCATAGATTTGTTTCTCTGGTAGTCAAAAAGAGGTGCTGGTGCCCCAATCCAATCGTGGACACTTGTATTTAGTCTTCAACCAAATGCATGGTTCAGATGCTATCGTAGATCACCTGAACCATGACCCCGATTTTGTCCCTTATACTGATGGGGAGGGGTTGTTTGATTGTCAAAGAGCCTTCTTCTTTCATGACTTCCTTGTCAAAACCTCTAAGCAGGTCATGCTTCTATTGATGGATGATTGTTAGCTTCTGTCGTGCAAGGAATGCAAGGAAGTCAAGGTTTGGCTCTATGACTGCCTCTGCTCTGATACATCTCGGTGCGATGCATGGTTTGCTGATGGATCCTTGATATCTAACATGCAACTTGGGTATATCCCAGGGATTCTATCAAAGTAGGCTCTGGGTTGTTAAGAATGTCATTGACATGTTGCAAGTTTTGGATAGTTACTGAATGTTTTGAAGCATTCATATTGGCGGATGGAGTACGATGACTTGAATTTGCCCTAAGTTCTCTACTCGCTCCACGTGACTTAGTATATGAGCAGGGGGAGGAACAAGTGAATTAGGTTGTTGATGTCCAGCAGTTCCATGGTTTCTAGCTCTTCTGAGTAACGCTGGAGAGTTTACACCATTGCCACTAGTGGATCGTGGGAGGGCCTGCAGTGGAGGATTGTGTACGGTATTTCTAGCGGTATCACTGATTGTGTTGATCTCATACTTTCAGTAGGAATCTACTAAGGAGCTCTCATCAAAACTAAGAGAGAGCCTTCCATCATTTCGGGTAGGAGCTTCCACAATAGAGAATGATTAGAGACCTTGGTTTTCAAGGGACTATGTGGTTGACTTAACCTGATTCAATGAATTACTGATCGAATGGTGAGTGCTATTGATTTCACCTGACTCTCTGCCAGGAGTAATTTCATCAACACCGTAACTAGGTGTTGTTGACTCCCATAATGCGTAAGAGCTATTGGCGATAGCAGTCGCCCATGATCAAATTAAGAGTACTCTGACCCTCGGATCATAGAATGGTGTTCTCAAAGCCAAGTTTTTTTGGTCGAGTGCACTGGACTTGTTGTTGTGTCTAGGCACTTCGACAAGGTTAGGATGCCTGATTCCCCAGGAGGTGTTGATGATAGGGGAAGCATGTCTTCTTCCATCTGGTCAACCTCGCTAGGCATAAGGACTAGTGATCCTGGGATGGAGGACGATGGCAAGGATGCATTGTGTAACATGGAGTGGATACATGCGTCTATGTTGAAGTTGGTGTAGTCTACCAAATCAAACCAATTTTCTTCATTCTAGGTTCCTGCCATGATCACACAGGCCATGTTGACAGAAACATGGAAGAATGGTGATGTTGATGAGAACCTTAAGGGGCTTGGCGCTTCTTCCCAATGGACGACACTAGCCATTGATGATCAAATCATTGATCTTACAAATTGAAAGGAAACCCAAGCTCACAAAAGAATTAAATAGGAGAAAAGTGACTGTCTTTATTGCTATCATAGGATTACAGCTCGCTCTTGATGAGCAACTACAACAAAAATATTATTAGCCCTAATACATAATGATTTTTGCTATTCTTTGCCTCTGCCATCTATGTTCATCTTGTCTCTTTATCTTCTCCCATAAGGTTTAAATAGTATCGAAGAGGTGTTAGTTGCCCTTGCAAATAGACGTCTTACTAATTCTTTGCACCCGATCGAGCAAACGGTTGATGTTAGTGAAAGAAGCCTGCAATAATTGTTAATCGGTTATTGTCAGTGGAGAGAGTCATAAGATAACCGTGAGGCTACTGTCATCTGAGGTACTAGGTCGAACATGGTGCAGTTGGAGAGGATAGAAGTGCATGTGCTTTGTTCCTCCACAGCATGAGTATTTATCCAAAGGCAAGCCCACATATCGGATTATAGAGTTTTTGAGTAGTATCTAGTCGGTTAAATTAGTAATAATTCTCTGACTAGGAGGTACTTGGATCATGTTGTCATAGAAGCTATGACAACACTAGTCTACAGCCTTAATTATGTAATAAAGCTGTATTTGATGAATTATTCAATCCTCGTCACCACTCAACACACCTTACTCTTTATACTTGGTCTAACAACTAATTATACTAGTCTACAAAGACCACACTAATCTGCAAAGACTCCACTGGTCTTACGAAGACCACACTGATCTTAGAAGACCACCTTGCTATACTAGTCTTTGAAGACCACACTGATCTTACGAAGGCGATATTGGTCTTAGAAGGCCACCTTGCCACACTAGTCTTTGAATATCACACTAGTCTTACAAAGACCACACTAGTATTAGAAGACCACATTGCCACACTGGTCTTTTAAGACCACATTGCCACACTGGTCTTACTCATGACCAGCTAGTCTCTCACACGATTAGAGACTAGCTCAACTATGACTCTAAATTTTCTAAAAGTTTTGCAAAACTCAAATTTAACTCAACCAAAGTACCAATTGATCGTCACAAACCATTTAGACCTTATCATATGGTCCTTTGCTTTGGTTGTTTTTGGCGCAGTAGATGGGCGATAGAGGATACCAGATAGTAGTTCGTGTAAGAGTATGAATACACATCACCGTGAGTACGAGTACTCATCATCATAACAACCATTGTACATGGCAAACCATCGCTGGATTATAGGCATGATTTGTATAGCCTTAATTAGTGGTAATCTGTTGTTTATGGTTAGGATCCTAACAGATGTAAACTCCTGTACAACATGTATAAATACACAGTAACCCATTAATGAGAATCATCATGGAATTCTCCAAAACTATCTCTACTTTCTGGTATCAACCTAACTCGATCCCCTCCCCATCTCCCAATGTTTTGTGCTCACACCTGCATGGCCGATGATGCTCCTCATGACGGGGCCACCGCCCTTGCGGCTGCCATCATCGCTGCTCTTCTGCAGGCCACGCCTACAAATCTTGCTTTCGCCCTCTCCATGATCAACGTGTGCACACACATCCTATTCGCCCTGGAGCTTCATCCTCCAAACTACACGCATTGGTGTGAGCTTTTCCCCACCCTTGTGGGCAAGTTCAGTGCCTTGCACCACATCAATGGCATGGTTGCACCCAACCCTCCTGATGCAGCCTAGTAGGCCATTGACTATGCCGTACGCTCCCTCCTCTATGCCTCCATCTCTGAGGAAATCTTCACTATTGTCATCATGTCCGACACCTCCGCTAACGCCATCTGGCGTAGTCTTAAGGGTCTGTTATGGGAGAACAAGACCTCTAGCATGCTATCTCTGGAGGTCGAGTTTTGCAATCTCACTCAGAGCGACATGACGATTCTCGCATACTCTCAATGCCTCAAGTCCTACGCCAATGCCCTCACTGACATTGATCAAGCTGTCATTGTTCCCAACCTCATGCTCACTCTCCTTCATGGCCTCAACAAAAAATTTTGTCATATGGCCTCGATTTTCAAGATGAAGATGCCTCTGCATACCTTTCTTGTGGTCCAGTTGCTTCTTCTCCTTGAGAAGTCTGACCTCAAGATTACAAAGCCCAGCCCAGCCTTGGCTCTTATCGCCACCAACCTCCGCCAAGGCTCTATCAGTTGCTAGCTCCAACTCTAGGCCTCCATGCACAAGAACAAGGGCAAGCCCTTTGGCGATTTCAACTCCCACACCGACGGTCATAGCTTTGGGCTTGGCCACAATTGGACCAATGCATTCCCTTCTTGAACACTTGGAACGGTACGTTCCAAATGTGGCCAGGGCTCCTGCTGTCTCTTCTGCTCCACCGCCAGGTGTCTCTAGATCCACTGACTTCCTCGGTTGTGCCCCTACCCAAGCATTCTTCGTGCCCCTGCACGCGTAGTTCACATCCATGGGCACACCGATCGCACTCCCGATGCCCTGCTCCCGCCGCAGCAGTTCCCCGACACACCCTCACCATCACCATCATGGGACTAGGCATCCCTCATCCAAGTGATGAATGCCATGAACCTCCAAGGCGGTGTTCTGGCTACATGATACATGGACTCCAATGCTTCCTCGCACCTCTCCTCAGACTCCAGTAACCTAATCTCCCACCACTCCAACCTTCCTCCTCTCAGATCATCGTCGGTGATGGATCACTCCTTGCCATCACCGGTGCTGGATCTGTCTCCCTCCCCTCCTCCACATGGCCTCTAACTCTCCACAATGTTTTAGTGTCCCCTCATCTTATTGCCAACTTAGTCTCTGTTCGCAAATTCACTACTGACAACAAAGTTTCTATGGAATTTGACCCCTTTGGACTCTCTATGGAATAGCTCTGGCGAGCTCTGCCCTGTCCTTCCAGCAACACCTCTGCTACCACACACCTTGGTTGCTTCCTCATTCGATGTCAACCTTTGGCATCGCCGGCTTGGCCACACCGGCCTCCACGCTATTTCCACTTTAACTCATTCTCAAGCAATTTCATGTAATAAAAGTGACAATGCACCATGTCATGCATGTCAACTCAGGAAGCATGTGCGTCTCCCGTTTTCATCTTCTTTGTCTCGCACTACGAAAGCTTTTGAAATCATTCATTGTGATTTGTGGACTTCCCCTATTCCAAGTATTTATGGTAGCAAGTATTATTTTATTTGTTTAGATGATTTCACACATCACTTATGGACTTTTCCTCTCAAACTCAAGTCTGACACATTCCTTGCTCTAAACACTTTCATGTGTATGTCTCCACCCACCACAACACCTCCATCTCCTACATCCAATGTGACAATGACAAGGAATTCGACAATGAGGGCTCCCACACCTTTCTTGTGCTTGGCACCCTTCTCCGGTTTTCCTGCCCGTGTACATCACAACAGAATGGCAAGGCCGAACACATCATTTGCACCTTACTGTTCCAAGCCTGTCTCCCCCCTTCCTTCTAGGCTGAAGCCCTCCTCACTGCCAGCCATATTCTCAACTGACTTCCCACAAAAGCAATCAACCTCTGAACTCCACATGAGGCTCTCTTCAGATCACCTCCCACATACGGCACCTTCGAGTCCTCGGTTGTTGATGCTACCCTAACCTCTCCTCCACTATCTTGCACAAATTTGCACCACGTTCCACTGAGTGCATTCTTCTCTGGTATCCTACTAACCACAAAGGCTATCGCTGCTTAGCCCTATCTGCAAACCACATGATCATCTCCAGATGTGTCATGTTCGATGAGACTTGTTTTCCTTTTGTGGCACGTTCTGCCCTGCAGTTTTCCTTTTACAAGTTTCTCGACGATGAGCTCTTGGCTGTCCTCCCCTTCAGCTCCTCCGTCGCTTGTGTACCACCTGTAGCTATGGCTGGGCCTACCTCACTTCCGACCGCACGACCAAGGTCAGACGACCATGGCTAGACAATCACGGCCGGACGACTATGGCCAGACAATCACAACCAGATGACTATGGCCAAACGACCAGTGCCTGCGCCACTGGACGACCACGACTAGTTGATTGTGCCTGCACTATTTGTGGCTACGCCCCCACTAGCCGTGGCCATGTCCCCGCTCGCGGTCGCACCAGCAGACGTTCCAGCTATGGCCTCGACCACATCTATGTCTGTCAACGCGCACCCAATGTGCGCATGTGACAAGCATGGCATTCGGGTTCCAAAACCTGTCTTCGGCCTTCAAGCGAATGCCCTACCAAACCTCTCTGCAATTTCGAAGATGTATCACGGCGAGCTCAATGATCCCAATTGGTGCACAACAATGCTCAATGAAATCCATGAACTGGTAGCCAATAACACATGGGATCTTGTCCCTCCACCGGTCAATGCTAACATCGTCATTGGGAAATGGATATACCGGCACAAATTCAACTCTGATGGATTCCTCTCTCTTTACAAGGCACGCTGGGTCTTGCAGGGTTTCTCACAGCAACCCGACCTAGATTACAATGAAACATTCAGTCTGGTTGTCAAACCTACGACCATTCAGATAGTTCTCTCTCCTGCCTTGAGCTGCGATTGGCCAAATCCATCAGCTTGATGTCAAAAATGCCTTTCTCAATGGTACTCTCATGGAGATGGTGCATTGTTAGTAGCCGCGGTGATTCATTAACTCTGATAAGCCTGGACATGTTTATAGACTGAACAGATCACTTTACTGATTGAAATAGGCTCCTCGGGCATGGTTCACCCACTTTTAGTCCTTCATTTAGTCCCTCGGCTTCACCGGCTCCAAAATTGATCCTTCTTTGTTCACTTATCACCATGGTCATCACACTGCTCATCTTCTACTCTATGTAGATGACATCATCCTCGTTGCCTCTGACACCGCCTTCCTTCAGCACATCATCATCGCTCTCCATCAAGAGTTCTCCATGATGGACCTTGGTTCGTTACACTATTTTCTTGCCATTTCTGCTCGCTGTACCTCACATGGGCTTTTTCTTTCTCAAGATAAGCATGCTTCCGAGATTCTGGACCATGTCAACATGACACACTGCATCCCATGTGCAACTCTGATTGAAGTCTGCTCCAAGTTGTTTGCCATTGTAGGTGCACCGGTCACCAATCCCATGCTTTACTGAAGCTTGGCTGGATCTCTTCAATATTTGACATTCTCCTGTTCGGACATAGCACATGCCATCTAGCAAGTGTGCCTACACATGCACGATCCACGTGAGCAGCACTTTCTTCTGATCAAGTGCATATTGAGGAACATCAAGGGCACCTTGAGCCATGATCTTCAGCTCACACGACCAGCTTTACATGATCTCATTGTCTACTTCGATGCCGATTGGGCAGGGTGTCCCGACACACGGCGCTCCACATCAGGGTATTGTGTCTTTCTTGGCAACAACCTGATCTCCTGATCGTCTAAGAGGCAGCACATTATCTCATGCTCCAGCTCCAAGGTAGAATATCATAGCATTGCTAACGTGTTGCCGAAGCCTGCTAGTTGCATCAACTCCTCTTCGAGCTTCGACATCCCCTTTCGAAGGCAACAATGGTCTACTACAACAACATCTCCGCCGTATATCTCTCCACCAACCCAGTTCAGCACCAACGCACCAAACACGTTGAAATTGATCTTCATTTCATTCATGAACGGGTAGCCTTTAGTGATGTTCGAGTTCTACATGTTCCAACATCACTACAATATGCGGACATCTTCACCAAGGGGTTCCCTATAGTGGTCTTCACCGACTTCCGCTCCAGTCTCACCGTCCGCTCTTCTCCTATATGACACTGTAGGGGGCTGTTAGAGTATGAGTACACATCATCGTGAGTTCGAGTACTCATCATCATAACCACCGCTGTACTTGGCAAACCACCGCTAGATTATAGGCATGATTTGTATAGTCTTAATTAGCTGTAATATGTTGTTTATGGTTAGGATCCTAATAGCTGTAAACTCCTATAGAATAGCATTAATAAATTGAGTATAATAGCATTGATAAAATTGATAAAATGCCAAAAAGGGGAGAATTGAGGAAAATAGTATTGTTAAATAATTGTGTTTAATAGATTGATAAAATGCCAAAAGGGGAAGAATAGCTTTGTTAAAGTTGTTACAATTGCCAAATGGTGGAAAATAATGTATAATTGTGTCTTCGCCTTAGTTTAATTTCCTATCATATATTCATATTCATTCAAATGCTATTATTATAAATGGATTTATCATCAATCACTAAAAAGGGGGAGACTGTAGATTCAAACTCTATTAAGTTGGTTTTGGTGATAATAATAAATTTAATTGTGAGATTAAATTATTTATTGATTATAATATTTCTTAGTCTCATTTGGATGAAAATGTAAAAATCATAAGAGGTATGCATTCGACATCTTATTCTTATATCTTAGTGCATTCCTCAGATCCAAAATATAGATTGAACTCCATAAATAGTCAAACATGAATATGTGCATATATTTTAATTACACGCTCATATATGCACACATTTAGAGGGAGTTCACTCTACGTTTTCAGGTTTTATTAGTATTGATCCATGTCCCTTCTTCTATATATTAAGGATCTTTACATTGAAACGTATCCTTTGAGTATATATAACTTATGTAGTTCATATATATTCTTGATTGATTTAATCTCAATCATTACAATCAGGTTGTCATCTAGTTCCTCCATTATGTGTTAATGAGTGGATGATTAATGACAACCAAATGTGTAATCTTTGCTAGCAACTAATATCAAAGACAAACAATTCCATTCTAATGAGTTAATTGCTTTGAAAGCTTATTTAAGAGTATACTAGTGTTGTGTATATGTTGTATACTTGCAAATCAATCTTTTATCTCATTATTTGTTGAGATTGTCATGATTTACTAAGAAGGGAAGATTTCATAATCTAGTTCATCCATTATGAACTGATGGTGAAGTTTTTGTAATTAATGGCAATTGATTTGTGGGCTAACATTTTCCATGAGTTAGATGAATAGTTTAGATTCCACAAATGAGGATGACTTGGGATGACTTCATGTGTTGAAGATTATCAAGTTAAGATGCATAATAGAAGATGGCTTCATGAGTTATGCATGTCCAAGAGGAGATGATCATAAGTTGATCATCAAGTCAAGTGAAGAGCCATCATCTGTTGTTGGAGGTCAAGTGAAGGATGTATAACAAGACAAGGTAACATACTCAAAGTGGAGATGTGCATCATCAAGCTTCAAGAAGATTCTAAGACAAAGGTATGACTAGATAGATCTAAGAATATGTTCCTAGTCTTTCATCGATCTTGGTATTTGGTTGAAAGACCAGATTGCTAGTATAGATTTCCGTACTATTAAGAGGGGTCATGTCTAATAGCTTGAGTCTCATCATGTATGAAAAGCTTAACCTTACTTGATCTAACTCTCCGTAGCGTGATGCTTATATTTGCAAATGTGTTTTGCGAATAGTTGTGGCTCATGCGTTGAATTCTTGTAATATGGGACTATACATTGAGAATGTGTTTTGCAAGTGTTTGAAGTCCATATTTTCTACTCCTTGTGGTATGAGGCTTATGTTTATAAATGTGTTTTGCAAATGATTGAAACTCATACATAATCCTTGTAGCATGTGACTTAGGTTTGCGAATGTGTTTTGCAAATGTGATAAGTCCATGCACCTATGCCTTGTGTCATGATTTCAAAAGTGTGCAAACATGTTTTGCAATTTGTTGAAAATCATAATTGATCCTTGTGTGCATGATACTATAGTTTGCAAAAGTATTTTACAAAATCTATTGAACTATATGTACTTCTCAGAAAAATTGAAACTACCGCTGTGCAACTTGCGGTACTACCGCAAGGTAGTACTGGCTCTGTGTGATGGTCCAACCAACAGTCGGTAGTACCAGCATGTGTTGCACGGTACTACCAGACGATGGTACTACTGGCTCTGTGTGAGCGGTACTACCGGATCTTGAAAGTTCTAGAATTATGGGTGATATGTTTTTTTCCAGAGAGAATCAAGTTCTGGTCCTTGGGACAAACAAAAATACCGCGTCAATAATTGGAGCTACCGAAGAGTGGAACTACTGCAATTTTGCTGGCAGTACTACCAATTTTGCTGAATAATGACTAGTTTTTTTACCGTTGCGAGGGGAGCGGTAGTTCTAGCCTTATAATGGCGGTACTATCGGAAATCCTGTTTTCAGGGGTTTTGCTTCCAACGGCTAGTTTTTATGTGTGGGGGTATAAATACCCCCTTATGGTCGGTTAGAGAACTTTTGGCACTCCATTTTGTTCTCTTGAGCTAGTGTGAGGTCCTCCTCTCAATTGCATATACGTTGCACATTGTGAGCAAGGAGGAAGGCTCTAAATTGCATGTGTTGCATCTAGAGGTGAATTTAGTATCCACTTGAGCTTGTGCATTCATTGCATGTGGTAAGAGTCAAGCAAGGGGGTTGACTTGTTACTCTTAGAGTTTGCCAACTCCTAGATGACGTTGGATGTGTTGTGCGCGGTGATCTTCTCAAAGAAGGTTGTGAGAAGACCCGACGAATTGTGAAGGTTGGTTCTCACCTACCCAAAGTGGGAAAGAACTACCATTTGTGGAATTGAGGTGTTGGCTTAATTCGTGTAGTTGGTCCAATTCATTTGGGCTTATCTCAACGTGGACTAGGGGGATTGTCAAGCCTTTGAACACCATGGTTAAAAAGGAATCATGTCAATTGTGGTTTGCTTTCTTGTGCTTAATTTACATTCAAGCAATTTATATTTATAGAATTAAATTGATTACTTGTCATCTTAGGATTGTAAACATTTGACATAGACGTACACTTAGATGAACCTAGTTGTTTTAGGTCTCATTTGTGCTAAACTATTTTAAGTAAAGTTTCCGCATTATATACTTGGTTTTAGCCAAATAGTAATGAAAGAGAAATAATTGATAGAAGATAAATTATTAAAACCACCTATTCACCCCTTTTAGTCAGCCTTCTCGATCTTACCACTGCCCATAGGAGCATCATCCGTGAGCTGTTAGACAAACAAACAACACTTTCATTGCCTTTAAGAGAACAAGTTGGCATTCACTGATTCAGATATTGTGTCTGAAACTCTTCGGGCACAATTCGGTGATAATTTTTGTTGCCTCCCAATGGCAGGTACCAGCGGAGGAATCTTTCTCGCCTATGCAGATAGCCATTTTGATCCCAGGCAGATTGCTGCAGGAAACGATTCCATTACAGCAAATAGAGTAATGAAATTTGACGGTGAACAATGGTCCATAACAGGGGGTTATGAACCGCAATCTGATAGCAATAAGCTTCAGTTTTTACAAGAGCCCAGGGGCATTACATAGGATTGAGTATGATGAGTCAGAGAGGTGAATGATCTTTTTTTTAAATCTTTCCCTAAGTATTAACAAACAATGTAGCAAAAAAAGACAACCAACAAGTTACATCAAAGCCAAGAGCCAAAGAACACAAAGACACCGGTCAGGCCAAAGGGTAGTCAGACTGCTCAGGTCATAGTGGTCTAACCACTTGTTGAACAGAAGCTAAAATCAATATGTCATATGACAAGAAAAATAGCTAACTTTTCAACCACTGATACAATGTCAAGACCCGAATATGTAAATCCAGGCTCTCGGTGTATTCTGCGCTAGTCCAGGATCACGCTAGTGCACACAGTGAAGACATAGATGAAATATCGACCATGACCACAATTAACTAAGAAAGATTCAAATATTATTAATTATCAGAGTTGTGACCTTATGACCAAGCTTATAAATAATAGCTTGATGGCTTAAAAACTAGCAGCAAAAAATAACGATAAGTGTAGTAGCCATTTGACATACTCACATGCAATCGACTGGGAAGCGAAATCCTAATACGGGAAATCATCGACAAAACCTCCTTCAATTACCTCTGGCAGATATAGCTCTTCTTCAATAATTGAGCAAATATAGATATAGCCGTGAGTACATAGAGTACTCAGCAAGTCATTTGTAACAAGATACAATGTAATTATGCAAGGCCTAACAAGTCATAGCTGAGGGATTATCTTGCAGAAAACAATGATTTGAAGTAAATACACTAATAAACAAATTGAAATCAAATTTTGAAAAATGATTAATAAGTAAATAATCAAAAAATTGAGTAACCACAAGTGAACTGACCATTCACCCAATAAACCACCCATAAACTGACCATTTACGTAATGAACCATCAGTGAACTAACCATTCACTTCTTAGACTTAACCCAACCAAGTTTTCATAAAATCTCTACCCCTCGTGTGAGATCACCGACCATTGTCCAAAACTAGGGACACGACTATTTGAATAGTTTTACACTCTGCAGAGGTTGCACAACTTTACCTACATGAGATAATACACTTACCATATCAGCTAATACATGCTTCCTTGGGCATGCGACAAAGTGATTATCACAAGACCTTTACAATGCTCAATTTCAAATTAACTTTGCCCGCTAAGGTTTTGCTACCGAGTAGGCTAACCATCTAGTTAGAAAAGCCCCCTCTTGCGTCATGTGGAGAATTCCATAAATGAATTTACCATCCACATCATCTCAAAGACGAAATCAATATTGAAACAGCACAAATTAATTAGTTAGGTATATCACATACTAGATATATGGTTGTACAATAAAGATTAAATTAATGGTGTACAAAATTAAGTCCTTAGATATTATCTAGGCAAGGCATCCACATCCCAAAAGTGTTGACTACTCTTTCCCCTTTACTGTATGATTACTTGCTCAAGTGAAAGCTATTTTGTATAACCAGCACCAATGACACTACCCATGTCATGGTACTTCAATTTTATAACTGTGATTGACCACCACAATTCAATATCTCATTAAGTCATAATTAATTAATTAATAATATGTGATGATGAGCCCAACATATTACAAGCATGATAAGCATACTAAATGTACAACCCATATGGATACTAGTATTACATCACTAGATAATTATCAATCTTATGATGATAATGGAATCATGGCATTCAAGTTATCAATTGAGAGAATTAATCAAATTGGATTATAACTACCAAATACAAAGGTTTCTATTAAATTAACAAGGCATGATAATTTAAAACGAAATAATAAATAATAGATTTAAAAACAATAGGTTTACCATCATCAAAGGTCATGACTTACCTTGGCCTTGCTTAGTTACCAACTCTTGATCATTTGGTCCTGTTTATGTTCCTTTGAAAACATTATCTAACGAGAGAGAAAGTAAATGAAATATAAATAAATTTAAACAAAATCCAAATAAGATTCAAAAACTACAAAACTAGAAGTACAAGATAGAGCTCAAATTTAGATGAATTTAGGAAAAATAATCTGGTCAATCGAAGCTAGGACGAAGAAGAACGAGCTCTTGAAAAATTAATTTGCTGAGAAAATTGAAAAGGCTACTGTGTTGTGAACTGGGTCTACGGAATAATGCGAGTCTACCATGAACTCTATGCATGAAACAGTGCATATGCGGCAGGCTTGGCTGATGTGGCACTACGGCTGACATGGCGGACATGTGGCAAAATTTGCTGAGGTGGCGGTGACATGGCACATGACGTAGCATGACACATGGAAGATGACGTGGCACATCACTATGGCATGGTTGCGCTGAGGTGGTAGTGTTGTGGATTAACACATGGACCTAGGGCTGATGTGGATGCTTATGTGGTGCAGAGGTAGCAAGTGACAAAATTAAACTTAAACTTTAACAACGAAACACAAGTGAAGTCAAATACTCATGACACATATATGGTGATCTCCACATGATCTCCCACCATGCGAACACATGTGTAAGAGAAATTGCCACTTCTTGGTGACTTCACTCTTATTTATCAAGCTGCAAGCAAAGCAATGCTAATCTGATCCGACAATTGATGGGGGCTTTTAAGTCAGCCCTTGATGATATGGACCTTAAGGAAATTAGATTAAATGGGCATAAAATATCAAACTTGTCAATACTGTACCTGAAGCCATACCAATTTAGTTCTTGAAATGGTACGTTCCGGTACTAGCACTGGTCCATACCGGCATACTATTTCAGAATTAAAATAATAATACGAGTATATGTATTTATAAGTACATATTTGTTTAATTATATGCATACTAAATATCACTTGTAATCTTATTCTAAATACATAGTAGTACTATCAAATATAACATATAGTTCAATAAATGATATTATTAATTCCACTGGTATAGCCGATATTGAGCCGGTATTAACCGGTATCGAGTCAATATTGATTAGTATTGGTCGGTATTTTGGCTGGTATGGTATATAGGTTTCTTTGTATCAGCTTAGATGCTGGTAAGTACCGGCTGGTATGGCAAGCATCGAAACGGTATTTACAACTACATGATCAGGGGGTGTAGAGCTGGGATGATTCTCACAAGAATTGATCATGTTTTTTGCTCATTGGAATGGGGCCCTTCCGTCCTTAGTGTCGGATCATTGTCTGATGCTGTTGACAGGTGAATTAAATGTTCACAGGAATGACGACTTCAAATTTGAGAGTTTCTGGCTCCGCATACCAGGTTTCGCCGGTGCATACCAACGATGCTTTAAAGCGCTTTCATACCAAACTCAGGAGAGTGATGACAGCACTAAAATTTTGGAGCCGACGCTTAATTGGTGACATCAGATTGAGATTCGTGATCGCTAGCGATGTACTTCTTCGGCTCGATGTTACGCAGGAGGAAAGGCAATTATCTCCATACGTGCAGGAACTTCGGGCTGTTCTCAAACACTCATGTTTGGTTCTAATTAACTACGATTGAACGTTCTAGGATGCATCAAAGGATCAAGGTTAACTTGGATCAAGGAAGGGGATGCAAATACTAAGCTTTTTCATCTTAAAGCCAATGCGCGCAGAAGGAAAAATCACATCCAAGCTTTGCTTTCGAATAGTGGGATCTTGACTGCGCAGTGCGCACCAGGATAAACAAGAGGAACTTTTTAGCTTCTCTTCAGATCACTTAGAAAAAAAAAGGCCAAGAAATTTAACTTTGAATTGGGGACAGCTTGGCATTCAGCAGCGCCATCTTTCGCATTTAGAGGAGGCCTTCGACGAGGAGATTAGGTCTACAGTTTTCTCAATGCAGGCACACAATGCCCCACGCCCGGATGGTTTTCCAGGGATTTTTACAAGCATTGCTGGGAAATTATTAAGGAAGATTTAGTTGCTGCAGTAAATCAGCTTTTTGAACTTCGGGCTGACAAGTTACAACTCATGAACTTGGCAAATATTATCCTCCTCCCAAAAATGACAGATGCAACAAGAGTCAAAGATTACAGGGCTATAAGTTTAATTCAGGGCTTTGCCAAGAATTTTTCTAAGTTGTTGCCTAGCAAGCTTGGTCCTTCGCTCAATGATCTGGTCTCGCGCAATCAAAGTGCCTTTGTGAAAAAAGTGCTTGCATAATAATTTTCTCTACATCCAGAATATGATTAAGGAGCTGCATAGGCACAAGGTGCCATCTCTCTTTTTGAAATTGGATATTGCCAAGGACTTTGATTCAGTAAGTTGGGAATACTTGCTGGAGCTCCTTTACCAGCTAGGTTTTGGGCAAAGGTAGAGAAATTTTGATGGTCACTCCTTGCTTGTGATGACTAATTGACTTTTAGTTCAGAGAGTTTATGAAGTTTGAGTTTGATTTTTTAGAGTTTGCAATTTTCTAGTTGAATTCTATTACTGACCATTTGAGTGGTATTGGGGCCACGATCTGACCGACCAGGAGTGGTTTGACCGGCCTAGGGCTGATGGTTTGACCGACCAAGAATGGTTTGACCAGCCTAGCGCTGATGGTCTAACTAGCTATGGGAGGCAGTGATTAGACCGACCTTTCATTAACGATTTGACCGACCGAGGTGCTGGTGGTCTGATTGGCATGTGGTTGGTGGTCGGACCGACCTTGGAGCTTTTGAGCATAAGTTGCTTGAGTGTGGGCACGACATGGGTGTCATTGCTTGGGTGTATTCATGGTGCATGAAATATGTTTGGGCTAACAATTTCTTAGTCTTTGATGTGTAAGGTGCTTGAAGGCAGTCATGGTTGATGGCGAGGACCGAGATTATGCTCATAGAGGAGCCGAGATCCAAAACGGTCATGGATGTCGAGTGATGTGATTGAGTTCAAGGGAGGCACAGGAGAAGATAAGAGATGTTGAAGGGAATGTTCAAGCAATGGTTCATAGTGTGACAGTGTAAATGAGGTGTGGTCAGGGGGAATCGACATAGAGACACTTACTGATGCGTAAGCCATTGGTGAACCTACATGTTGCAAGTATGATGATTGCTTGTAAAGGAGGGGATGACCATAGACTAGGCTTGGGAAGACATGAGGTCCATGGTCAAGACGAAGGAAGCATAAAGCTTGTGGAAGGCAGTAGAGGGGTATTTTGGTAAATTACAATATACCAAAAAGTGATCGTGTGTGAAACCGTGGCATGGCCTAAGTGGTTTAGGTCATGGTTGTGCTAAAAATGGGAAGAGGATCAAGTGTTGATTCACTAATGGGTTAATGGGTGTGTGCGCTTTGACAAGCGTGCAATTGTAAATGTAAAACCTGATATGGTATTGGGTTAATGCGTTAGCCCATGAAAGAGAGGTTGAAACCCAACTAAAGGTTCTGGTTAGGGTTTTCCTTCTAAGCTATCCATGGTAAGTTAGAGAGGAGTTAGAGTTCTTAAAGAGAATCTTATGGGAGATCTAAGAGGCTTTTGTTGCTATGTTTTTGTTATCGTTCTTATGCTTTGTGTATGGCTTGGAAGTAGCTATAAATATTTATTTCCAAGTATTAGTAGAGATTAAAATTTATCCAAGTATTTCTATCTTGTACTCAACTGGTGAAATCTTAATTTGGCTTGATTTTTGTTGCTTTCTGTTCCCCTCTTGATCTTGCTATGTGCCAAGGATGTGTAAGTGATAATGATGTCTCTTGGAAACTAGATCTCATCCATATAGTTACTTATTATTTGTAAGTTCTTGTGTTTGCTTGGGTTTGTCTCAAGAAGAGGTGATTTTGGGGTTTTGCTCTTGAGGGTGTTTTGGGCTAGAGTTTGTGCTGTGATCTAGCTTACTATAACATGTGAGAACCCATCCAAGGTAACTAGATCGTCAAAAACTCACAAGCAAGAATAGATCAAGGTTTTATGCACTTGCTCAGTTTTGGTGTAACCTTGTTTTGGATAAAGGTTGGAACTCTGACTTTGATCTTCACGATCCTTGCATAGAATAGGTTCCTGATATCCTAGAGAAGGTGTATACCAAGTTTCAAGTCTTTTGGAGCAGTGGATTAAAAGTTTTATCAATTTTTTGATTTGAAATATTGTTGAAAATCTGTTCTATTCGTAGGGAGAGGTCAGACCACCAACCAATTAGCGGTTAGACCGCAAACAAAGTAGCAGTTAGGCCATTCTCAAGTTGGTGATCAGACTGCTACAACCTGTTGAGGTTCATTTTGCTTAGTTTTTCTTGGATCTTTCCTTATGGGTGATTGATCTCTAATATTCATAGCTTCTCATAGCTATTAGAGTAAAGATCTTCGCTTTTTTCCTTTGGAAAAGATTTGCAAAAGCTTTTAATCGTGTTAGCTCCTATTCAACCCCCCTTCTAGTTGCCTCCTCGGTCCAACAAATTGGATAGCTACCATTCTACAACCTCATCTTCTAGAGTGTTGTTAAATGGCTCCTAGGTTTATTCTTTGATTATGGTAGGGGACTGCATCAAGGGGATCCTCTTTCCCAAATGCTTTTTATTTTGGCAGCAATACAGTGACTCAACTAGCTACTAAAAGTTAGGAAGATCATATTTGCTCACCAAGAACTCACAAAAAGCATGAAAGCAAACGGAGTTCAACTCCTCTAGGCTAGTCACACCACTATGGAAGAGCGGTCAGCTAGCTAGACAGCCTGGCCGCCGAAGATGACCAGTCTGACCGGCCTCCGGTTGGATCGTACCCCTATTCCCAGAATTGGAAATTAGCTTGAGCCAAAATAAAAAATGGTGCAATCCTCAAAATACATATCCAAATAAATTGAAACTTTGCACACACACCCCTTGCTGAGAATCTTAGGAACCTAATCCATCTAAGGATCATACAGATCTTGGCTAAAATTTTAACCTTTCCACAAGACATGCAAGGTTGCACAAAAAACTAGACAAAACTTAAGAACTTGATATATGACTTGTTTGTGAGTTGAGAATAGCCAAAATTGCTCTAGATGAGTTCTTATATATCACAGCAAGAAAAAGCATCCAATGATTCGAGGTTAAAACTCTAGAAACAAGATATCACTAAAAGGGCTCTAAAACGAGCCAAATCAGGCAACCTTCAAGATCTTGCCATGGTTGGTCCCTAGATGGGTGGAATATGATTCTCATGAGGCATCTCCATCACTTACACATCCTTAGAACCCAATAAGATCAAGAGGGAAGGAGAGAAGGCAAAACACCAGCCGAAACAAGTACAAAATCAACAGGAGTAAGAACACACCACGTTGGATGAACAAGATTGATCTATTACAACTTATAGATAAAGATTTTACAGCCACTACTCTATGGAGGATAGAGCTCTCATAGAGCAGTCACCCAAAGCCTCCACTACAAGAAAGTCTCCCTCCCAAACACTAATGACTGAATGGTTGGTTGTTTGGTTAGCTACATGCCTCCAATCCCTCCCACTCATATAGATGGAGTAATCAGCCTATATCTAACTCGAATGGATTTTATCTATTAACATAACTAGGGAAATCTGTTAACCCCACGCACTCCAGGTTTTACACTCATACATAACTTATGGCCCTGTTTGGCACAGCTCTAGCTCCGAGATCTATGCTGGATCTATAGTTTGTTTACTAAATTAAAGTGATTTAAATATTTTTATTTAATATATAATATAAATGAAATGAGTCATGTAAATGCACTTAACATGCCTGCAACTCTAGATCCAGGATTTCCTAGAGCTAGAGCTCTGCCAAACAGGGCCTATGTATGTTTCTCAAAGCAAACCCTCTAAGGAGCAAGCTTTCCATCCACTTCACCTCCTCAGTGTCTCCTTGACCTAAACTGCTCACCCAACATCCTCAAAGCTCCATAGTTTTGCTCCCATCACCATTTCCCATATTTTCGATTCCTTGCCAAAACACACTTGCTTTAGCCGTGAACCTCACCTCTTCCTCGGGTCTAGTCTATGGCCATCTCCTCCTTTGCAAGCAATCTCTATGCCTACAACATATAGGTTCACCAATGGCTCACGCATCAGTAAGTCTCTATGTGTCGGTTCCCCCAACCACATCTCACTCGCACCGATCGCACCATTCAATGAACCATTACTCAAACCTTCCCTTTAACATCCCTAGTCTTCCATGCACCTTGCTTGAGCTCAACCATCCTACCTGACTTCCTTGACAATTACTCAGCTCATCCTCGAGTCTAGTCTTAGTCCACGCCATCAACCATGGTTGCCTCTGAGCTTCCTACACATCAAAGACCAGGAAATTGTATCCAAGCACATGTTCTTCTTAATTTGACCCACGCTAATCCAAACATGCTTCATACACTATGAATGCAATGACTTAGGACTCCAAAACTCAATCCATGACCATTTCTCACAAATATCCAAAACATCTCACATACCTACAGACAAACTGGTCTAACCGCTATTGGGCGGCTGGTTAGACCACTGGCCCTAGTTGGACTACCCCCATGGCCAGTTTGACCATTATGAAAAAAAGCAGCCGCCAACTAGAAACTGGTCGCATCGCACCAGCAGTCTGACCACCAACCAAAGTTCGGTTACATTGGACCTGCAGTTAGACCACCCCCTGGCTGGTCAGGCCACCCTTGATTGACGACAACTCTCAAAACTTGCAAACTCTCACATGTTCAAACATCAACTCGACATGATTGCAAATTATTCAATACATATGAATCATGGACATTCTTAACATGGTTCTACAATCTCCCCTTTGATGAACACATTAGAGATTCCAAAAACACAAATGAGAGCACAATCGAGTTGATTTTAGAAAAACAATTTCAGTTTACGAAAGAGAACTCTACTTGGTGCATATTATGTAAACAAGACTTGAAAAGACCAAGTGGGTAAGAAATGAAGTGAAGCAACTAGAAAGAGCAAGATTCCACAAAAGCTTCAACTTCACCATGAGAATGGGAAATCTCACTATACATCCATATAAAAGAACAATTATTCTAGTTGACCTTGGTCATAGTGAGAAGAGATCAATAAGATCAAGAAAATCTCAAGAAAGTCGCAAAAGCTCAAAAACCACTTTTATCTCCTTACCCTTTGTGCCAATGCTCAATTTTACCATTTTATGATTAATTCTCCCCTTGTAGGAATTCTCACACTTTTGGTCAAGATTCTCCCCCTTTAAAGAACAATGAGCATTTTTGGGCACAATTCTCTCCTTTGACAATGGATTCATCCAAGTCCAAATTCTTCTCTATTTTGTTAATGAAATTAATTCAAGAGACAAATTCTCTCCTTTTGAAAAGATAGAGGGACAAAGAGGAAATATAAGAAAGAGCATGACGCAAATGAAATGACTATAATTTATTAATTTATCTTAACAAGGAGCTATGAAGATTATCCATCTTGATTCAAATAAGAATTACCATAAGCCATAAAATGAGTAGAAGCTATCTAGATCATGATAATTCATATCTAGAAAAGCATGGCCAACGTAGCACAAGACTATGAATTAAGTCAACTTGAGAACATGTCAAAATGATTAAAATCCTAGTTTAGTTAAATGTATCCAATTATGAGCCAAACCATGTTAATAAGCTAAATTGAACCAAAAAGGTATAATTGAATCATTTTAAAGTGCTACAAGTTCAATATTGAATCATTTTGTTCAAACACTAGGATTTGAGCACATTTAGTACATTTAGCACTTTTGAAAATAGATTTTAGCCATTGTTGCCATTTTTCTTAATTCTTTGTTTTCTTCACATTTACTTGACCATGTGCTAGATCTCAAACCTTTGTCAACCACACCATACGATAAGGTCAAAAGTATGGTCTTGGTCATCCAAAACTCTTCATGAGTTCATAACTAATAATGGCAAGCTGTCTCATGAGAAAGAATTAGTGAGATCAGTTTTTTACACATAAAAGAGATCTTTTTTCAGTTTAGCATCTAATTCAAGGACAATGAGCTATTCCTAAGTCCATAAACAATACCCAACTATAACCTTAAAAGCCTAGAAGAAGTAAAGTCATGCTTTAACAAACAACTAGTATAGCTCAATCTAAAGCTCAATTTAGGTACTAGATTCAAAAAACATATTTAACATGACATGAATTATAAAAGGATCACTAAAGCAAAACTAGTAATGAGAACAAAAGTTAACATGCTTTACTTTAAGTTTTGCTTTTTCAATTTGCTAGCATAGTAAAGGGCTAAGCTACACATGGATAGTTGTGATAAATCAAGCTAAACTTGTCTAAACCATGGCAAGGAGCAATTTCATGATAGCATATCATACATGAGTAATAGTTAGAACTCTATGGATATTAACTAATGCTAGTCGCAGAAAATTAGATACGAAATATTTTAAAATGAATGCAACAAAGATTCAAACTCCCCTGAAACCAAGAGAGAAAGGCAAATAACCTCCAAACTTCCTGCAAAAAGTAAAATAAGAGAAACAAAAGGTTAAAAGAGCATAAACGATTTAAAGCTCAAACTAGACACAACAACACTACTCTAGCCTTCTCAATATGGTTTCCAAGAGAAGAGAACCAAAGCAAAACAGAAATATATCAATTATGGAATTAATACCACTTGTAGGAAAGAAGTAAACCAATTAGAGAAATAGATACCAAGATAAGAAACTACAACCAATTGAAAGATACTAGGGTCACCAAAACCTAAACAACAAGCACAAGACACCTATTCCAAATCACCACCCTCTACTCCACAAAGGTCTTTAGGCCAAAAAAACTCAAGCTAAGAAACGAATTAACAACACTAAGTATCCCCGCTAATAGATACTAGTGACTGAAGAAGTGAGCTCAACCTAGACATGATATAAGACTCTAGAAGACCTAAAGGAGAGGGGACACTCTTGAGAAAGACATAACTCAAAGAGACCAACCTATCCAAGTCCAGATCCCCAACTAAAACCCCAGATGATATGCAATGATAAAAATGGGAATTTAGAATCTAAAAAACTCAAGGAATTTATACCTTAGTTGATGAAGAGGAAGCAAGAGCACGATGCAGTCTCAAAGATGATAGACATCACTAGAAGTCTATGTGAGAAAGATCCAAAACAACATCCAAGATATCTATGATCTACTCATCACCTATAAAAAGCCTATCTCAGGGAGACAAGAGCCATCGGTGTATCAGTACTGGGAATATTCATACAAGACTTGGGAATCAAGTACTAGGACACACGATATGCAGGAATAGCCGAATATAAACCATAAGAGGGATTGGCATGAAACATGATAATGCACACGAACACTACCTAGACCTTTCTTGGACTCTCTTAGGTCCACTAGCAAAAGACCTATGCTTTCCTTATCTAGTAGACACTCATGATCTATCCCAATCCTCATGGTATCCTATGCCCTTGCATTGCCGAGCACTAGCAAAAAAGTCATTCAAAGCCATCTACAAATCTAAGCTTGGACTTGAAACTAGGAACCATAATAGCCCTAGGTCTAGCTCTAGATACACTCTGGACTGATGGCACTACTCTAATGCCCTTCAAGGCTCGCACACACTCACTTTACTCATGCTTGGCCTTCCTGAAATAGAACTCGACTATGTGGCACATTGGTATTTGACATTTTGAGGGGTCTTATGGTCTTACCTGGTAAAGTAGAAGTACCAACGATGCTAGAAGGGGTTTGGCTAAATCCAGCTGATTTAAAAATTATCTTGTTTGGATCAGGTGGTTTTACTTCGAACTTACCACTATTCAAGGCTCTAACAATTTGAGAAGGGTGATTCTTGGAATGCTTAATAAAGTTGAACCCTAGACCTCTATGTTTGACACTCACCTTAGATTGGTCTAAGATCATGTTTAGGTTCTTCCTACCTCTAGAAAATCTTTTCAAGGTATTCTTGAGGTAGTCATTTTCTTTGGTAAGGTTAGCACATATGCTACACTCAATATTCTTGGTTGCCATAGCATATCTCTCTTCGTGGATGGCACCTTTACTTTTAAAGCCTCATAGGACATACAATAAGCATCTTTAAACCTACCCAATTGCTTCTCAAATTTGAATCTAAAAGTCTCTTGCATTTCATCTAAATCATTTTCAATTTCAGCATCAAATGCACAAGCAATAGAATAAAAGAATTTCTTAGATGTAGTCATGGATAAGAGTTTTTTATTTTTACATTTATCTTTAAGTGTTTTGTTAAGATCTTCAATTTCATTAGTGAGCTTGGGGCAATTTTCACATGACTCACTTTTAGAATGAAGAAGCATTTCTGTCATTTCTTTTAATTTTTGCTTCCTAAACTCACAATGTGAACATGAATATTGAGAACTAAATTGAAGTAAGGTTTTAGTGACACTTTCTAATTTTAGCTCAAGTGAAGCATAATTATGACATGAAGAAGCTCTAGCATGTAAGGCACCAGCGCTTAAGCAATCAAGATCAATGCTAGACTTCAAATATACTATTTCATCCTTAGCGTCAATAAGCTATTTCACAACTAAATAATGTATGTCCCTAAGCTTACCCAACTCAGAAGGTAAAGCAAAGTAAGAATCATAGTTTTCATCATCAAGAATTAAAGATCTAAGTATAGCAAGTTCTTCCTGTAAGCTTTCAATTACATAGTATTGACTCTCAATTTTCTCACACTTCTTCTCAAGTTCTCTACCATAGTAAATGATTATATGCTTCCTATCCATGGTAGAAGGGCATACCTCATTTGAATCATTGTAGATGTACCATCGTCGGATGCTTCCTCGGTGATGCCCTCGGCGGTATCCTTGAGCGCCATAAAGCACGTGCTGGTGATGTTCGAGAACTCCTTCTTCTTGCCTAGCCGGTCATCCTTGTTGTCATCGGTCCCTGAGTCCACATCACTCATGTTGACAATCTCAAGAGTGGAAAGGACCTGGTTGATGAACTTATGGGTAGTTGGGCTTCTTCTTCTTTCCATCGTGAGCCCAAGGAGGCTTGTGGTACTCCATCTCCTCCTTGTCCTTCAGTTAGGGGCAGTTTTCTCAAATGTGATTTGACTCACCACACTCAAAATAGCATATGGTATCTCCTCTCTTCCTATTCCACACACTGTGATAGGTTTCTTTGAATTTAGTGGATATGAGGGCTAAGTTTTCCTTAGTTAGCTTCTCAAGTTGCTCATCACTCAACTCATGCAAAGTGGACAAGCAAAAGCTGGAAGAGCCAAAGTCCAACGATCTAGAAGACCCATTCTTCACAGAGTCAATCACAAAAGCCATCAACTGTCTTAGGGAGACAAGAGATGAAATCAATCTCATGCATCTTCAATATCAAGTAGAGTTTACCCATGATATGTTCACTAATGACAGTGTTGTTATTAATGGATGTAATTTTTATCCTCCAAACTTTCATATCTAAGACACCAAACACTTGGCATGCATTCTCAAACTCATAGTAAGCCAAACCAACTGTAAGCAAGTTGTTGAGAATCTTGGTAAACCTAGAAAACAACTTATCCAAAGATTCACTGGCCCTTTGCTCAAATTTGGAGTACTCTTTCTTGAATTGATTCTGTCTCACTTCCTAGATCGCTGTAAAGCCCTCATGGTAGTCAGTGAGGATCCTCTAGATCTTGTGAGTAGATGTCAAGTGAGATACTCGATCAAACTCAGATATACCAAGCCCCTGAATCAAGTAGTTGTGTGCCTTGTTTTTTTGCCTCCACATCCACAAGATTTAACAGAGTGATCTAGTCATCGGCAGGCATGACATAAGCTCTCTTAACTTTCCTCCAAATTGGCTGCCCTTGGGCTTGGGTGTAGGCCACCATTCGAGCCTTCCAATAGGGATAGTCAACCCTATCGAAGATCACTGGCTTGGTGGAATACCGATCCGATGCCATTGCTCTTAGACTGGTTAAGGTATATTAAGAAGAGCTAACCTAGCTCTGATACCACTTGTTTAACTCGATATGGCAATTAAAGGGGGGTTAATTATGCCTTCAACTTCAACCTCCCAAATGGTATTCTAAAACTTTCACTCCACTAGCTTACTGGAAGCTAGAAAGATTATATTTGCTCACCAACAAAGAACTCACAAAAACACAGAAGCAAATGGAGTTCAACTCCTCTATGTCGATCGGGCCACTATGGGGGAGTGGTTGGACCAACCAAGTGGTCTGACTATAGGAGATAACTAGTCTAACTAGCCTCTGGTAACACCGCAGTCCTGGGGGTAGTGGGACAGTACCTTTATTCCTAGAACTAGAAATCAACCCAAGCCAAAATAAAAAATGGTGCAATTTACAAAATACATATCTAAATGATTTAAAACTTTGCACACACCTTGCTAAGAATCTTAGGAACCTAATCCAACCAAGGATCACATGGATCTTGACTAAAGTCCTAACCTTTCTTCAATACAAGTAAGGTTGAAAAAAAGGCAAAACTCAAGAACTTGATATATGACTTACTCATGGGCTGAGGATAGCCAAGATAGCTCTAGATGAGTTCCCCTATATCATAGCAAGCAAAGGCCAATTATTCGAGATCAAAACCCTAGAAACAAGATATCAGTAGAAGCTCTCCAAATTGAACCAAATTGGGCAACATTCAAGATCATGCTATGGCTGGTCTCTAGATGAATGGAATATGATCCTCATCAATCATCTCCATTATTTACACATCCTTGGAACCCAGCAAGATCAAGAGGGAAGGAGAGAGGGCAAAACACCAACCAAAATAAGTGCAAAATCAACAAGAGTAAGAACACACCACGTAGGATGAATAAGATTGATCTATTGCAACTTGTAAATGAAGGTTTTGTCATTGATACAAGATTGGACAGTAAACTTATAGGCACCCCTGATTAGATTCGTTGATCGCCAAAGATGCAAGGGACTTAATAAGAACTGCACACAAGCGATCGGACAAATATATTGCATATGGGTGTCAAGTGTTAGAAGTGACGTCCTCCTCCCCATTAAGAAAGGGTCCTATTTATAGAGTGGGAAAGGGAGGCATGTGAAGTTACAAGTTTGCCCCCAAAGCCTTACTTACTCCTAAGAGTAGTTTCATCCATTGGATCAGGTGGGCCCTCGGGCCTAAGTCAAACTCCCCTCGAGCTTCCACTCGATGTGGCCAATGCTTGAAGTATCATGCCTCGCCGAGGTTGGTCTCCAAATTTCGTCTTGGGTTGGCCCTAGACCTCGTCTGAGGTAGGTTCCCCCATGTGTCGTGCATCGCCAAGATTGACCTCCGGACTCCATCCGAGATTAACCCCCGGACCACATCCGGGGTGGGTCCCCTAAGGTCCTACATCAAGTCAACGTTGTAGTGGCGCACCTCAGTGCACCTTGCCTTGTTGAAATAATCATCGACCTGAGGTAGCACGGGGATCCTCCCACTATAGTAGCCCCTCGTTGATCCGGTGGTCATCAATCGCCCATCAAGGCCAGCGCACCAACTTGTAAAAGGGGTTAGCGCACGGTCTCGGGTCAACGATTCCACTTGTAACTTGCAATACATTCTGACAACACGTTAAATACCTTAGTCCTCATATGAACTTTAGACAATAGGTTATGCATGCACCTCAGAGTTGGGTTCCCTTGGTATTCATCAAAGGGTTGTTGCTTCGCTTGGTTAATTTTAGGTTGTATTAGGAAGTTCGTCGTCACACAAAAGGGATGTGGGGGTCATGGACAACTATGGAGTCAAGCTTCTACCGTCTGTATGTCGATGTTACATGGAGGCACGCAGCTAGGACCTAGCTAAAAGAAATGCCTCAAGAAGGTACAATAGGAGTGCCAAGCTTGACTCGTGTAGTCATGGTCGAGGCTTAGCCATCAAAAAACAACAGAACCGCAAGGTGCAAAAGGTTGACTCACTTGAATATGTAGAAATGAGTGTGGCTGACTTTTTAGTCCAAGACGCATGGAGCTCTTAGGTGAATAGGCCATTGTGTGAACTTGTCAAGGTGGATGTGGATGTATCGTTAGTCTGAGGCACGACTGAACTTTAAGGCATGTAAGGCTAAATAGGGCGTGCACTTCCCTATACGTGAGCTCGATTGGTGATGCTAAGTTGGATGACATATTGATATTTGACCGCCCGATGCATGCCAACACACCAAGATGTTTGAGGCCAGTGCACGTACCTAGGACTAACCTGATGAGGCTTGACCCTCAAGTTGAGGGGATATGCATTAAGCCATTATCTGCTGGACTTGTCGATGCAAGGTGCTAGAAGCTACAAGGCATGCCACATGCTCGGCTTATGGAGGCATTTCCTATGAAGAAAGAAGTGCCTGATGCAAAGCTACATTTTGTCAAGGGATTGCCCTCGAGGAAGATCATACCGTGCCAAGGTGACGTGTTGGCACTTGTCAAGGTGAAGTGATCAATCCAATGGGTGCGCATAATTGAGGAGATGCCAATAAACTGAACTAAGCTTGCTCAAGGGAATGCCCTATATGTTGAGTTGTATCATACGGAGGTAAGGCCATGGAGGAGTGTTGCTCCTTGCTAGGCGAACTAACCTGATGACTAGAGGAGTGCGTTGGGGCATGAAGTACTAGAGACTGATGAGTTACCTGTGAGGTGAGGAGTCGTGCACTGAAGCACCTATTAACTAACTCTAGAGGGGTCATCCGTGGTGTGAGTGAGTGTGCACTGGAGTGCTGGATACTCAATTCACCTAAGGCATGACCTCATGAGGAGTTCTTGACTCACCGAAGAATGGCCTTTGAGGTAAGGAGGTATACACCTGAACACAAGGTGGTCGACTCGTTGAGGCATTAACTGCGAGGCAACCACATTGAGGTCAAGCCATCACTCACAAAATGCTCAAAACGCTGTCGATGGGCTAAAAGGGCAAAGGTAGTGAGAGTAGTGAAGCACCTTCTTAGGAGTGACATAGTCCTTGTCTTTGGCATAGCACGAACCTCGTTTGGGAGCAGCGTGGACCCGATATGTGGTGGCATGGACCTTGTCTGAGGCACAGCGTGGACCAGGTCTAGGGATGATGTGGATCTCATCTGGGGTGCAGCGTGGACCTCACCTGGGGATAAGGCAGACCCAATCTAGGACACGACGCAGACCTAGTCTGGGGGTGGCACCTTAGAGGACAGTAAAGATGATGACACCATAGATATGTATATTGTCCCTAGCCTAGACTTACACCCGATGCATGGTAGGCGTGTAGAGTGCAGAAGAAGGATAGGGAGGTCGAGCGATGCTCGGGGGAGAAAGAAATGGTGGGGAAGGAACAGATGGCCAAGCAACCATGGCGGCAATGGAGAGAGAAGGGCAGGAGGAAGAAGACGCCCCGGTAGGGTCGGGGAGTCGGCGGAAGAGGGAGAGGAGAGAGAGAAGATTGGTAGACATGTGGGCCCCATAGAGACAGAAGAGGGAGGTGGTACGGGCAGAGGGGATGGTGACATGTGGTGGCAGGGAAGGCGATACGGGCGTCCACGTGTTGGCCGAGGGGAAGGAGAGGGATTTAAATCACTTCTTAATTTTCAGAAAAGCTAGGGAACATTAAACATGCTTAGAAAATGGCAAATAAATCCCAAAACTTTTAGAAAATTCTCATAAATACTAAAAAACAAGGGGAACTCAGAAAATATAAAATCAACTATTTTTGGCCTTTTAGAAATAGAAAAATCAAGTTTTCTTGCTCTAGGCTTTAGAATAAATTCCAAAAAATTACAATAAATTCCAATAAAAAGCAAATAAAATTTTGGGATGTTACACGCCACTATCTCCTATTCAAAAAACTTGGCACTCAAAACAAGGCTCGAGAGTTGTTCGTGGTTGGGGAGAGGCTGAAACATTATCATATCTCATCCAAAAAACTTAGCACTCGAGATGAAGCTTGCGAGAGCTTCGCGGATGGGGTAAGGTCGAAATGCCACCGTCTCCCATTGCAAAAGTTGGCACTCGAAATAAGGCTCACAAGAGTTTGGTGGTTGGATAGAGGTGAAATGCCACCGTCTCCCATCGAAAAAACTTGGTACTTAAGATAGGGCTCACGAGCACTTATGGTTGGTGAGGCAGGAATGCTATCGTCTCCCATCCAAAAACTTGTTGCTCGAGATGAGGCTTGAGAGCGCTTCATGATTGGGGAGAAGCCAAAACTTCATTGTCTCCTATCCAAAAACACAACACTCGAGGTGAGGCTCACAATTGCTTCGTAGATGGGGTGAGGCCAAAACGCTGCCGTCTCCCATAAAAAAACTTAGTGCTCGAGACAAGGCTCACGAGAGCTTGGGGTTGGAGAGGCCAGAATGCCACTATCTTCTATCCAAAAACTTAGCACTTGAGACAAGGCTCGCTGTGCTTTGTGGATGGGTTAGGCCAGAATGCCACTATCTCCCATCGAAAAAACTTGGTGCTCGATACAAGGCTTGTAAGCACTTGGTGGTCGGGGAGGGGCCAAAATGCCACAGTCTCTCATCAAAAAAACTTGGTGCTCGAGACAAGGCTTGGGAGCGCTTGTGGTTGGTGAGGCTAAAATGTCACCATCTCCCATCCAAAAAAACTTGGCGCTTGACACGAGGCTTGCGAGCGCTTCGTGGTTGGGGAGAGGCCAAAACTTCATCGTCTCCCATCCAAAAAAAACTTGGCACTCGAGATGAGGCTCATGAGTGCTTCGCAGATAGGGTGAGGCTGAAACACCACCATCTCCTATCGAAAAAACTTGGCACTCGAGACAAGGCTCGTGGGTTCTTGTGTGTGTGTGCCTACTCAACCTTGGAAGGTGAGCAGTACACAATCGGTTAAGTTTACTTAGCCCCGTAGGGTGAGTATGAGTTCACTTGGCCCCAGAGGGTGAGTATCTATTCACTCTACCCTGGAGGGTGAGTATCCACTCATTGACCTTAGAGGGTGGGTATGTGTTCACTCGGCCCCGAAGGGCGAGGATCCGTTCACTCAACCCCAGAAGGTGAGTATGTGTTCACTTGGCCCTAGAGGGTGAGTATGTATGCACTCAGCCCCAGAGGGTGAGGATCCATTCACTCGACCCAAAAGGGTGAGTATGTGTTCACTCGGCCCCGAAGGGTGAGTATGTGTGCACTCAGCCTCAGAGGGTGAGTATGTGTTCACTTAGCCCCGGAGGATGAGTATGTGTGCACTCGACCCTGGATGGTGAGGATCTGTTCACTCGACCTCAGATGGTGGGTATGTATTCACTTGGCCCCAGAGGGTGAGCATATGATCAAGGTACAACCTTCAAGTGGGATGGCGTGCACCGAGTTCAGTCAAGGCAAAGCCATCAAGGTTGAGTTGAACCACGCCGAGGCAAAGCCATCGAGATGTGTTGGGACTCGCTGAGGTGAATCCATTGAGCTAGGAGGAGCCCTTGGTCAAGAAGACACTATCGAGACAAAGCAAAGTTTGGCTGAGGTAAAGCCATCTAGACCGAGTTGAACCACACTAAGGATAAACAATTGAGGCGTGTTGGGGATCGTCAAAGTAAATCTGTTGAGCTAGGGAGAGCCCCTGGTTGAGGAGACGCTATCGAGGCAAAGTGAAGTTCTACCAAGGAAAAGCCATTGAGGCCAACTCGAACTACATCGAGGCCAAGCCATCGAGGCATGTTGGGACTCACTGAGGTGAATCCATCAAACTAGGGAGAGCCCCTGTTTGAGGAGACGTCATCGAGGCAAAGCAAAATTCAGCAAAGGAAAATCCATCAAGGCTGAGCCAAACTACATCAAGGCCAAGCCATCGAGGCATGTTGGGCCTAGCCAAGGTGAATCCATTGAGCTAGGGGGAGTCCTTAGTTGAAGAGACATTATTGAGGCAAAGCGAAGTTCGACTAATGCAAAACCATTGAGGTCGAGCCAAACCACACCAAGGCTAAGCCATCAAGACATGTTGGGGCTCGCCAAGGTGAATCCATCGAGCTAGGGGGAACACCTAGTAGAGGAGACGCCAATGAGGTGAAGCAAAATCTGACCAGGTAAAGCCACCAAGGCAACTCCTAGTAGAGGGTCCAATGGTGGCCACTATCCTTTCAAGGTCATAATAAGAAGATAGGGCTAGCACAGGGTGATAGCATGGCTCAAAGTGCACTGTGTGTGAGCCCAAGTAGGGGGTGGAGTTTGGACAATGTCCGGAGTCACACTAACCACCGAAGTCTAGGAGAAGCAGACACAATCTGGGATCTGGACGCAGTCCAAAGTCACACCGACCAATGATGTTCGAGAGAAGTGGACATAGTCCGAAGTCACACCAACCATAGAAGTCCAAGAGACACGGACGTGGTCTAAAATCTAAACACGGTATGGAGTCAAGCCAACCATCAGAGTCTGGGGGAAGCGGACACAGTTTGGAGTCACATCGACCACTGAAGTCTAGGAGACACAAACATGGTCTGGAGGACAGGGTCTGCATGAGCGGTACCCAGACATTGTCTAGTGGAGAGCCGCCCGAACATGGTCCGGAGGGGGTCTGGAGCGGCATAGAGTGAGCGGAGGGGGTCTGGAGTAGCACAGAGTGAGCAGAGGGGGCCCAGAGGAGCTTGACCCAGTAGAGGTGCGGAGTGGCGTGGAGTGCACGGATGGAGCCTAGAGAACGATGCACCCGTGAGCAGAACATAGAACATGGATGGAGTCTAGAATGGCGCAAAGTGAGTGGAGGGGGCTAGAGCAGCTTAACCTAGAGGGGGTCTAGAGCAGCTTGACCCGCAGGGGGTCTGGAGCTGCAAGGAGTGCACAAACGAAGCCCAGAGAATGGTTCACCCAGGAGCTACGCGAAGTGCTCGAATGGAGTGTGGAGTGGCACAGAGTGAGTGGAGGGGGTCTGGAGGAGCATGACCTAGAGGGAGTCTGGAGCGGCACGGAGTGCGTGGATAGAGCCCAAAGAACGACACATCGGGAGCAACACGGAATGAGTGAACAGAGTCCAGAGCGGCGTGGAGTGAGTGGAGGGGTTCTGGAGGAGCTTGACCCAGAGGGGGTCTAGAGCAACGTGGACTAATCAGAGGGGGTCCAAAGGAGCTTGACCCAAAGGGGGTTCAGAGTGGTGCGGAGTGCACAGATGAAACCTAGAGAACGACACACCCGGGAGCAGCTCGAAATGCTCGAATGGAGTCCAGAGGGTGGCCCACTCGAGAGCGATGTGGAGTGAGTGGGTGGAGTCTGAAGGAGTGTGTCTCGGAGGTGGTTCGGAGGAGCATGACCTAGGGGGTCTAGAGGAGCGACCTTAAGGAGGTATGGAGCACTATCCGGAGGCGGTCTGGGGTAGTGCGGACCTACCTAGGGAAAGTGGATGACGACCGGAGAGGGTCCTTGAACCCTACAGCATGGGTGAATAGTAGGACACTGGAGTCAGGGGTGCACCGAATGGGCAAGCGATTGCCCAAGGCGTACCAGGTAGGGCGAAGAGGAGAAGTGGGGAATTGGAGAAATGGGGATTTGGAATCCATAGACCAATGGGGGTATAGATATTTAAAGGCAAAATGTGGTCCATGGTGGACCAAGTTCATCCAGCACCCCCGAGGAGACGTCAATCTGGCACGACAGATGCACGAGGCAAAGCAGGTTCGGTGCAGACCGTAGTGGATGCATGAGGCAAAGTGTGTCCGATGCAAACAGGCGGAGCGAAGATGCCGACACGGCGGACACGCTAGGCAGAGTAGGTCCTACGCAGACGGGCAGAGCAAAGACACTGACCTGACGCGATTGATGCATAGGGTGAAGCAGGTCTGGTGCAGATGGGTGGAACAGGTCTTCTTTGCATTAGGCGACATGGCTTTTCACGCAAGTCCCCACAGATGATGCCAACTGTCGTTGATACGAGTTGGATAGTAATCATGTAGTCACCCTCGGTCGGATTCATGGACTGCCAAAGATGCAAGGGACTCAATGAGAATTACACACAAGCAATCGAATGAATGTATTGCATATGTGTGTCGAGTGTTACAAGTAGCCTCCTTCTCTCCAATTACAAAGGGTCTTATTTATAGAGTGGGAGAGGGAGATGCGTGAAATTACAAGTCCACCCCTAGCACCTATCTTACTATTAAGGTAGCTTTGTCCATTAGATCAGGTGGGCCCCGAGGCCTAGGTCGAACTCCCCTCGAGCTTCCACTCGACGCAGCCAAAGTCTGAAGTATTGCGCCTCACCAAGGTTGGTCTCCGGACTTCATCATGGATTTGCCCCTAGACCACATTCGAGGTGGGTTTCCTAACATGTCATGCATCGCCGAGGTTGACCTCCAGACTCCATCCAAGGTTGGCCCCCGAGCCTCACCCGGCGTAGATCCCCTGAGGTGCCACGTCAAGACGAGGTTGTAGTGGCGCACCTCAGCGCACCTTGCCTTGACGAAGTTATCATCAGCCCAAGGTAGCTCGCAAACCCTCCCACAACAGTTTTACAGCCACTCCTCCATGGATGAGGGAGCTCTCACAAGAGCACTCTACCAAAGCGTCCACCACAAGGAATTCTCTCTCCCAAACCCTAATGAATGGATGGACGGTTAGTTGGTTATGCACATGCCTGCAACCCCTCCCACTCATATAGATAGAGCAATTAGTTTGCATCTAATTCTAATGGATACTATCCATTAGCACAACCGAGGAAACCATCAACCCCACATACATTGGGTTTTGTACTTATACATGACTTATGCACACTTTTCAATAGCGATAAGCATAAACCTACTAAGGAACAAGCTTTCCATTCACTTAGTCTCCTTAGGGTCTTCTTGACCTAAACCGCTCTCTCAACGCCCTCCAAGCATCGTGGTTTTGGTCCCATCGCCATTTTCAGTATTTTGACTTCCCTGCCAAAACACCATCGCTTTGACCGTGTACCTCACCTCTTCCCCGAGCCTAGTCCATGGTCATCTCATCATTTTCAAGCAATCTCTATACCTGCAACGTGTAGGTTCACCAATGGCTCATGCATTGACAAGTCTCTCTAGGTCGGTTCCCCCCAACCACGTGTCACTTGCACCGACCACACTATTCAATAAACCATTGCTTGAACCTTTCCTTCAACATCTTTAGTCTTTCATGTGCCTTGCTTGAGCTCAACCATCTCGCCTGACTTCCCTGACCGTACCTCAGCTCATCCCCAAGCCTAGTCCCGATCCACACTATTGACCATGGTTGCTCCGAGATTCCTACACAACGAAAACAAAGAAATTATATCTGAACACAAGTTCTTCATAATTTTATCATTTCTCACAAATATCTAAAATCTCTCCGATACCTTTAGAAAAAAATCAGTCTATCCGTCATTGGGTGGCCAGTCAGACCGCGGGCTCGGTTGGACCGCCCCCATGGCCGGTCTGATCGCTCGGTTCAAACACCCAGAAAAGACCTCTTTGGATAAAACAACCGCCAACTAGAAACTGGTCATGCCCAACTGGCAGTACAACCGCTACCCAAAGTCCGGTCACATTAGACCTGTGGTCAGACCGCCCTCCTCTGGCTGTTCAAGCCGCTCTTGACAAATAGCAACTCTAAAAACTTGTAAAGTCTCATCAATTCAAACTTCAACTTAACATAAATGTTAATTGTTCAACACATATGAATCATGGACATTGTTAACACGGTTCTACGTATATCCAATGGAATTACCAAATACTAGTACACATGACCAGGGTAACTTGACAGAACATGCTGCAAAGTAAGAAGAGCCCAGCAGCTCAGGTTTTTAACCACATGGTGATATGTAAAACCTGGCCATGCATGCATGCTACCATTGAGAAAAAGCGAGGGAATCAAAGGGAGAAAAGAGGACAACGATGGCGTAGCTTTTTAGCCCGGAGGGGAGGGGGAGAGGAGAGAGGGCGATCATTGCGCCTACGGCTACGCCTTCTTATTCTGGCTGCAGCAACTGCAGCCTGCAGAAGGCAAGGCCACACCCTCCTCATATACTCCTCTCTGACGCCTTTTCCTGCAATCTGTTTGCCTCTCCTGCTGCCTCTCAACGCACCCACTCCAATCCAGCCATCACACACTTGCACAGTGGTTGTAGTAGTAGCCTAGATTGAGACCACACAGCCACATAGAGTGTGTGTGAGTGTGTGTGTGTGAGAGAGAGAGAGAGAGAGAGAGAGAGAGAGAGAGACCAAGAAACAGACAGCAACAAGAGGATAGTGAACATGTTGCTCTCTGACCTCTCCTCTGATCAGGAGGCCACTGGATCCAACTCCCATGGAGGAGACATCGGCAACCATGTCTTTGCACCAGCAGCAACTCTGCTGCTGCCTCCGGTGCAGCTGGAGGAGCCCAAGGCCAAGAAGAAGAGGAGCCAGCCCGGCAATCCAGGTATAAACCTAAGAACCCAAGAAAATATTGCCTTTCTTGCTAGCTGTTGTGTCTAAATTTGCACCTTCTGCTTTCATCAAGAACTGCTCTTTGATTGCTTTGCTTTGTTGGTCATGCAAGACCCTGAGGCGGAGGTGATCGCGCTGTCGCCGCGGACGCTGGTGGCGACGAACCGGTTCGTGTGCGAGATCTGCAACAAGGGGTTCCAGAGGGACCAGAACCTGCAGCTGCACCGGCGCGGGCACAACCTCCCCTGGAAGCTCCGGCAGCGCAGCAGCCTGCCGTCGTCGTCAGCCAAGGGCGAGGCGCCGGCGCGCAAACGCGTGTACGTCTGCCCAGAGCCCACCTGCGTCCACCACGACCCGTCAAGGTAAACTCAAAGACCATAGGTTTTTGCAGCCGTATCTAGTATCTCCTAGCCTGAGCGGAGAGCTTGCGCCATGGAATTAATAGCGGCGAGTGCGTGCGCGCAGGGCACTGGGTGACCTGACGGGGATAAAGAAGCACTTCTCGCGGAAGCACGGCGAGAAGCGGTGGAGGTGCGAGCGGTGCGGGAAGCGCTACGCCGTGCACTCCGACTGGAAGACGCACGTCAAGAACTGCGGCACGCGCGAGTACCGTTGCGACTGCGGCATCCTCTTCTCCAGGTATACCAGTAGTATACGTACATATACACACATGCATGAGAGTTCTTAACCGTGCGGTGCTGTGTTGGGTTCAACTTCCTGCTGTCCTTGGATCATTTGCTTCCGGTACATATGTATATAGATGAAATAATATATGATCCCTCATATGCTTCTGTAGGATTCTGAACTTTGATCTGAAGTTACATACTGTTTGTTCTGAGCCTGGTTCTAGCTAGCTTTCAGTTGGTCATGATCTCATCAGGATAAAGATCACTGCATGCGATGATATACATTTAGAATTTTAAGGTTTTGATCTGTGATTCATCGTTGCATAGCGTGTTGAGACTTGATGCATGCATGATTAGATCTTCATACACATGTAGTTAGTTTTAAAAATTAAAAAGGGTATCTTGATGTTCCTTCCCCTATGTGTACATTGCGACCTCCCTAGCTAGCTATGTACGCCAGAGAATTAATATCAATTTTCAAATTTATTTTTGCCAAAAAACCATAAATATATCTCGGTCAAATACCAGACAACATTTGGAAACCTGCAGGCTGCAAGTACTTATGGTTGTGCATGTGGCCATGAGATTTGCTTCAAGATGTTCAAGCTATATATCTACATTCGAACCAAGAGGCATTGATGAAATATTTCATATTTGTAGATAATTGGTCTCTGCAGTAGGGTCGTTTTCATATTTCCATTTCTTGGTACACATTCCCTGCATTAGCAAGTGGAGTTACAGGATGTAGCTTCAAAGCAGTATGTATAAATGACACCAGAAATATATCAAAAGATCAAAGCCACTACTGCATCTGCCCTACTTACATGATACATCTCCAGCTATCATGTGAATCCTTGATTTCAATGATAACACACACACATACATGTTGCTTCATTTCCAGTGTCATAAAGGGGTACTAGAAAAAAAAAAGAAACTTAACCAATCATATGACAAACTTTGCTTAACCGAAGTTAAATGCAGCTTTACATGCATGCATGCATTCAGTACTCATGTGCACAACAATATTAACCCACAATCTAATCCTCAATTATTTCCTCTGATCCTGTGTTTACACAAAACCGATGCAGGAAGGACAGCCTGCTCACCCACAGGGCCTTCTGTGATGCCCTAGCTGAGGAGAGCGAAAGGCTTCTTGCAGCTGCAAACAACAGCAGCAGCATCACCACCACCACCTGCAGCAACAACAACAGCAACAGCAGCAATATTCTGATGACCAGCAGCAGTTCACCACTCTTCCTCCCTTTCTCCAACCCTCCTCCTGCCCAAAACCCCAACCCTAATCCCCTCTTGTTTCTGTCCCAAGAAGTTCACCTGCTTCCTCCATTCCAACCCTTACCATATCTTGACCTCCCTGTCACCACCACCACTATCAGCAGCAGCAACTCGATCACCAAAGATGTCGCCGACACGGTCAGCTTCGGGCTTACTTCGGAAGGTTCGGTGACTCTCCACGCCGGCGGCCACCGCCTCACCAGGGACTTCCTCGGTGTCGACGCCGGGGAGGTCGACGAGTTGCAGCTTCCGCTGTGTGCCACCGCCTGTCAGGGATGCACCATTCCCAAAGCCGCCGTCTCCCGCGCCGCCTGCTGCGCCACCGACTTGACCAGGCAGTACCTCGGCCGGCTGCCGCCGGTGAACGAGACATGGAGCCACAACTTCTAGGTCCTGAAGAAGCCAACCAAACCATCGAAGAACCAAACTTGGCGTCGCTGCATGTCTCCTTGTCCATGTCGTTATTTCCTTGATCTTAATTTTCTTGTCTTTCATGCACTTAGGTCACGCGGATTCGACTTTTGCGAATTTCGATGCCAAGAAGCTTCTTTCATGACATGTCCTTGATGAGATGGCGATGACACATTCACGCATGCATATCACCTTTTGTGTTCATGAGTTCTTTGTTTTGTGTTGGATGCTATGCGTACTGCAGGCCACTGGTACTCTAGCAATAGTGCATTATTCTAATGTTCTATGCACATTCTCAGAAGCATACAAACTTTTCATCGCCTGTGCATATCAGCAATTGATGGACACACATGAATGCACCCAAATTAACACTGATTTGCATGCACGGATCGATCGATTTGCATCTGTTGCATGCATGCATGATGAGTACATGTCATGCTCATGCATATGGGACTCCGAGGCTCCGAGCTCGGTTTCGTGTGTGTGTGTGTGTATGCAATCCCTAGGTAAGGGAATTGATCGAGCACATAGTTTGAGAGAGAAGAGGAAGAAGGAAAAGGACTTGTGCAAAAATTGTACAAGTTTCTTTATTGTCGTGCGTTGACACGCATCATGTTCATGTGTCCCACACCCTCCCCTCCTCCCTTTTTGACTCCCAATTAGTACACAACGTCAAGTCTCATCTTCTTCTAAATGGTTACATTGCTCAGTAATTATCAGATCAACTCATCATGCAATCATTAACTTGTATGTAATGGTAATTAGCAATTGCATATGGTAAAGATGGAATGACTGCTGGTTACTGCATACTGCAGCCACCATTTTGAAACAGATCCCAAATGCTTTTGGGAAAGATGGGCAGTGGGCATGCAAAAGATCAAAAGCCTAGTGCTAGAATATTCTTGATGAGATGTGGATTAAAGGATACAAAGTTCGCATGGGTGTACGCATGGAATAAACCTAGGGATTATATCCCATGGCATGCAAAGGAAGTTTGCTTATACTTGACCAGGCTTTTGAAGAAAAGCCATGGGCATGTGAGATGCAGGGAATTAGTACACCCCAATATACCAATTGTCCCCCAGCTCTCCTCCAAAAAGATCACTGCTCACCTCTGCATGGCTTTTCCTTCCTTTGCTTTCCCTTCTTTATTCCCCTCTTTGCCTTTTGCAATCCAGGCATTAACAAAAAGCATGCCCCTTTTTTGCTTCCTGACACTTGCTTTGTGCTACTGATTCTGATAAGATGCATGATCAGCAAGAAACAAATTACGTATGTGTCTCTAGATACCTGAACGACCTGTAGTCTTATAGAATGCAATCTTAGTAGAATGTACCTTGCAGAAATGAAAAAAAAACTGTCCAAGAATTAGTTGCTCCTGGTAAGAATGGGGGTGATAAATGACGAGATGATCCATGAACAACAGATTTCTTGCAAATATGTCAGGGCACGTTATGTACCTTGTTGCAGAGCCATTTCAGATTTACAGTTGGATCAGAACAACATAAACTTATGCAATCGATCAATCATCAAATAATCATAGACTGGCAGCACTGATTCTGCATGAACGAATGCCTTGCTTTCAATTGCATCAAGGTTTGGTCCAAGAATTTCAGCAGCAGAATTTGGGGAGGTGGTCCAAACCAGCCAAAGGCTCCACATGAGGGAGGGTACACACATGTTCTTGGTAGGCATCCCCTGCATCATCGCCTGGTGGCCGCGCACTCCCCAATGCTCGAAGTGCGTGATGGGCAGCAAGCCAAGGACAGGGTGTCGCTGCCTCGAGATCCATTCAAAATTGGTCATCTCCACCCGATCGAGGTTCCTCCTGAAAGGGACGCCATGGGCAGCGGTCCAGCCCTACTTGGCAATTGCCAATTGTTGCTCCTGTTGCTTGCAACATCTGTAAAGTTCAACAGGATGTAGAAGTTAATTTGTGCAAGATGCTGTGAAAGATATGAATTAGAAGCCTGGAGATAGCAAGAAGTAGCTAACATACAGTAAATGAAAAGTATTGAAGTAGCACAAGCTGAGGAGTACATGGTAAAAAGTAGAAAGCTGAGGTGCCAAAAGTAGCGCACAGACAGTGAAAGGCGGGGGGGGGGGGGGGGGGGGGGGCGGGTTTGAGGTAGCACTAGTGGGGTTGAACATCCTTATTTTGATGTGCTGTTATCAGTAAGTAACAAATTTTGAACCAGCTGTGACTACCGGAAGTTGTATGCGATATTGTTGAAAAGGAAAATTGATGATTTGCCACTCATAAGGTTCTGGATTTAAGATTTGTCACTTACAATATTTTGCTTGATGAATTGCCACTCCTAAGATAGACATAGCTAGGATTTGGTACTCCACGGTATTCTCGTATATTTTCTTGGGATTGTCTATACAACATTCGACTGTTTTTGAGGACAAAAACAGTCAGATTTTGAGCCGTTAGATGGAGATCCAACGCCCTAGATCATTTTTATTGGAGGGGGTCATTTTTTTAGGGGGGCATGTATGGGTGGATCCGTTGGACCAGATCAATCTGACTGTTTTTGTCCTCATAAACAGTCAAATGTTGTATAGCAATACTCTATTTTCTTTTATTTTTGGCCTAAAATCATTTGTGAAATGATCCTTTTGCCCCTTGTTTTCGACGTCTCCCTTCATTCCCCAAATCCGATCTTCCCCTCGCCCACATCCGGCGACCATCACCGCAATCGATGCTCTGCTCACAAGTCATGAGAGGAAATGAGCCAACCGTAGCAGCTAGCTTGCACATGCTCGGTCCAGCCCCACTTGTCGCTTCTATCCGTCCATATATATCTGTCGTGGATGTAAGTTCTTGTCGGCCGTATGCTTCCTGAATTTCTCCTTGGAGTTATTGCTTTGTTGCAATACCTAGCTAGCTAACTAGCTACAGATTACAATAATGATGATGATGTTGATGCATGCATAATTTAGGAGTGAGCTAATCGGGCAACGAGTTGGCCGAGCTGCTGTAGAACGGGCTGGTGATCATGAGGACGGTGCGGCGGCCTTCCGGCCCTTCACCTGCATGGCTGCCGCACCAACAGGGTGTAGGAGATCATCAAGCACCCCTGCGACCTCCTCTCGGCACAGGACAACGACTACGACGTTGTGCCGAGGTTGCATTTCATCATCGACGACGACGACGGCAGCGACACATCCCTGTTGCCCCAGGACTACTGCTCAGTACTCCGGCCTACCCGCACCACCGGTGCTAGCGGTGGTAGTGAGCATTGATGCCAGAGAGCCGTCCGATGCCAATGGTGATGGCCACCAGATATTATAGGTAAGGGCAAAGCTAGATTTGGGAAACGAGGGAGGGAAGACGAGGAAAATGAGGGGTAAAAGGGTCATTTCACAATTGATTTTGGATCAAAAATAAAAGAACAAAATGCCAGAATACGGTGGAGTGGCAAATCCCAGCTATTTCTCTCTAGGAGTGGCAATTCATCAAGAAAAATTGTGACAAATCCTAAATCCAGTGCTTTAATTTAGAAGTGGCAAATCATTGAAAACCCAGTCATATAGGGAAATATCACAGTAGTATCATTTCAAGGAATGATGACCAACAGATATAATTTCACTTATGGAATGACATCGAAAGACAATGTGCACAGGAAAAGAGTTTAACTTGAATTTGACACATTTCTTTGATCATTGTGATGAACCTGCACATAACAATGGCATCTGTTATTAGAGGTACAATCTTTTCTTGGGCATGAAAAATTTTGTCTCTTTCACATTCCCCTAACCAGTGGAGGTAACAAATACAACATAACATGGTGAGATGATCTTGATTTTGCATCTGAAGATGTAAAATGGCTACTTTGGAGGTGGAGTGTTTGCAACCCTCCAAGAATAAGGCTCTAGGATTCCAATAACTCAGGACACAGCCACCTTGCCAGCAGGAATAGCAGCTGAGATTTCTTTCAGGTCTTCCTTGCTCAGCTTTACCTTTACAGCACCAATGTTATCATCAAGGTTCTTCACTTTTGTTGTTCCTAGATTCAAAGAGCAGTTACGCACTTATACATAATCAGATATGGCTTAGATGGCATGTACCTTCTATATGAACAATAGTAGCATTTAGTTCATATATTAACAACACTAGCATTTTCTCGCAAAAAAACACTAGCATTTAAAATAAGTAGGCATCAAGATTAACTAGACTGTCCGCTATACAAGCATGTGTGCAAAGCATAGTTACAGCTGGAGAAAATTATGGGTTATTTTTGCCATGTTAAATTAATAGCTGAACATAGTTCCATATGGGAATCACGTCGGTGGAGAACATATTCTTAAAAGAAAGAATGCTCCCGGGAATCTGATCCTTAAGTCACAACACTTACTGAAGTGGCCAACAGTGAAAGTGATTACAGTTCTGGTAGCCTCCATGTTGTTGAAACTGCATTTTGAGTAAAATGGCAGGATTAGGCATGTAGATATATTGTATTATGTGAAGGAACAAAAGAACAAGCATATAGTTCATATCACACATATAAATAAAAATAAGGAGAGAAGTAGTTTGGAGGTCAAGATGCTAAATTTTAACTGCCTAACCGAGCAGGAAATTGTTCGAATTGACTCTCATGACCTACATACAAAGCAAATGTAATGGACATTGCAATTTTGATAGCCAACAGGCAGGCCCAACTGGCTAACTGTGCAAGACATTGCTCTGTTTGACTCACTCTTTTAGTGCCTGATAGAAGATCTTCGCTAGCTTTAGATTAATTCTGCTCAATAGATGCATTGCTTAAATGACAAAAAAACAAAGATCATGCTTCTGTATTTTCAGTATTAGTTGTCAAATTTCATCAGCTTTTCTAAGACAAAAATGGAACAATGCACTCTACTGCTACGTTGCGCAGATACTTCCGAAAATTCATGTATCCTTATCAGTACCATATCAGATACGGAAACTCTCCTCCGATACGCTTCGATACATATCCTGCATGTATCCCTATTTTTTTATTTTTCAAAACAAGAAAATAAATCCTGATACATGTCCGATACTTCGTCGATACTTCGCTGATACGGCTTGACCTAATGAAAACCATTCTTCACCACATCCACAGATCTACTTGGCCATTCGCACACCCGCATCTCATGAAGGAATAAGTCTTATGGTTGTAGGTAGATGCATCATTCATAGTGGTAGTGGGTTAGTTTTGCTTTAGCATCTTCAGTCCTGCTTTATTACTTTCAGTTTTGCTTTGCAGCATATCACTACTTTTAGCTTTTGCTTTCAGTTTGTAATCTGACCATTTGGTCTATAAGTATGTACTCATGGTATGCCTTAATGGCTCAGACAAGCAATAGAACAGAAAATTGCTCACATACCTGGGTTAAAACCCTGTCAATTGGTATCAGAGCTTGGCCTCCCCTTTCCCTCTTCCCTTACCTGCGGAGCCATGTCCCGTTCCTCCCATGCCTCCCTTACCTCTAGCCGGCGCATAGGTAATGCCGGCAGCGCTGCAGATGCGGAGGCGCGCGAGGCGCGCATCGTCGCGGCAGAAGCAGCAGCCGAGCGGGCGGCTGAGACAGCCAGGCAGGCGGCAGCCGCGGCCCAGGCCGCAGTAGCTGCTGCCGCCGCTCTGCGCGCAGAGGAGGAAAACGATGCTGGGCGACCGCGCGTCTCACGGAGCCCTCACAGGCACCGCCGTGCTTCGCCGTCGCCAGAGCGTCGCCGTGGGCGCGGAGGCAGGCGCGGGTCGCCGGCGGCTATCCAGACTGTCATCAAAGAGTCAGGCGGAGGCACGCCGTGGCCCATGCTCACCAAGACCAATTACAATGAGTGGAGCTTGGTGATGAAGGTGAAGATGCAAGCAAGGGGGATGTGGGATGCGGTGCGAGACGAGGATGTCGATTTCCACGAAGATCGGCGGGCGTTGGAGGCCATCCTCGCCGCCGTTCCGCCAGAGATGGCGCCCTCCCTCGCGGACAAGGAGACCACCAAGGAAGCCTGGGAAGCCATCACCGCAGCGCGGATCGGAAGCGATCGCGCACGCTGGGCCACACAGCAGAAGCTGCGTCAGGAGTGGGATCGCTTGGCGTTCCGCCCCGGTGAGGACATCGATGACTTTGCTCTCCGCCTCACCGGCCTGATGCAGCAGCTAACTCGGCACGGCGACGATGATATCGACGAGGAGAAGGCGGTGGAGAAGTTCCTCCGCGTCGTCCCTAAGAAGTACACCCAGGTCGCTCTGTCGATCGAGACCCTACTGGACCTCTCCGCGCTGTCCATCGAGGAGGTGACCGGGCGTCTCAAGGCCGTTGACGGCCGCGACGAACAACCACCCGTAGAGCCAGTCACCATTGGAGGCAAGCTCCTCTACACAGAGGAGCAGTGGCTCGCCCGCCAGAAGGAGCGGAAGAAGAAGGATACCTCAGGTTCTGCCAGCAGTCGTCGCCGGAGACCGCGGAACAAGGAGAAGGCGGTCCAAGGGCGTGGCGGTACTGATGCTGGTGCTGCCGGTGACCGAAAGGCCAACCGGGACGACACCTGCTTCAACTGCGGCAAATCTGGCCACTGGGCCAGGGAGTGTCGGCAGGCACGGCGCGGCGGCCAAGCGCACGTCGCGCAAGCGGAGGAGGAAGACGAGCCGGCTCTGTTTCTCGTTCACGGGAACATCGAGCGACGGCCAGAAACAGAGGAAGTCAAGCGAGGCTCGACTTCCTCCCCTCCCGCGTCCTTCGCCGCCGCACTTCTCCACCTTGACGAGCCTCGAGCACATGTCTTCCTCGGAAATGGGTCCAGTGACGACAAGATCGACGGCTGGTACCTCGACACTGGTGCGACACACCACATGACTGGCCGGAGAGAATTCTTCTCCGACCTGGACATTGGTGTACGCGGCTCAGTCAAGTTTGGAGATTCCTCTGCTGTGGAGATCAATGGTGTCGGCTCTGTCATCTTCATGGCCAAGACCGGCGAACATCGACTCCTCACCGGCGTCTACTACATCCCGGCCTTGAGGAACTCCATCAATCTGGGACAGCTGGATGAGAACGGCTCCCGAGTGGAAATCGAACACGGGGTGCTGCGCATCTGGGATCGCCGCCATCGCCTCCTCGCCAAGGTGAACAGAGGAAACAATCGCCTCTATCTTCTCCATGTGCGGGTGGCGCAGCCCCTCTGCCTTGCAGCCCGTCGTGACGACGAGGCTTGGCTGTGGCATGAGCGCTTTGGGCATCTCAATTTTGAGGCCCTGAAGCGGCTCAGCGGCGGCGAGATGGTGCGGGGAATGCCGCCCGTCGACCATGTGGAGCAGCTCTACGACACATGCGTGGTGACAAAGCAGAGGCGCCGGCCGTTTCCCCATCAAGCCAATTTTCGAGCCAAGGAAAGATTGGAGCTCGTCCACGGCGATCTCTGCGGCCCAGTCACACCGGCGACTCCCGGAGGCAGGCGCTTCTTCTTGCTTCTTGTCGATGATCTGTCCCGCTTCATGTGGGCAGTGCTTCTCGACACCAAGGCGGCTGCGGCGGAAGCCATCCGGCACATTCAGGCCGCAGCAGAGAAGGAGTGCGGACGCCGACTTCGCGTTCTGCGCACGGACAACGGCGGCGAGTTCGCGGCGGCTGAATTCGCGGCGTACTGCGCCGACGAAGGGATCCAGCGCCACTACTCCGCGCCCTATGCCCCACAGCAAAACGGCGTCGTCGAGCGGCGCAATCAGACGGTGGTGGCCACGGCACGCGCCCTCCTCAAGCAGCGAGCAATGCCGGCGGCCTACTGGGGAGAAGCAGTGATGACCACCGTGCATTTGCTCAACCGTTCTCCCACCAAGAGCCTCGACGGCAAGACGCCCTACGAGGCCTGGCATGGGCGCAAGCCGGCAGTCAGCTACTTTCGCACATTCGGCTGCCTGGCATTTGCGAAGAAGCTCAATCACGTCAGCAAACTCGATGACCGGAGCACTCCGGGAGTATTCATCGGCTATGCAGACGGTGCCAAAGCTTATCGCATCCTCGACCCGGCTACACAGCGTGTGCTCGTAGCCCGTGATGTCGTGTTCGACGAAGGGCGAGGATGGGCGTGGACCAAAATGGCGGACAACGGCTCGTCGACGGCATTCAGTGACTTCACCGTCGACTATGTCTGCATTCAGGGAGCTGGGGGAGCAGTCGGGTCGATTCCGTCTCCAAATCCGTCTGCCCCTGCTCCAAGTGCACCGCCCGCTTCAATTGGAGCTTCATCTCCGGCAATATCGGCCACGCAGAAACCATCCACGCCAGAGGCTGCTCCTCAAGCGTCGCCATCCCCTGTCTCGACACACAGCGAGCACCGCTCGGTGGAGTTCGCCACGCCGCTGACGCAAGATGGGGAACACGTCGACGCCGCACATGAGGATGAACCTCTGCGCTATCGCACCGTCGACAACCTACTGGGCGATCAAGACGTCCCGGGGCTGGCGCAGAGAGACCTTGAAGCAGAGCTTCACCTAATCAACGACGGCGAGCCCTGCTCGTTCGCTGAAGCAGAGAGCGAAGCGGCCTGGCGCGAAGCAATGCGGCAGGAGATGGATGCAGTCGAGCGGAACCAGACTTGGGAGCTGACTGATCTTCCCGCCGGCCACCGCGCCATCACACTCAAGTGGATATTCAAGCTAAAGAAGGATGAGGCTGGGGCGGTGGTCAAGCACAAGGCGCGGCTGGTGGCGCGGGGCTTCGTCCAGCAAGAGGGAGTGGATTTCGACGATGCGTTTGCGCCCGTCGCGCGAATGGAATCTGTCCGCATCCTCCTTGCGCTAGCGGCTCAAGAGGGATGGCGCGTCGATCACATGGATGTGAAGTCGGCCTTACTCAACGGCGACTTAAAGAAGGAAGTTTATGTTCGTCAGCCACCTGGATTCGTCGTCGCCGGCCAAGAGGACAAAGTTCTGCGCCTCCGCAAGGCTCTCTACGGCCTGCGCCAGGCGCCGCGAGCTTGGAATGCCAAGTTAGATGCTACTCTCAGGGCAATGGGGTTCCAGCAGAGTTCACATGAAGCATCAGTCTACCGGCGAGGCCAGGGAGACTCAACTCTGCTCGTCAGCATCTACGTTGATGATTTGGTGATTACCGGCGCCAAGGAAGAAGAGATGGAAGATTTCAAGGAAGAGATGAAGGGGGTCTTCCACATGAGCGACTTGGGACCGCTCTGCTTCTATCTGGGAATTGAGGTACTCCAAGATGACTCCGGCATCTCCCTCCGACAAACCGCCTACGCTCAGCGCGTCGTCGAGCTCGGAGGACTTACGGGCTGCAACCCAGCCCACACCCCAATGGAGGAGAGACTGAAATTGAGCAAGGAGAGACTGAAATTGAGCAAGGAGAGCACGGCTGAAGAGGTGGACGCCACGCAGTACCGGCGAATCGTCGGGAGTCTGCGCTACCTCGTCCACACGCGGTCGGATTTGGCATTCGCCGTTGGCTATGTCAGCCGTTTCATGCAGCGGCCGACGACAGAGCATCAACAGGCTGTTAAGAGGATCCTGCGATATGTTGCGGGAACTTCTGATTACGGCCTGCATTACCCACGGTGTCCCGGCGCAGCGCACTTCATCGGATATAGCGACAGCGACCACGCCGGGGACATTGACACTGGCAAGAGCACGAGTGGGAACCTGTTCTTCCTCGGCAAATGCCTGGTCAGCTGGAAATCAGTCAAGCAGCAGGTGGTGGCACTCTCCAGCTGTGAAGCTGAATACATCTCAGCCACCTCTGCCGCCACTCAAGCTCTGTGGCTAGCCCGATTACTGGGCGATCTGCTGGGAAAAGAAGCGAAGACAGTGGAGCTACGAGTGGACAGCAAATCAGCTCTCGCCCTGGCAAAGAACCCGGTTTTTCATGAGCGTAGCAAGCATATCCGGGTGAGATATCACTTCATAAGGGGTTGTTTAGATGAGGGAAGCATTAAGGCCAGCTATGTCAACACTCAAGAACAACTAGCTGATTTCCTAACCAAATCTCTCGGGAGAATCAAGTACCAAGAGCTGCGCGCCAAAATAGGAATGATTCATATTACCCAAAGGACACCACACAAGACTTAGGGGGAGAATTGAAGGAATAAGTCTTATGGTTGTAGGTAGATGCATCATTCATAGTGGTAGTGGGTTAGTTTTGCTTTAGCATCTTCAGTCCTGCTTTATTACTTTCAGTTTTGCTTTGCAGCATATCACTACTTTTAGCTTTTGCTTTCAGTTTGTAATCTGACCATTTGGTCTATAAGTATGTACTCATGGTATGCCTTAATGGCTCAGACAAGCAATAGAACAGAAAATTGCTCACATACCTGGGTTAAAACCCTGTCATCTCATGACTCCTCTCCCCACCCTTGCAGCCACCAAGACGGCACCGCCGTCCCCTCGGTGCCGCCACTCCATCGTCGGCCGGTCCCCTTCCCTCCAGTCTCCCGCTTCCCCTCCGCGCAGCTCCCTTTCCCTCCCCAGCCCCGTGTGTAAGTTTAGCCTCCATTAAGTTAGTTTTAGTGGTAATGACAAATATAATTGTGAGCCTAATATGTTTATTAACTATGATATTACTTAGTCACACTTGGATGAAAAGGTGAAAAACATAAGAGGTATGCATTCAATATCATATTTTTATCTTATTACATTCCTCGGATCCAAAATATAGAATAAACTTTACCAAATAAGTCAAACTTTAATATGTGCATATACTTTTATAATACATTCTTGTATGCACACATTTAAGAGGAGTTCACTCTATATTTTGTGATTTCATTAGTACTGATCCATGTTCCATTTTCACATATTAATGATCTTTACTTTGAAACATATCTCTTGATTATATATAACTTGTGTAGTCATAATATCCATAATCGGGTTGTCATCTAGTTCTTCTATTATATATTAATGGTTAGATGATTAATGACAACCGGATAAATAAGCTTTGCTTTAAAAGCTTATCTTAGAATATACAAGTATTGTGTACACAATGTATACTTGAAAATGAATTTTTATCTCATTATTTGTTGAGATTGTCATGAATTACTAAAAAGAGAAGATTGTAGAATCTAGTTCATCCATTATGAGTTAACGGTGAAGTTTGATAATTAATGATAATTGTTTTATGGACTAACATTTTTCATGAGTTGGATGAATAGATTAGGTTCCACAAATGAGTAAGACTTGGAATGACTTCATATGTTGAATATCATCAAGTCAATTGGTGAATGTATCATGAGTTAATGCATGTCCAAGAGGAGATGTTCATGTGTTGAAGATTGATGAATATCTAAGAGGAGATGATCATGTGTTAATCATCAAGTCATGTAAAGATCCATCATGTGTTGATAGGGTTGAAGTAAAGGATGCATCATGAGTTGATACATGTCAAGACTATGATTCAAGGTAAAGGTATGGCTAACTAGGATTAAGAATGTGTTCCTAGTCTTTTACCGGTGTTGGTGTTTGATTGGAAGACCGGGTTACTAGTATAGGTTACCGTACTATTAAGAAGGGTCATGTCTAGTAGTTTGAATCTCATCATGTGTTGATAGCTCAACCTTACTTGCTCTAACTCTTGTTGGCATGAGACTTGTATTTGCGAATATGTTTTGCAAATAGCTGTGGCTCATGTGTTGAGTCTTTATAACATGGGATTACACATTGCAAATGTATTTTACAAGTGTATAAAGTCCATGTTTCCATTCTTTGTGGTATGAGCCTTATATTTGCAAATGTGATTTACAAATGATTGAATCTCATATATATAATATGTGTGTCATGATTATAAAAGTGTGCAAATTTGTTTTGCAACTTGTTCGAGATTATGGATAATCCTTGTGTGCATGATACTGTAGTTTGCAAATGTGTTTTGTAAAATCTATTGAAGTATATGCACTTCTCAGTGAAATTGGAACTACCACAGTGTATTCTACGATACTACCGCTGAACAGCATTACTGTCGTTGTAATCACAGAACCACCACATTCGCTAGTGGTTGAAGACCTGCGTGGTCGAGGACCAGAGTGGTTGGAACCAACTTGGTTGAACAAAAGTGGTCGAAGATCAATGTGGTTGAATATTGACATGGTTGATGACCTGCGTGGTCAAAGATCGATGTGGTCAAACCAGCGTGGTCGAAACTAACGTGGTCGAGATCTATGTGATCAATGACCATCATGGTCGAACCATGTCGGTCAGATCTGACGTGGTCGAGATTTGTGTGATCGAAACCAGCGTGGTCGAAACCGACATGGTCAAGATCTGTACGATCGAAGACCAGTGTGGTCGAACCAAGACGCTCGAATCCAACATGGTCGAGATCTGTGTGATCGAAATTAGTATGGTTGAAACCAACGTGGTCGAACCAAGGTGGTCAAGATCTATATGATTGAGACTAGCATGGTCGAACTGATGTGGTCGGAACCGAAGTGGTCAAGACCTGTGTGGTTGAAACCAATGTGGTCGAACTGACGTGATTGATACAACGTGGTCGAAGATCAACGTGGTGGTCGGAGATCTGTGCAATTGAAGATTGATGTGGTCAAAGATCAACATGGTTGAAACATCTGTGGTCGAAACCAATATGGTTGGACACCAGCATAGTCGGAGACTTGTGTGGTCGAACCGGACAATGTGGCCAAAGACCAGTATGGTCAGAGATCAGCATAGTCAGAGACCTGTGTGGTCGATCCAGATAGTGTGATTGGAGGCCTATGTGGTCAAACCAAACAACATAATCGGAGACCCGAGTGGTCAAATCATTCGACGTGGTCGAGGACCAGGGTAATCAACGATTGAAAGTTTCGGCTCTGTGTGAGCGACACTTCCAAGTTTTGAAACGACCGGCTTGTGTAGCAATATATTTTTTCTAGAGAGACAGATGTGTGGAGTCTTCTCGTCCTCGAGAAAATCGGTAGTTCCACTCGAGTGCTGAAGTACTTCCGATAGTCAGTAGTATCGGACTTTGCACGTTGGAACTATCGGATTTGTCTGCAACAGCTAGTTTTCTGACCGTTGTTGAGGGGAGCGGAAGTACCGGTTGTTTACTTGCAGTACTTCCGGAAATCATGTTTTTCTGTCGCAGTGGCTAGTTTCGAGGTGTGGGGTATATATACCCTTGTGGCCAGTTGGAGAGAGTAATGTTTCACTCCATTTCACTCTTGAGCTAGTGTGAGGTCTTCCTCTCAATTGTGCATGTGTTGCACCTTGTGAGCAAGGAGGAAGACTCTAGATTGCATGTGTTGTATGTAGAGATGGATTGTGTATCCACTTGAGCGATGTGCATTCATTGCACGTGGTGAGAGTCAAGCGAGGGGCTTGACTTATTACTCTTGGAGTTTGCCGACTCTTAGATAGCATTAGAGACTTTGTAAACAATGATCTTCTTAAGAAACTTGTGACAAGGCCCGACGAATTGTGAATGGTGTGGTGCTCATTATCTCCGGAGTTGAGGAAGAGTAATATTAGTGGATTGAGGTGTTTCGGCTTAATTCGTGGAGCCAATCCAACTCGTTTGGGCTAACCTCAACGTGGACTAGGGAGACCGACAAGTCTCCGATCACCATAGTAAAAAGCAACCGTGTTAATTGTGGTTTGTTTTCTTATACTCAATTTACATTTAAGAAATTTATATTTATAAAATTAAATTGATTACTTGTCATCCTAGAATTGCTAACCTTGATATATGTTTATCTTGTTGGTGCACTTAGGTGAACCCGGTTGTTTTAGGCATTATTTGTGCTAAAACTTTTTGAGTTAAGTTTTTGTATTATTTGCTTGGTTTAGCCAAATAGAAATTGATAATTAATTAGAGAAGAATTTTTTAGACTGCCTATTCACCTCCCTCTAGTCGGTCTCCTCAATCTAACACCGTGCCACCGCCTCCATGCCACGAAGGCCCCACTGCCTCCACGCCTGATCCCCTTCCCTCCTCGCCAGGACGCCGGCACTTGGATCCTCGTTGCCGCTCGGCTGCACTCCCGATTTGAGGCTTGCATGCTCTGACCCCCTTGGTGAGCCCAATCCCCTTCCCTCCCAGCCTCCTCGCCTTTAAGTTGTTGTAACCCCTTCTAATATGCTTACAAATGTCTCTAGTAAGTGGAATAAGCAATACTACACGCAGGGATGTAGATCTTCTCGGTTTCTCGATTCCTTATAACTTCAGGTAATCATTGATTCTTCTAGTTTGTTGTTTTATTCATGCCGAGTGTATTGTTGTTAATAATTGCTTATTCAGTACATATAAAGGTTCAAGATATCGAGCTGCTATTGTTTTCATTCTTGGATTCTGGATGTTAGACCTTGCAAACAATACAGTACAAGTAAGACCATTCAAAACTTCACATATGATCTTTTGAATTTGCATCAAATTTTTATTAAAGTTGGTACCAAAATATTATTGGAAAGTTGAACTACCATTAATATTCTCTTAACATTTTGTTACTTCTTGATGCATATAGGGTCCTACCTATGCCCTTTTAGCTGATCTTTCAGGTGGTGAATACTCTCAGTTAGAATGTCTAGTTGTCTACTAATGCTGGAGCCACCCTTAAATATCCATTATTGAATGATACCTTCTATTATGTTGGTCCCGATTAATGCAATTCCGCAAATGCAATATTCTGCTCATGGATGGTTGTTGGAAATGCCCTTGTTTTTCATCTGGTGTGAGCAGGAATTGGCACAAGTACGTCTTTGATGTCTGTTCTTTTGTGCTTATATTTACTTTAAGTTTATTGTCAAGCAAATGGTGATGTCTCCAAGAGTAAACTCATGCCACTATCCAAAAATAATCGAACTAACTTGCACTAGTTGTCAATGGTTAATTGCACAGTTGGTAATATCTGAAAGCTACAAGTCAAGCTGTATCAGTAAATAACAGATTTCCTCTCCCTGCCTTGATGCTGTGCTTTACTCCAGGAATGGTCATGCAATGGCATAGGGGACAAGTAATCCCACAATTTGTTTTGCTCCTTTCTTTTGTTCGACCAAAATAGCGGGCATATGCTAACATGTCAATGTATTCATCAAGGGGGAGATTGTTAGACCATGTGGCTAGGTTTAGGATATTTTGGTGATGAATAATTGATAATGGTTAATTTGTTATGATGAATAATTGGTGATTTTGTTTAGAGATGTTAGAGATGTTATGCGAGGTGTGTGGTGCGTGTGTGAACTGATGTTGGTCAAATTGGGACGAACTTGTGCCGGAAAAATATTCTTTGGTCTTTGCATGTGCAGGTTAAGCATGGAAGCGATCATGGTCGGTGACGAGGAGGACCGGGACTAGGATGGGGAGATCTGAGGTTCAGACGGTCGAGAATGTCATAGGATGATCGGGCTCATGCTTGGGGCGCATGGAGATCAAAGGTTGATGGTACGTAAAGAAGCTACGGGAGATGCGGTCCTAAAGGCTTCGACACGTGATGAGTTGAAAAGTCAGAAGTGTGAAAAACTCGTGTTAGAAAGGGTTTCGGGTCCCTTGAAAGTTAGTGGGCCAAAAACCTAGTTGAGGTAAAAAGGCCCGGGTCTAGTTGGATGAGTTGGATTAAGATTCTAATTAGTGATTGAATAGGATTCTGAATTGGATTAGGATTCTAAGTTGAGATTGAATAGGATTCGTAGTTGGCTGTATAAAAAGAACGGAGCGTAAGGAGAAAAATTGAATAGAGTAGCTGTGGAGAAGCACGGTCACATGCGGGAAAAATAAAAGCAGCAGCACACTATTTTTGGAGAGAGAAAGAAGCGTGAAGAAATCGGTTATCCATCAGGATGCATGTACACAATTTCTCCATTTTCTAATTAAACTTTGCAAGTTTTTTATTTCGTACTTATTATCCTTTTTCTAGGTTTTCTGATTCCTATGAATTCTCCATGCATTGATCTATGTCTAGCTATTTTTCTTGCTCATATACATGAATCAATTTTGATTAAAAAAATCGATTTCTAGATTAGATCAAAAACGTGTAACGTTGAGATCGGAAGCAGACATCGACCGGGGAATTTTTTCTCCCGGTGCTACAGTAACTGCTACAGCAAATCACTACAGTACGCTACAGTAATTGCTACAGTAAAATCAGGAAAAACCTGTTTTTTGTTATTTCTGGTTTTTGCACATTAAAAGGTAGAAAATAAAAAAGAAAAGTTTTCGCTGTGCGCTGTAATTATTCACCCCCCTCTAATTGCTATCGACGATCCTACAATTTGACATGATTGAAAGGTTCATATATAGACTAGAAGCCAGCGTTCAGAGGTGGACTAGGCAAGAGACCGTGTTCTTCTAGGAAAGGTTAAAGACCGTGTTAAGCATGATAATAGAGTATTTAAGACAAGAAAAATAAAGATGATTCAGATAGCATACTAAACGTGTTAAAGACATTACCGGGGTGATTCAGATAGCATACTAAACATGTTAAAGACATTACCGGGGATTGGGACGACATCATCCCCTTGATGAAGAACCCAGGCAAGAGCAAGTTGAGCAGAAGTGCAGCCATACTTGGTGGACAGCATTTCAAGTCGTGTATACAGAACTTTATTCTTCTCCAAGTTTTCTCCGGTATACCTAGGATGTTTAGACTGCAAAGGGGCAGAGGAGGTACTAAGTCATACCAAATAATGTCCATACCTTTCTGTGTGGAAGAAGATTATACTAGCGTAAATTTTATTTTACCAATAAACTCTCTGATGGTACTCTCTACAGCTGCCCTGCCAGCAAAGAAACCACGACCAATGCCAAGCTCCCTGAATGCAAATAATGCTTTGCATGACAAAGAGATGATGTGAAGGTGCAATGAAACAAGTGTCAAATGATGCGTTAGCTTAAATAGGAATTGCAATAAGAAAGGTCTCTATCTCAACACATGTAATAGCTTTCAAGAAGAACAATAATAATCCCTGAAATGCATTACTTGAAAGAATTTTATATCATTTTCACTTCATATTTATGGGTTCACATGCAAAATAAGCCACGACAGAGCCAGCAGCCAGATGGATGGAATAATTAGCCTTTACTCAACCATGTACGATATTAACACTGAACCTCTATGTTTTTTACAAGTAAACTTCTAAAGTTAGTAACTTACTCATATAAGCAATAATCAACCAGGAATTGGCTAAGAAAAGTAAGCATAACTGCATAAATGATTAACCCAAACATAACACATATAGTTTACCTGTTACATTTCGAAGATTCTTTTGAACGCTATTCTAATTTCTAAGTGATCCTACAGTTGAACAAGATATTAACAATGCACACTCATGAACATTTCTTAAGATCTAATGACAACGCTCCAAGAATAACTTGTGATGGAAATGGAATTTTATAAAAGCTACCTCTGGAAACATGTAACTACTTATTTTCTGGAACTAAAGTAGAAAAAACTGTTGTAACAAGAATATGGGACTGGGAGTGGATGAACCTGCAGTGGGATTATATCTTCCTCTATATCCCTGGTCCACAGAGACCACTCCAACTGCACTGCAGTGATTGGATGAACGGCATGTGCCTGTCTAATAGTATCAGCACTAGTCTCAGACAAGCCAAGGTATCTTACTTTCCCTTCTTCAACCAATTTCTTGAGTTCCCCCATCTACACTTGCCCATTGACGAAGTTAGACAGTGGATGAAATTCAAAGAACAGTACACTATCAAGTATCAACAGATACGCCCAGTTTCCTTAATGGGCACTGACTAGTCAATGCGATGCTGGAAGCATAGATCAATGTAGTCAACAGCAAGGCGCTCAAGGCTTGCTTCGCAGCATGCACGCACATAATCTGGAGTGCCCCTCACACGCATGCCACTGATGTTAATGTTGAGAATAATCCCATATCGGTTATAGAAAGAAAAAACACAACTTATAAGTATAAAAGAGACCTTACATATTGAACTTGTCTTTTAGGAGCAAAAGGTCCAATATCACTCATAAGTCTGTTGCTCTGTGGGCTTAGTTGTGTTTAGCCCGATTAGACCTGTGACCTGGGGAGTAAATCCGGTTAGACTTAGGCATACGGTTAGGGTCCGATTTAACAATTGGTATCAGAGCTCAGACGCCTAACATCTCTTTGAACTTCATAGTTGTTGGGGCAGAAGTGCACACCCGATGTGTAAGGGGGGTAATATTAGAAATAGTCCCACATCGGTTATAGGAAAGAAAAAAATACAACTTATAAGTATAAGAGAGATTTTACCCATTAGACTAGTCTTTTAGGAGGAGAAGACCCAATATCATTTATAAATCTGTTGCTCCGTAGGCTTAGTTATGTTCAGCCCATTTGAACCTGTATATTATAGTATATTATGACACTACTACATTTTTAAAATTATGTCTTTTAAACTTTTTTTTACAAATTGTAGAGTAAAGATAAGATCATGTGTTAATTATAATAAACATAAAGAGATAAAAGTTAAAAATTTTAATTAAAAGTAAGTATAAAAGTAGTTATTTATTGTAAAATAATAGAATCGACAAAATCGAGTAGGATCGTATGAAAATTTTGACTATGATCCTACAAAAGTTTGAGTAGAATCGTAAGAATATTAATATTTTGCTATGGAATTGGATCAGTCTAGTCAATCTTGAATCTTAAAATCTTATGATCGTACAACGAAATCGAGATTCTGACAACCTTGCACCTTCTCACTTGCTTTAGCGCCTGCTCACACAATATCTCCATATGATTCATCCAGTTACTGAGGAAAAATAGTGCAATTTATGTATCAATCTGTGGCTTAGGTATGCAATCAAGGGGGAACAGGATCAGTTATTTGGTACTCAGCAGTTTCCTTCATCATAGCTGAAACCATATGGTATGTCAGTGACGAACTGATGATCGAAGCCCTGGCTTGCCGCAATGGACTACTACTAGCAGCTGGTTGGACCTAATAGCCAATAGATTGTCATATTAGAAACTGACAAACTCGTAATCAGAGCATCGCTAACTTGCGGATAAGGCATGAAGGAAATCACTACTACTTTCTGGGCTTCCATCTGTACAAAAGCTAGGGTCATGGTTCAATTAAAATGAATTTGGAGGGGCATTCCGCATTTATCTATTTAATCCCTTTGCATTGTTTTTGCAAGGAAAGGCCCGATCATGAGAACTAAACGCAGCTGATTATATCATTTTTCTAGGCAATTTCATATGGTTCCGAACTAAGTCAAATGGTGTAGAGGTAGTGCACTTTTTGAGTTGAGAGAGGTAATACTTGGATAAAATATTCCATCAATCCATCTAATTCAACCTGTATGACCATATATGAGCACTCTCCGTCATCAAATATTCTATTTTATCCAGTATTAAGCTCAAAAAAATACAAACAATGTACCAAAACAGTGGAATGATATCATGACGTGCCTACTTCTTAACTGCCCAAAGTGGATTCCTTGGATAAAAATTGGACCATTTCATCTTCATCATATAACGTCACTACATCTTCCAAGAATGCAAATTCGTGTGCCCATGAAGAATCTTGAATCAAACCCCACCGAAATAATCATCCAGAAATGCAATGCCTACCTAAGATCCCTCCCATCGAATATTAGAATTTCATTGCCCTCCAACCAAACAAGACACGAACAATTCAACACAATGTTGGAGTAAAGGTGGATTCTTTTGAGCTGTGTCTTACGGTTTATGATTTGGATTTTTGAATTTTCGCTGTTCGCGAGAGACAGTACGCAAAAAAAGTAATCACATATAATTTTAGCTTTTAGCTGATATAACTGAATTCAGTATACTTTTTACTACAATCTTTCTGTTAATCTCGTTTTTAAAAAAACACATGTTTAAAAACTAATTACATAAATAAAAAAATAAGTGAAAAATAAATGGGCACGATCGAACGCGTGCCTAATAACGGCGACGCCGGCTTCCTCGGGACCGGGGCGTTGTAGACGCCGGTGAGGCCCATGCGCCCGAATCCAACCTTGGACACCTACCTCGCACATTGCACGCCCACAATTGATCAATTCTGCAGTTTTATTCGCTTCTTTTCCAAAGATTTGCGACCAAATGCAAGAATCAAGAACAAGAACGGAAAGCACTCGGGAGGATCGGAGGTAGGGCTTGCAATACCTCGAGGCCCGGGGTGCCAAGCTTCACTCTGGGCATCTGGCTCTGCTCCATCGATCGAACTCCGCTAGGCGGAGGTAGGAAGAAGACGGGGGAGTCAAAGCCTCGAAACTGGTACCTGCAGGTAGAGGTAGTAGACCCGAGTGTTTGTCGGCCGGAGAGCTGCCGGCTTATCGGGCCTGCATTAGTTGGGCGTCGTGGACGGTACTAAAAGCCCAGTCCCGTATCAGGGTTTTTCCCTCATGCATGTGTGTCTGATCGATGTGAGCGGTTGCTTTCACATGGTCCGACGTCTCGAAGAGCCTTTCTGCCTTCCATCCCCCGCTGTAAACCACTCTCTTTCTTTTTGCGAGGAGGATATAAATTATAAACTCTAGCTTTTAACCTAAAAATGAAAGCTTGAATTTTTACGCTCAAAAGAAAGAAATTTATGTTTTTATGTGAGGGAGTAACTTCATATTTCATCTTGGGGTAGACGGAAACCCTGTAAATTTCTAATATCTGGATGTACTTAAACATTCTGGCACCGCCCTGCCCCCACCTTCATCTCTATCTAGCGACTATGGCGAGCTCGTGAATTCCACCTGCAAGCGTCGTGACCACCGTGGCCTTCTGCGAAGCCGGATCTGACATCGGATCGCAGCACCTCACATCATTTCTCTGGCGATGCCGTTTCCCCAACTCCCTACCTGCTGCTGGTATATATCACTGGCGCCGATTACCCCTTACCTTCGTCTCATCCCCCCTTCTTCCACAGTAGATTAAAGGGGGTGTCAAGAGGGTATGTGAGTTTTTTTTTGTTAGAGAGTACTCAAATTTTGTGCCATTCGATCTATATCCAAAGGATTTCATTTTTTCCACAAACTATATATATCCTCCCCCCTCCTCCCATCCCCTACCCTTAGCTGCCGCCCACCCCACCTGCCACGGTCATGCCATCACCGTCCCCGGTGCCAATGCTGCCCGCTGGCGAGCCTCCACTACTGCCGCTCTAGCCTCCCTCCCACGCCACCTTTGTTCCTTCGCTCCAGCATGCCGCCCTACACCTTATAACAGCCCAAAAATTCCCAAAACTCCATAAGAAATTTTTGCAAATCTTTAAATTTGTTTTTGTGTTTTTCTAAGTTTTTGTGCCGAAAATTTCATCTTATTTCTTTAGAAATCCTGAAAATTTTCCTTTTTCTTAATTTTCCTTTTCCCCATCTTGAGCCGAATTTGGCCTAGCCTATAATCCCTTTTTACCTTTTTCCCTCCTCACGCGGCCCGTTTTTCTTCCTTGGCCCAACATCACTTGCCAGCCCATTGCCAGCCTCTCCCATGGCCCGTCTTCACTCAGCCCAACTTCCGTGCCAGTGCATCATTCACGCCTCGACCGCTTCCGCATCGCCAGCTCACCCAGTCAAACAACCTCGCCGAAGTCTCGCCACCAGCCACCTCACACCCACGCGCCACCTCTGCTGCTTGCTGCCTCCTGTGCGCCACCGCCTCCAAGTGGCTATAAAGCCGAAGCAGCTCTATCAGCTAGCCCTTTTACTTCCCCTTCGCTTCCTAGAACCAGAAACACTACCGCGAGACCTTGTCGTCACCCTCAACTCAGCGAGAGCACCACCTCTCCTCTTGGGGCCCAAGGTAATCTCCCAAAATTCATTCTCGTCCTCATCCTCATCCTTAGCCGAGCCATCCTCACCAAAAGATTCTCCATGCCCACACCATGCTCGTGAACCCATCGCTTGCACCGAAGAAACAAGAGTTCAATGCCGGCTATTTTCCCCCTTTCCATGGCCACTGCCCTTGCCTTGTCTCTTTCGACTGTTGTGATCCCCACCATCCTCCCGAACCAACAAAAATGGGTTCGTGATGTCTGGGAACATCTTTTGCAGATGTCACTACTGCCATTCCGCGATCGCTTCACCGTCGCTGTTGTCTTCTCTCTCTCTCTCCGTTTTCCTCTACTCAACAGAGAAGAGGAACAATGTGGATCAGCACTATGCTCACCTGATTTGACCTAACCATCCTGTGCGCTTGACCCGAGTAACTTGCACCCAGGGGTGGATTTCGTAGGGTGCATGGGGGTGTAACTACACCCCCAAATTTTTGGAAGAAAAACAAATATATAAGAGGTATATTAGATATATGTACATATATATGAAATTCTATTTGCACTTCTTCTCTGTTTTCAGCCCAAAAGTGTCTTCCTCATGAATTAGCCCATTTGTAGGATCGAATACCGCAATCAAAGGGGATGAATGGCCGCCTCCACTTTTGATACCTACAAACAAATCTCAAACTAGAAGAAAAATAACCTAACTTACCAGATGTAGATCTCAACTGCAAGTCCCCTTTGCACGTGCTTGACGAAGGTTTCGACTGCTTGGTATTCGACTGCTCACTCGACCGTTTGCTCCACCCCTTTGCATGTAGTCATAATCATTCTCCGCTCGAACGCTTCAACACCGATGCTGTTGATGACGATCGAGTGGACGGCACAATGTGCGACTGAAAGAAGTGAAGTCGACGGAGGGACGTTATCTCACCACGCACTACTCGAAATGAGATCGAGTCGAAGACGATGCCTAGAAGAATATACCGCCGAAGTCGATAAATTTTTCTCAAGATAGATCTGATCTTTTATTGCTGAATCATGTTTTCTAGTTACAAAGTTCCCTCGCGGCACCCCTCAAACCCTAGTACAAAAACTCTAAAAACTTTCTCTCTGAAGGCCCTTCAAAAACCGTACGTTAATCCGTAGCCTCTCTCTACTTTTATAGGCCAACGCCCCCAAACCGTGTCCTCATCAAACACGGACACCAAAGTCTACCCATTCCGAAAATCAAGAGACCCAAAACCCTTCCAAACACAGGTTTTCCATAAGCTCTAACTCTTCCCAGTTATGGACTCCTTCCATAACTCTTTCAACTCAGCAAGTGTCAAAGCCTCCATGACTGCACCTCCCGTAGCTTCTCCACTCATCATCCACCTTTGATCTCCACATGCTCCAGCGTGAGCACGACCACCTCATGACATCCTCGACCACCTAAACCTCAGATTGCCCCTCGTAGTCCCGTTCCTACTCGTCACCAACCATGATCGTCTCCACACCCATCTTGCACATGCAAAGACCAAAGACCGGACAGCTTCTCCACACATCATCCATCTTTGATCTCCATATGCTCCAGTATGAGCCCAACCACCTTGTGACATCCTCGACCTCCTGGACCTCAGATTTCCCCCTCCTAGTCCCGGTCCTTCTCGTCGCCAACCATGATTGTCTCCACACCCAACCTGCACATGCAAAGACCAAAGAACTTTTTCCCAATACAAGTCTTCCCAACTTGACCGACATTAGTCCACACACACAAACCACACCCTTAACCATCAAAAACTACGAACTAGATCATCCACGATCTCAATTTTCACATTCTCTAAGCATCAACTTCAAACCACTCAGAAGCCGGTCTAACCCCCATGCCCAGCCGGTCAGACCGCTGGCCCAACACACATGAGTACTCAAGGTACTCAAAGATCACAAGAATTAAAGCACACAAATCCTACAAGTAACAATCGTGAAGCCTACGGTAACCGATTGCAAAGCCTGCAACTACTGATCGCGAATTCTACAATTATCGATCACAAAGTCAACGACAACAGATCGCAAAGCCTACGACTACAACAACAGATCATGAAGTATATGACCACCGATCATAAAGTCTACAACCACCGATCACTGAGTACCGACCAGGTACTGTAGCACTGACTACCGAGTATTAACCAGGTACTGTAGTTATCGATCAGTTACTATAGCAAAGAACACCAACCAGGTACTAAAACTACGACCAACAACTAGTTCACTGTAGCCCTGACTAGTTCACTATAGCTTTGACCATTCGTGGTTGTTCTGCTGTGGACCTGTGGTCATTCAGCTATGGTCGTTTTGCCGTGGTCGACATGTCATGGTCGTCTACCATGCTCGACCTACCGTGGTCATTCTGTAGTGGTCATTCTACTGTGGTCATTCTACTGTGCTCTACCTGCTGTATCGATCTTCAGTGGTCGATCTGTCGTGGTCAAAATCTATCAATTACAGTTTTGCAAAAGAGCACCATCTGAAACATTCACAATGCAAATTTCAATGTAATCCAAATATCAATTATTCATCATCACTGTATGCACGACCTATCCACATGGTCTAATATAATCACCCCCTTGATGAATACATTGACAACACCTCAAAATCTCTCGACTGAGTTGAGTTTTGAAAGAAAAGCAAAATTTGCGAAAAGAAAGTTTTAAAGCTGCAGAGAAAAGACAGCAGAAAACTCCAAAAAAAACTCCCCCTCACCACAAGAAAGCAAATTGAGCAAATACACCAAATTTTTCTTCAATTTCTCCCATTTTTCTCCCCCTTTAGCAATGTAATCATCAAGAACTCTAGAGAGAGGAAAAATTCTAAGAAAGAGCAATGAGAGTAAACATCCAGCTTTGTAAATTATTCAAGTCACTTTACATTGATTTAAGAATTTTATCCAAGCCATTCTTTTGAGTTGAGCTATCGAGATCATATAAAGTCATTTATCGTATAGCAATATCAAAACCAGTCTTTAGCATGATTAAGCAATTTATATCAATGACAGGCGTCTCAATAATGACTAAACCGACTTATAAAGAGCACAATAAAATATCACAATAAAAAGTTAAAGCCTAAAAGTGAAACAGACTTTAAATCTAGACGAGTTAGCAATCTCATATAATAATCCATTGCTCTATACTTAATTCTTAAAATATGGCATGCTTGTAGCTTACTTCTTTTCGTGATGGCACGCTTGTAACAACTTCTTTTAGATGGCAGCATGCTTGAAGCATATTTCTTTTTATTTGTGCACATTTTATGATTTTTTTCTTTTCATTTAACCATGACATGCTTGAAGCATACATCTTTTTAACTTTCTCTATCTCATTTTTTTCAAATAACATGCCTAACTGAGTGTACATAAAAAGATTACAATAAGAAACATACGAGCCTCATAGCCAAGATTTAAAATAAGACTCACAATCAAACTAATTCTTTTAGATGAACACCGTAAAGTACTATTTATAATCAATCTAGTCAAAGTATTCCGCCATGTTATGCTTTAGTTCAAATGTAGCAGACTTATTATAAGTAGTCATGATCAAAGCTACATAGCATATAAGTAAATATGATAAAAACAGCTCTACAACCCATTTGATTTCAATGACATGCACTTAAAGAATTATTTAACAAGTATAATAAACAAAGCTTCTAAAATTTTTAAACAACAAGCCCCCTCAGAATAACCCCAAAGGATTCAACGCATCCAAATCACTTCGCAAAAGGGCCAGACATGAAGAATCAAGCAGTTTAGAGAGAATATGAGCAATCTGAAAATCTGACTCAACCAAGTGTAGGACAACATCACCTTTTCCACATGGTTTCTTAGAAAGTGAAATCACTTGGAAGCCATCAAAGAAAGTGAAGAACCATCAAGTGTTCCAACCAAGCAATGACGTAAAAGACTAGAACCCAATCAAGCACATGTTTTCCATCCTGCGATAGCTATTCTTACATCATACAAAATATCGGTCTCATAGTACTGGGGTTAGTGAAACAAGATTTAGGAATCCAGTACTGTAACACACAATGAACATGAGGAGGCAACGATAAAGATTTAAGTGAAGAATTAGCCTCTGTAAAATTCTGATCAGACAGTCAGTGAAACACTGGTCTGACCTTGGGGTAGTTTGACCGCCTCAGCAAGGGTGGTCTGACCATCGACCAGTCTGATTGGGTGAACAACGCTGGTCATAACTCTGTTCCAACCACGCTGGTTTGACCATGGGAAAAAGTTGGTCGAGAACCCTTAGTGGAAAACGCAGGTCAGAACACTGGTTCGACCACACTAGTTCGACAATGGAAAAAGCTGATCCAGAACCCTTAGTGGAAAAGGCTAGCCAAAACTACAGTCCAACCACGCTGGTTCGACCACAGGAAAAAGTTGGTCGAGTACCCTTCCTTATCCTATCTTTCTTCTGTTTCTTTACTTTCTGAAAGTAAAATTGAACCAAATGACCCTTTCTACCACAATGAGTACACTGATACTTGACTTGATGAGAAGTCGTATCTGTTGACTTCATAACACCCACTTTGGTAGAGAAATCCTTTACAATACCAACATATTTAAAGGTAATTTGTTTTGGTTTAGATTGTACTTCAAATTTTCCAAGTTCAAGAAGCTTAACAATCTTAGGAGGATTATTCTTGGTATGCTCAACAAAACTAAATACTAGACCATGATTTTTCACACTTATTTTTGACTTGTCTAGGATGATATTCAAATTCTTCTTGCCAAAAGAAAACCTCTCTAAAGAGTTCTTAAGATACTCATTTTCTTCAGCCAGAGAGGAACAAGATGTGCAATTAATAAATCCATTTGCAAGATTCTTAGAAGCACTAGACCGAGCCAATTTGTCATTTTCAACAAAATCATTAAGTTGTTTAGTCAAAACTTCTATTTCAATATTGAGTTTAGGACAGTTAGAGCAAGAAAGAGTCTCGTAATAGAGCATTTTTTAATTGATTGCCGAGATGACTTTAGTCTAGCCTCTAGCAATTCACATTTAGAGCAAGCTTTAGTTTGAGCATTTGAAATAATTGGCTCCAAACATGTAGAAGAACTAGAGTTGAGCTCTTCAATTTCATCATTTGCAGGTTTTAATTTTTCATCACAAGTGTCATATGCCAATTTTAATTCATCAAATTTATTAGTTACATCCCTAAATTAACCAAGTCTGATTCATTAATGGATCTAGCAGTCACTAACTTAGAATGTAAAACTTGACAAGACTCACATGATTCATTATCAGGAATAACAGCTCTAAGTCTATTAATATCAGAATTTAAGCTTTCAACAACGAAATTATTCTCTTTCAATTTCTTTTTGGTCTTTTTCAATTCAATAATAAGTTTAATTAAACCATTTTCAAGCTCATTATATGATGGTCTTACCTCATCAGGATCATTATAGTCGTCGTTATTGTTGTTGCTTGCCACGAAGCACATGCCCGTGAAGTTATCATTGTTCTTCTTCTTCTTACCTTTAACATCATCATCGTTGTGGTCATCGTCATCATAGCTCTCATATTCCACATCACTCAAATTAAGACGCTCAATAGCCGATATGATCTTTTCAGCAAACTTGTGACAAAAATTTCCACCCTTGGTACTGTTGTTCTTGGATGGTCGATGACGATAACTCTTGTCTTCCTTGATCACTCTCCCTTTGAGCTTAGGCAATCTATCTTAATGTGGCCTGGCTTGCTACATTCATAACATCTAAGTGGACTTGACACACCACCTCGCTTCCTCATCTTCACATTATTGAGTGCCTTGTATGCCCATGAGGAGATCAGCACCAAGACCTCTTCAGGTAGCTACTTGAACTGTTCCTCTAAAAAAGAAGTCAAAGCAGATAAGGAAACACAAGACAACACACTCAACGAAGCAGTCTGCACGGGGTTAGGCACAAGCGCTAAAGATGAAGATTTATCAATCTTGGATGGCAGAGCTTGTATCTCATAGGTTTTCAACCTAGAATAAAAATCATACATGGTTAAAGTATCTAGATCGATAGTTTGATTAATAGTTGTGACAACTATCAACCACTCAAAACCTAAAGATCTAAAATTTTTATTTGCATTATCTTCATCAGTAGGAACAACATTAACACCACTCAAATTACTCAATATCTTCTCAAAATGAGCAAAAAATCATCAATAGATTCACCAGATTTCATAGCAAAATCAGAGTACCCTTTTCTATACAGATTCTTGCGCACTTTCTTGATTTTAGAGGTGTTGTGGCTACAGACCAAACAGAGAGAGATGGTAGTGGAGAGTGATGAAGATAAGTGTAATGGCCTGGGTCCTCCCCATGGCTTACTCATATATATATACACACATGAGGAGTGCTTTTACAATTATACCCTTACATCTGGTTATCCCCTCTGGGGCGGTTATGTCATTACACATGGCCTATTCTGGGCCTTATAATCTCCTACCAGGCCTGCTGGGTTTAGGTGGGGGCCACCCCTACGACAGGAGCCTCTCATGGTGAAGGGCTTCACAGGGCCGAAGCCATGTCGTCGAGTCCTTTGGCCCCCTCCGTCCCCTGCGGCCTGTGAATTCCTCCAAGCATGTGGTTGGGGAGCCTGAAGTCTGGGATGGTGGTAGCGGAGGGTGGCGCCAAGTCGAAGTAGACGCGCGCGCTCCGTCCCCTACCCTTCGAACGGGTGGCAGCGAAGCTGCCGCCTAGTCGAAGTAGACGCGCGCGCTCCGTCCCCTACCCTTCGAACGGGTGGCAGCGAAGCTGGCGCGTAGTCGAAGTAGGCGCGCGCGCTCCGTCCCCTACCCTTCGAACAGGTGGCAGCGAAGCTGGCGCCTAGTCGAAGTAGACGCGCGCGCTCCGTCCCCTACCCTTCGAAAGGTTGGCAGCGAAGCTGACGCCTAGTCGAAGTAGACGCGCGCGCTCCGTCCCCTACCCTTCGAATGGGTGGCAGCGAAGCTGGCGCCCAAGTCGAAGTAGACGCGCGCGCTCCGTCCCCTATCCTTCGAACGGGTGGCAGTGAAGCTGGCGCCTAGTCGAAGTAGACACGCGCGCTCCGTCCCCTACCCTTCGAACGGGTGGCAGCGAAGCTGGCGCCTAGTCGAAGTAGATGCGCGCTCCGTCCCCTACCCTTCCAACGGGTGGCAACGAAGCTGGCGCCTAGTCGAAGTAGACGCGCGTGCTCCGTCCCCTACCCTTCGAACGGGTGGCAGCGAAGCTGGCGCCTAGTCGAAGTAGACGCGCGCGCTCCGTCCCCTACCCTACGAACGGGTGGCAACGAAGCTGGCGCCTAGGTCGAAGTAGACGCGCGCGCTCCATCCCCGACCCTTCGAACGAGTGGCAGTGAAGCTGGCGCCTAGTCGAAGTAGACGCGCGCGCTCCGTTTCCTACCCTTCCAACGGGTGGCAACGAAGCTGGCGCCTAGTCGAAGTAGACGCGCGCGCTCCGTCCCCTACCCTTCGAACGGGTGGCAGCGAAGGTGGCGCCTAGTCGAAGTAGACGCGCGCGCTCCGTCCCCTACCCTTCGAACGGGTGGCAGCGAAGCTGGCGCCTAGTCGAAGTAGACGCGCGCGCTCCGTCCCCTACCCTTCGAACGGGTGGCAGCGAAGCTGGCGCCTAGTCGAAGTAGACGCGCGCGCTCCGTCCCCTACCCTTCGAACGGGTGGTAACGAAGCTGGCGCCCAAGTCGAAGTAGACGCGCGCGCTCCGTCCCTGACCCTTCGAACGGGTGGCAGCGAAGCTGGCGCCCAAGTCGAAGTAGACGCGCGCGCTCCGTCCCCTACCCTTCGAACGGGTGGCAGCGAAGCTGGCGCCTAGTCGAAGTAGACGCGCGCGCTCCGTCCCCTACCCTTCGAACGGGTGGCAGCGAAGCTGGCGCCTAGTCGAAGTAGACGCGCGCACCGGTATGGCTGCGCTCCGGGGCTGTTGTGACCTTGCAGTCTCGTAGTGCGCTTTTAATGGTGGCTGGAATTACGCCGACGCCTGGCCTGGCAGAAGTCAGGCTGTCGCGTCGTGCAGTCTGCCATGCTGCAGGTGGGGCACGTGGCGACTCACGACTGGTGCGTCGTGGGATGTGGGCGGTTGCGTGACTGCGGCCGTTCGCCTCGTCCCCCGAGAAGTTGGACGCGTGTTGAAGAGGTAGGGGCGTTGTGCGCTGCTTGGCCACCTACCCGGCGCGGCCCTCTAGGGCCCGGCGGTTCTTCTTTCCAAATCTTGGACAGCCAAATCGCTGGGAATTTGATCCGTCTGTGCGTTGAGCCACAAGGCAGGCGAGCGGCCTTTATAAGGTGATAGTGTTAAGGTGGAGGCACCCTTTCGCGTTTTGCTTTTTGATCTGCCGCTTCGCTTGCGCCCGTGCTAATTGTCACGCCAGTTGCTCCTTTGCCTGCTTCTTCTTCTTCCCTTGTCGCGAAGAGCGATGGCTAGCCACGACGACGGCACCTACCACCCCCGCAGCGGTTCCTTGCCTAGCCAGGGCGAGGCGACCCATCCTTCCCAAGAGTACAAACTGGTGCCGCGGGGGAGCTCGCGCGCCAACAAGTGGTGGAACGCGATGGAGCACTTGGGAGGCTCCTGCTCCCGTGTGCTGGGGAAAAGCCGCATGACGCAAGGGACGCTGCAGCGACTCGTGGATGAGGGGAAGATCGTGGATCGCAATGGGGCTCGCTTACCCCGCCGGGACGAGACAGAGCCGAAGCCCGGGGCCCTGGAGGCAATTGTTTTCGTCGCGTTCTTCGATGCCGGCCTTCGGATGCCGTCCACGCTGTTTGTGGGCGAAGTCCTGTGGGCCTACGAGTTGGAGCTAGCCCAGCTGACGGCACACGCGATACTCCGCCTAGCTGTCTTCGCGTGGGCGATGCGGACAGAGGGGTGGCGCCCCAGCGCGAGCTTATTCGCCACCCTGCACGATGCGCACTGTCGACCCAGAAAGGTTGGCGGGGCGGTGTCCAACTTCGGCGGTGTGGACTTCGTGCTCCGGGCGTCCTGCGTGACGTTGTTCCCTGTGTCAGCCTCGCGTGGTTCTATTACACCGTGACCGACAAGAGCAGAATGCAGTGCCGAGGTGGGCCGATCTCGTTTAACAGCACGCCGAGTCTGAAGGCGGAGATTGACGACACGCGAAAGCTACAGAGCCTCGTCGGTGTCGCCCGTCGAATGAGCGTGCGCGACCTAGCCGAGGAGTTCACGATGCATGGGGCGGCGCCACTCTCCTCCCGGGGGAAGTATGTTGTGCCGAATGGCCCCCGCGAGGACGGGTTCGATCCATGTGTGTCTCGGGTGCTTCCGCCCTCCGCCCCTTGTAAGTCGCCCATCGCGCCATTGTATCTGTTTGGCCTCCGCCTAACTGAGGTGATCTCCTGCGCAGCGACTCGGCTAGAAGATGCGGAGCGCGCGGTTGCGGCGCTCCTCGGCCCGTACACGCTTAAGGAGCACCGGGCTCGCGAGGCCGCGGTCAAGGCGGCTAAGCAGGGGCGGATAAACCGCACCTGCGAGGCTGTAGGCATTGCCGTGCCCGAGCGCGTGGTGCCGGAAGAGCTTCCCGCCGGGACCCCAGGCGCTCAGGACGGTGATAGCCCTGCGGGGGGGCTGTCTTCGCGACGCTGGGCCCGTTCCCCGGCTGCCGTATGCGACCCGGCAGCCCCCCCGGCGGCTAGCTCAGCTGAGGCGGGGCGTGCGACCGACGATGGGCCTGGCCACACTGCTTCGGAGGGGCGCACCGCCGCGGATCCCCCAGCACTTTCTGCCGACGCCCACGAGCCCGTGCTCGGGCTCGCGGCCACCGCTGAGTTGGAACCCGTCAACCCGGGGGGTGGCGTCGTCCCTGGCGAGCAAACCACGGGGGACGGTGCGTTACCAATCGTAGCGGCCGACGAGGGCATGCCCTCTACAGAGGAAACCGTGGGGGCGACGCCGACCGGAGCTGGTTCTACCGCGGAAGAATCGCCTGTGCCACTGCAGGCGAAACGCCCTCGGACGCAGTCCCCGCCACCAACGAGGAGTCGATACGCTGTTGCGGGGCCTTGCCGCGGGATTACGGCGGCTGGCGCGGCCGAGAAGACCTTCTCCCCGACCGTCGAGGCGCCCGCCTCCCCCTGGGTGGTCGACCCGGCGCCACTTCCTACCGTGACGAGGGGCGCAGGAGGTAGGTGTGAGTCCCTTTCTTCACCTGACTTCGCGAGACTCTCTCCGATCTGCTCGCTCATTCTGCCGACATCAGGCGAGACGATGTCTCCCGTACGTGGCGAAGGATCGAGCAGCGGAGGTATGCGCGAAGTCGGGAGCCTCGTGCAGGATGCCCCGCCGGCGTCCACTGCTGCTGACGTGGCCGTGGCCGCGATAAATCCTGGCGTGTTGGGGCCGGGTCTCGCTCGTTCGGACTTCCTCCCTCGCCCGGAGATATTTTGCGACCTCACCGCCGCCGCCGAGCGTGCCGACAACGGCCTCAACCGAGAGGTGCTGTCGTCATGCGCGGGGGACCTCCTGGCGCTCGCATTGCAGGCCTCCGAGATGAGGGTAAGTACGTGCGGTTCAGCTTGTAAGGTACTGCTAGACGCCTGCTGATTCGTTGTTTCTGTCAGACGCTCGCCCTCAGCCGGTCCTTTGACGAGGCCCGCGTTCGGGAGCGGAGGGCTCTGGAAGCCAGCCTCCGCGAGGCAAACACTGCCCTCGCCGCGAAGGATGAAGAACTTCGCGCGCTGGAGGACGCGCTGGTTGCCGCACAAGTCGCGGCCACGGAAGCTCGGAGCGCCGCGGCTGAGGAGCGCGCCGCCTTCGTGCAGCAGATCGCCGTCCTAGAAGGGGAGAACGCCCAGCTGGCGGAGTCTACTGCCGAGAACCGCCTTGCCTTGGAAAGTGCGTCCATGTCGGCATGGCGGGCCATGGAGTCTCTGAACCAGGCCCTTCGAGATCTGTGCGTCCGAGTGCCGGATACTACGCACAGGCCGGAGGCCCTGTCGGAGACGCTGGGGCTGATCGAGGAGGGGGCCGGCGTTGCTCTTCGTGGCGCCAGAACCTTTGGCGAGCACTGCAGCTATGTTGGGGCGTGCTTCGCCCTCGCCCTGCTTCATACTCGTGGGTGTAGGCATACCCATGAGCTAGCGAATCCTCAACTGGATCCTCCCGACCGACCAGAGGTTATGTCGGACGCCATCCGCTCCATCGGGTCTAGCCTGCAGAACTTCCACCAACGGATCTGGGGCCGCTTCGGGGAAGGTGCAGCGAGAGTCGCCGTGCAGCAGACGTTGCATGGGGAGGGGGACCTCCTCCAGTGGCTTGAAGGGGTCCTTCAGCGCCGCGGCGACGGCGGCGCGGGCTCGTCCGTACCGCGCTAAAGCTGAGCGGCTGGTCAGGTGGGGCAGGGGGATGATGTACTGGTTCTTACGCTTGTGACCATGTAACCCCTTTGCTTTTTCAATGGAACCAAGTAGCACTTTTATGCTTGGTGTTACCTGCCGCCGAACGCGGAGGGCAGGTCTGCGCATCTCGTTTATACTCCGTGGAGTGGCGCGTGCGGAGGCGAATCTCAACGCTACGATTTCCTTTATAGTCCGGAGACTCGCGCGTGCGGAGTTAGGCTCGATGCTACGTCTTATTTAAAGTCCGTGGACTAGTGCGTGCGGAGCTAGGCTCGACGCTACGTCTTCTTTATAGTCCGGGGACTCGCGCGTGCGGAGCTAGGCTCGACGCTACGTCTTATTTAAAGTCCGTGGACTAGTGCGTGCGGAGCTAGGCTCGACGCTACGTCTTCTTTATAGTCCGGGGACTCGCGCGTGCGGAGCTAGGCTCGACGCTACGTCTTATTTAAAGTCCGTGGACTAGTGCGTGCGGAGCTAGGCTCGACGCTACGTCTTCTTTATAGTCCGGGGACTCGCGCGTGCGGAGCTAGGCTCGACGCTACGTCTTATTTAAAGTCCGTGGACTAGTGCGTGCGGAGCTAGGCTCGACGCTACGTCTTCTTTATAGTCCGGGGACTCGCGCGTGCGGAGCTAGGCTCGACGCTACGTCTTATTTAAAGTCCGTGGACTAGTGCGTGCGGAGCTAGGCTCGACGCTACGTCTTCTTTATAGTCCGGGGACTCGCGCGTGCGGAGCTAGGCTCGACGCTACGTCTTATTTAAAGTCCGTGGACTAGTGCGTGCGGAGCTAGGCTCGACGCTACGTCTTCTTTATAGTCCGGGGACTCGCGCGTGCGGAGCTAGGCTCGACGCTACGTCTTATTTAAAGTCCGTGGACTAGTGCGTGCGGAGCTAGGCTCGACGCTACGTCTTCTTTATACTCCGTAGAGTGCGCGCGGAGGCGTCCCCCCGCTGCGTCTTATTTATACTCCGTAGAGTGCGTGCGGAGCTAGGCTCGACGCTACGTCTTATTTATACTCCGTAGAGTGCGTGCGGAGCTAGGCTCGACGCTACGTCTTGTTTAAAGTCCCTGGACTGGTGCGTGCGGAGCTAGGCTCAACGCTACGTCTTATTTATAGTCCGCAGACTCTCGCGTGCGGAGCTAGGCTCGACGCTACGTCTTATTTAAAGTCCGTGGACTGGTGCGTGCGGAGCTAGGCTCGACGCTACGTCTTATTTATAGTCCGCAGACTCTCGCGTGCGGAGCTAGGCTCGACGCTACGTCTTATTTAAAGTCCGTGGACTGGTGCGTGCGGAGCTAGGCTCGACGCTACGTCTTATTTAAAGTCCGTGGACTGGTGCGTGCGGAGCTAGGCTCGACGCTACGTCTTGTTTATAGTCCGCAGACTCTCGCGTGCGGAGCTAGGCTCGACGCTACGTCTTATTTAAAGTCCGTGGACTGGTGCGTGCGGAGCTAGGCTCGACGCTACGTCTTATTTATAGTCCGCAGACTCTCGCGTGCGGAGCTAGGCTCGACACTACGTCTTATTTTAAGTCCGTGGACTGGTGCGTGCGGAGCTAGGCTCGACGCTACGTCTTGTTTATAGTCCGCAGACTCTCGCGTGCGGAGCTAGGCTCGACGCTATGTCTTATTTAAAGTCCGTGGACTTTGTTCTGCTTAGCGCGGACAGGGGGTGCTCTTGGAATAGCAACCTTTATTGAACTCCCGTTTGCGCGGGCGAGCATCGCCTAACAACGGGCTGGTGGCTCTACGCCTGCTGTGCTGCTTCTAGGCGTAGTACCGCCGCAACCTGTCCGCGTTCCATGTGTGCCGGAAGGCTTGTCCTTCAAGCGTGGCGAGGCGGTACGCCCCCTTTGGCAATGCCTCCGTTACGATGTACGGGCCCTCCCACTTGGACTCCAGCTTGCCAACGGTTTCCGCCTGGAGCGCCACTCTGAGGACGGGATCCCCAGGCCTGAACCCCCGCGGGCATATAGAGCGGTCCCGAGTACGCATTGTCTGCCGCGCGTACTTCTCGACATGGTGGGCTGCGTCTGCCCGTATCCCGTCGAGGAGGTCCAAGGACACACGGCGCTCCTCTTCGGGTGCTTGGACGAGGACCCTTCGCGAGCCGGCCTTGATTTCCTCGGGCGTCACCGCTTCGTCACCGAAGAGGAGCTTAAACGGCGTGAATCCCGTCGGGCGCGTTACCGTTGTGCGAAGCGACCATAGAACGCTGTGAAGCTCGCTTGGCCACTTGCCCTTCGGCAATCCAACCAGGCGCTTTTTGATGGCGGCAGAAATGGCGCCATTCGCCCGTTCGACCGCCCCGTTGGACTGGGGATGCCCTACCGAGGCGAATCAGAGGGTGATGCCCATGCTGTCACAATAATCTTTGAAGAGGGCGGCGTCGAACTGCAGGCCATTGTCGACCGTGAGCTCCCGAGGTACACCGAAACGACATATGATGTTTTGCCATAGGAAGCGCTGTATGGCCGCAGAAGTTACTTTGGCCAGAGCGATCGCTTCCGGCCATCTGGAGAAATACTCCAGCGCGACTACCACGAACCGGAGGTCCCCTGGAGCTCGGGCAAGTGGTCCTACTATATCGAGACCCCAGCGCACCAGTGGCCACACCGGGGGAATTGGGTTGAGGCTTGTCGGGGGCCTGCGGATGATGCGCGCCATCCACTGGCACCCTTGGCACCGACGGACGAGGTCCTGGGCGTCGGTGATGGCAGTCGGCCAGTAGAAGCCTTGTCTGAACGCCTTGCCGACTAATGACCTCGGCGCCAGGTGGGATCCGCATACGCCCGCGTGGATTTCCGCCAAGAGTTCCTTTCCTTCCTCAGTCGAGAGGCAGCACAGGAGCGGCGCGCAAACCCCTTTCTTGTAGAGTGTCCCTTCGAACACCTGGAAGGACCGTGCGCGGTGCTGCAATCGTCGCAGCTCGGCAGGGTCCTCCGGCTCGGCGAGGCCTTGTAAGAAATTGAAAATGGGCTCTCGCCAATCTCTTGGCCGATCAATGCGGTGGACAAGTGCCGCGTCCCGGTTGTCCTGCGCGATGGCCGCCTTTGCTAACACCTCGTAGAATGCCCCCTCAGGGGGGCAGTTGCTGGCTGGCTGCCTTGGCGATGGCGTCGGCTTGCTCATTCTCCGCCCGGGGGATGGCCTTGATGGTGACACCCAAAAAGTGCCTTTCCCTCGCCCGTACCGCCGCGAGGTACTTGGCCAGCTCAGGGTCCTTGGCTTGATATGACTTGTCCACATGGCCGGCCACCAAGCGCGAGTCGGTGAGGACCAACACCCGTCTCGCGCCGACTGCCTTGAGCTTCGCCAGGCCAAAGAGCAGTGCCTCATATTCAGCCGTGTTGTTGGTGGCGGAGAAGGCAAGGCGCGCCGAGTACAGCAAACGCTGTCCCTCGGGCGTGATGATCACCGCCCCTACGCCTGCGCCGGCGACGCTGTAAGCTTCGTCGATTGTAAGCGTCCAGACGGGATCATTGTGCGTCTGGCCGGGTTGGGCCGGCGGGGTCCATTCGACGAGGAAATCCGCCAGGACTTGGGATTTAATTGCCGTCCGCGAAGCATACGTCAAGGAGAAGGGAGCGAGCTCGGCGGCCCATTTACCGATACGCCCTGTGGACTCCTTGTTGTGTAGCATCTCTGCCAGGGGGAATGAGGAAGGCACAGTGATCGGGTGAGCCAGAAAATAATGCCGAAGCTTCCTGGAGGCCATGACCAGCGCGTAGGCGAGCTTCTCAAGCTCCGTGTATCTTGTCTTGGCGCCTTGAAGGGCTTCGGAGACAAAGTAGACGGGCCGCTGCATGGCGCCTTCCTCTAAGACGAGGACGGCGCTGACCGCGGTAGCTGACGCGGCCAGGTAGAGCAGGAGGGGAGCCTCTGGTGCTGGGGCGACCAAAGTGGGGAGGCTTGCCAGGTGCTGCTTGAGCTCGTTGAAGGCCTTCGCGCAGTCTCCGTCCCAACGAAATCCATCGCACCCGCGGAGTGTCTTGAAAAACGGCAGGCCCCGCTCCGCCGCCCTGGATAGGAAGCGGCTTAACGCTGCCATGCGGCCCGCCAGCCTCTGGACCTCCCTCGTTGTCTTGGGCGGCTCCATACCCAGGATGGCGTCTACTTTGTCGGGGTTCGCCTGGATGCCCCGCCCGGACACGAGGAAACCTAGGAGTTTGCCCGCCTGTACCCCGAAGACACACTTGTCGGGGTTGAGCTTGATGCCCGCCTTCCAGAGGTTGTCGAAGGTCTCCTGGAGGTCCCGGCCGTGTAGAGCAAGTTGCCGAGTTTTGACCACCACGTCATCGACATAGGCTTCAACGTTCCTCCCGAGCTAGGCGGCCAGGGCAATGGCGACGAGGCGGGTGAAGGTAGCGCCTGCGTTCTTCAAGCCAAAGGGCATTCTGACGAAGCAGAACGTCCCAAGTGGTGTGATGAAACTGGTCTTCTCCTCGTCGTCTTCGGCCATGTATACCTGGTGGTAGCCGGAATAGGCGTCCAGAAAACTCATGAGTTCGCACCCAGCAATGGCGTCAACCAGCTGATCGATGCGCGGCAAGGGGTAGTTGTCCTTCGGGCACGCCTTGTTGAGTGCCGTGAAGTCGATGCACATGCGCCAGGCCCCGCTGGCCTTTTTGACTAGCACCGGGTTAGCGAGCCATTCTGGATGGTGGACCTCGCGGATGACCCCGGCGCGAAGAAGCTTCGCCACCTCCGCTTTGGCCGCCTGTTGCCGATCCATCGACATACGCCGGAGCCTTTGCTTGACCGGCTTGGCGTCGGGGCGGACCGCCAAACGATGCTGGATTACTGCGCGGTCCACGCCCTTGATGTCCTCCGGGGACCATACGAAGATGTCCACGTTGTTCTGAAGCACTCGGAGCAGCTCCCGTTCGACCCCCGGTGGGAGCCCCTCGCCAATGGACACAAACTGCCCCTCCGCCTGGAGCGGCACCTTCTTGACGCCGCCTTCGGGCCGAGGCTTGGGCGTCCACCCGGGAGCGGAGGGCCCATCACCGGGCGCGCCGGAGAGGGCATGCACCGGGCGATGCGAGACGCGGCTGCCGCCTTCGGCACGTCTGGCCAGGTCCTGGTCGCCGAAGATGGTGATGACACCCTCCGGGCCCGGGAGCTTTACACACAAGAAGGCGTGGTGCGGGATTGCCTCGAAAGAGTTGATGGCGGGTCGCCCCAGTACGGCGTTGTAGGGGTGCGGGATATCTACGACATCGAAGGTGACATGCTCGGTCCGGATGTTACCTTTGTTGCCCTCCTGACGGAAAGTGACAGGAAGGGACACGTGCCCCAGGGCCTGCAGTGGTTGACCCCCGAAGCCTTGAAGTGGAGCTCCTGGCTGCTCCAGCCGGCTTCGGGGGATTGCCATGCGGTCGAGGGTTTCTGCGAATAAGATGTTCGCGGAGCTTCCCCCGTCGACAAGGACGCGCCTGACTTCGCAGCATGCTATGTGGGCCTGGATGACTAGAGGGTCTTGGTGAGGGTACTCCACGCCCCTGGCGTCGTTCAAGTCGAAGGTGATGTTGCGGGGCGGCATCCACAGTTGCGGCTGCTCCCCGGGGGCTTTCGAAGAGGAGCCTCCGGTGATGACGTTGACGGTGTGATGCTGCGCGCCCTCCGTTGCGGTGGCCCGTATGTGGCTATCCCTTGGGTGCCCCACATGGGCTTCGGCGGGGGGCCGAGGAGGCGGAGTTCGAGATCCGGCCGTCACCCTCCGCAGCTCCATCACTGCGATGCATGCCCTTGTGTAATGATCGCCGTAGCCGTGTACCTCGCACCACTTGCCATAGTGCAGGAGCTCTTGCGAGGACGTGATGGGCCGCCTGCGACCGGCGCTGGCGGCGCCGAGATTTAGGCCTGCACCGTGAAGAGCCTTCCTGTACCTCGGCCTCACTGCCTCGGGGAGGGCCTCCTCGGGGCTTTCGGCTACGGCCCGGCTTCGAGGAGGGACCACCCGCCCCGACCTCGCGCGGGGGGCGCTCCTCATGGGCGAGGCCGAGGGCGGTGATGCTGCGTCTTCGCGCATCCTCCTCCGCCCGCGCGTACTCGTCCATTTTGTCGAAGAGCTTGGCAACTGTCGTGATTGGCCTCCGCGCGTTGTATTCGGCCATCGGGCCCGGGCGAAGGCCCTGTATGGCTGCATTAACGACTGTGGTTTCATTAACATCGTGTACCTGGCCTCGAATCTTGGCGAAGCGCTTGAAGTAGCCCCGGAGCGCCTCCGAGGGTCCTTGCTTCACAGCGAAGAGTTGGTCCGCATCGATTCGCTCGACATGATGTCCTTGAAAGTTGCTACGAAGCCGGTCGCGAAGCTGCTCCCACGCGTAGATGGAGCCCGGCTCTATGGTAAAAAAGCAAGAGAGAGCCACTCCGTGCAGTGCGAGGGGGAGTCCCTTCGCCTTCGCGGTGTCGTCTCCGCCCGCGGCCTCGATCGTGGTTTCGTACACGCGCACGAACTCGCGAGGATCCGTGTCGCCTTTGTACGGGTCGGTGATGCGAGGGAACTTGAAGTCTTCGGGCCACGCCGCCTGTTGCAGCCCCGCCGAAAGCGGGGATTCCGGATCTACGCATCTCAGCGGGACACGGCTAGACGTGGGGGCTTCGCGACTGTCCACCTTCTCTGGCGTGGGCTCGGGCGCGACTACTGGCGCGACCTGCTGGCTCCGAGCCTCTTGTATATCTCGGACGGCTCCGCGAAGGTCCCCTAGTTCCCGCTGGAACGCGTTGAGGGCTGCTAGTAGGGCGCTTTCCACCGCAGGTGTCGTTGGGGCCGCCGGAACGCCCAGTGGACGGGCCGGTGCAGGGACCATCGCCTCACGACCTCCAGATCCACCGGATGGTTCGTTGCGGCTACCCCCGGCCGTCGGATCCGTGCTACCGGCAAGGGTGGCGGGGGCTGTCGTTGCAGTGCCGGCGACAGGGTTGGATGTCGTCGTAGCGGCGCTGGCGGGGCCGGTCGTTGCCGCACGGGCGTCGACGTCCGCGACCACGGCGCGTACGCCGCCGCCAACTCCTTCGGCGGCCGACACCGAAGCCCTGGTGTTCATGCGCTGCTCCGACCCATCCGTCTTCTTTCCCTTCGCCGCCGCTGGTGAAGCTTTTTTCGGTGCCATCTTTTTCCTTCGGTCTTCAGGCTTGTCTTCGTCCTCCCCACGGACGGCGCCAACTGTTGTGGCTACAGACCAAACAGAGAGAGAGATGGTAGTGGAGAGTGATGAAGATAAGTGTAATGGCCTGGGTCCTCCCCATGGCTTACTCATATATATATATATACACATGAGGAGTGCTTTTACAATTATACCCTTACATCTGGTTATCCCCTCTGGGGGCGGTTATGTCATTACACATGGCCTATTCTGGGCCTTATAATCTCCTACCAGGCCTGCTGGGTTTAGGTGGGGGCCACCCCTACGACAAGAGGTTCCTTCAAAATAATCACAAAGAGTTTTCCATACTAAGTGGACAGAATTAATATGAGTTACTCAATCAAATTCTTTACAAGAAATCCCTTGAAATAGTAAGTTATGAACTTGAGTATTTAAATCAACATCTGCCTTAATTAGAGTAGTAACAGTAACATGAACCTCATACGGTCTAGAAACTTTATTCCAAACATCACTACCCTGAGCCTCAATGTACGCTTGCATCCGACACATTCAAAAAGCAAAATCAGCACCATCTAGCATAGGGGATGATTCACATACCTCTTTGACGCCATAGCAACCCGCTCTGATACCACTTGTAGGATCGAATACTACAATCAGAGGGGGTGAATAATTGCCTCTACTTTTGACGCCTGAAAATAAATCTCAAACCAAAATAAAAATAACCTAACTTACCAGATGTAGATGTTGACCGCAAGACATTCGACCACTCGCTCGACCCCTTTGCATGTGTTCAATGAAGGTTTCAACTGCTCAGCGTTCGACTACTCGCTCGACAGTTTGTTCTACCCCATTGCATGTAGTCATAATCTTCCTCTGCTTGAACACTTTGACACCGATTCTATTGATCAAGTGGATGACATAGTTCGCGACCAAGGGAAGTGAAGTCGATGGAGCGATGCTATCCTGCCATGCACTACTCGGAATGAGAATGAGTCGAAGAGGATGCCTAGAAGAATACACCGCCGGAGTTGACAAATTTTTCTCAAGATAGATCTGATATTTTATTGATGAATCATGTTCTGTAGCTACAAAGTGTGCTCACGGCACCTCTCAAACCCTAGCACAAAAACTCCAAAAGCTTTCTCCCCAAAAGTCCTACAGAAATCTTACGTTAATCCTTAACATCTCCTTGCTTTTATATGCAAACGCCTCAAACTGTGTCCTCATCAAATACGGACTCCTTCCATAACTATTCCAAAAATCAATATACCCGAAACCCTTCCAAACATGTGTTTTCCATAATGTCTAACTCTTCCGAGTTATGGACTCCTTCCATAACTCTTTCAACTCAGCACGTGTCGAAACCTCTAGGACCGCACCTCCTGTAGCTTCTCCACGCATCATCCACCTTTGATCTCCACATGCTCCAATGTGAGCCCGACCACCTCGTGACATACTCGACTACCTGGACCTCAGATTTTCACTCCTAGTCCTGATCTCCTCGTCATGGACCATAACATCTCCACGCACAACCTGCACATGCAAAGACCAAAGACCGCACAACTTCTCCACACATCATCCACTTTTGATCTTCACATGCTCCAGCGTGAGCCCGACTACTTCATGACATCCTTAGCCACCTGGATCTCATATTTCCCTCTCCTAGTCTCAATTCTCCTCGTCATCGACCATGATCGTCTCCAAGGCCAACCTGCACATGTAAAGGACAAAGAAAATTTTCCCTGGCATAAGTTCTTCCCAACTTAACTAACATTAGTCCACACACAGAAACCACACTTTTAACCATAAAAAACTATGAACTAGATTATCCACGATCTCAATTTTCATGCTTTCCAAACATCAACTTCAGACCACTCAAAACAATCGGTCTGACAGCCATGCCCAGCCGGTCAGACCGCTAGCGCAACACACACGAGAACTTGAGGTACTTGAAGGTCATAAGAATTGAAGCACTCGAAGCCTACGAGTACCAACCGTGAAGCCTACGGTAACCGATCGCAAAGCCTACAGCTATCGATCATCAAGTCTATGACTACCAATCATAAAGTCAATGACAATAGATCATGAAGCATACAACTATGACAACAGATCACGAAGTCTACGACAATCAATCACAAAGTCTACAGCTACCAATCACCGAGTACCAACCAGGTACTATAGCAATGACAACGGATCGGTTCACTGTAGCTCTGACCGTCCATGGTCGTTCTGCCGTGGTTGACATGCGTGGGTCCTCCTGTCGTGCTCAACATGCCGTGGTCATTCTGTCGTGGTCGTTCTGTCATGGTCGATATGCCGTAATCATTCTAACACGGTTGACATACCGTGGTCATTCTGTCGTGCTCGACCTACTGTTATCGATCTTTAGTGGTCAGTCTGTTGTGGTCAACCCGCCGTTGTCGAAATCTACCGATTCCAGATTTGCAAAAGAGCACCATCCAAAATTTTCACAAATGCAAATTTCAATGTAACCCAAATGTCACTTATTCATCATCACTGTATGCATGACCATCCATGTGGTCTAACACCATACCCCCATGCGACCATGCCCCATTAGCGTTTGTTGGCCCATTGCCATTGGTCTGGCCCATTGGGAAAACCCTAGCCATTCATTCACATTTCACAAACCAGTCAGCCAGTTAGGGACTCAAAAGCAATCCCAGCCAGGGAAAACTCTTTTGGGTTGGAAAACAATTCACCGGGCAACATAAGAAATGAAATTTTGGAATTTCCTTCAAAATTTCAAACAAAATTTTCAAACACCATTCGAATCTTGTTCTGGAATCTGGGTGAAATATTGATGAAAAATGGTGGAAATCTGGATGAAAATGGATAAAACTTTACTAAAAGTCTACCTAGAAATTCAGAGTCTGCACAACAATTGCTAGCTTCAGGTGAGTCCACATCATCACATACAACATGTTAAAAATTTGCTCAATCACTGGTTAAAAATTGAACATACCAGTACTTCCTATCTTTTCAGGAGCCCAGCATGTTTGCCTCCTTTCAGTTCCACCATTCAATCTTAAAACAACCGAAGAAGATTGGCCCAAGAGAGCGGCATTTTCTCCAATATTCTGCTATTTCATGTTTCAACCACCTTTCTGATGTACAATATGTATTTGCAAAAAAAACTGATGGTTTGATTCAGTTGGCTGACTAGTGCCAATGTTCATGTTATCCTTTATAAATGTTCCAAGGCATCCACTGATTACTTGAGGAGCACCTCGATCACAAAACCATTTTGCCAGATCTACTACCTAAACAACAATGGACATGAGGAGAGAGATATTCATATGTTTACATGCCCAAACTAAAAATATGCAGAACATAGTGAGAAAATAATAACCTCATTATTGGTGACTTTGTGAGGTGTTTCTTTTAATGTCATCTCTGCCATAGCAATATGAAGAATGCAGAGTTCAAGGATCCTTGCACCGCAGCCACTCCACAGCGGAAGAGCCTGCCTTAGCCTCGCTCTTCCCCACCTTGGCCACCGCCCATCGCCGCCGCTCTTCCACACACGCGTTGGTTGTTGCCTTTGGGGTTGGGGATAGGGACGAATGTGAATTAGGGTTGGTCGGTGGACTGGAGCAGCTTGAGACTTGATCGGACGAAGGTATCTGGTAGGCCTGGGTTGTGGGTGTTTTCATGTGGGCTGGCTGTGTTGTGGGGGACAAGGGGAGTCTTAGGCTGTATGCTCCGGCCCTTAAATTCAAATGCTAATGAATTTATTTGATTAAACTACATTTCTTTCATTGCCCACTGAAACAAATGAAAATACCAAAATTTTGGTGAAATTGTTAACCCTCGTCCCAGCCACTCAGTGCCCTAGCCCCAAGCCACCAGCCCTAGGCCATGACGGCACACCAAACAGGCACACACACTTGGCTCAGGCCGCTCAGCAAGTCGGCATCGCAGTAGGCCAGCGGCTGCTCCGGAGTCCAACCAATAGCTAGAAGCAAGGTGAGCTTTTCCTCCTTTTAAAATTTTAACCATGTTTTATATTTTGTAAGATCTAATCAAACATCCAGTAATTAGTGCTTGATTGTGTCATGTAGAGTTGAGTTGAGAACTTAGAAAATAGAGAAGAAGATGGTCAATTTGAATTCTTTGTAGGATCGAGCAGGGAAGTCCCAAAAATATAACATATACATCCACACCAAAAGTCTCTCTAGGAAGCAAAGTTAACAGCAAATCCCCTCCTATTTTAGCTTTGCAATTGCAAGAAGAACATAATAAAAATGTCAATATTGACAGCAACAATAATTCACCCATTTTGAAAGAATTACATGATAGTGAGGATGAGGCTAATACATGCACAGGGGATGCAAGCACAAAATCAAATCATATGGATGGAGAAGTTTATGATATCGATTCGCTTCCACATGATCCTGGAAAGAGGATTTCTATCATAGGTTATGATGTTAATGAACACGATGCAGTGAGAAGAGGATACATTGCATTAGGACCATGTCAACCACAAGGACATGATTTCCTAAGAAGAAAAATTGTATGTATGTGTCACTTCATAGTGCCTTGGTTTGACATAGATTTGCTTATTTGCATGACATCATTCTATCCCATTGATTTCTTCACTTCTTTTGACAAGAACAACCACATTAGACTTGCACAATTATATCCCAAGGAGTTATGAACCATTGATTTGGTTTATCTTCCTTTTCAACTTGATTTGTTCATTACCAATGCGCGTAGAGATGAAAGATTTAGAAAGGTGAAGAATTTTGCTGAGCTTTCTGTGATGCTTGTTGAAACAAAGAAATGCAATAATTACAAACTTATCTATTTGCTTCTCAAGTTGGTGCTAATCCTTCTCGTAGCAACTGCAAGTGTTGAGCGAGACTTTTCGTCAATGAATTATGTGAAGAACAAACTAAGGAATAGCATGGATGAACAATACTTGAATGATTACTTAGTTACATATATTAAGCATGACTTTTTTCTGCAACTTAGTGATAATGATGTAATCAATCACTTTCAATCAATGAAGTAGTGCCGTGTGAAGTTGTAATTTTTTACTAAAGTATTTTGTATTTTGATTGTACTTCACAAAATTGTAAAGTATTACATTGGAACTCTTGTACTATGTATTTTCAATTTTTAAATTCATAGTTTTGCACCCTCATTACTCAAATCCTAGATCTACCACTGCTTGCCCCCAACCAAGACCGAGTCTAGTATTGTACTTACACAGCCAAGTCAAATCGCCTCGCGCCAACCCAAGTTTATTTCAGACTGAGTCCAACCCAAGTCAGACCATTTTGACTAAGTCCAACCTGATTCTTACCTATTCAACCTAATTTAGACCAGTTTAGAACCGATTCAAGACTGATTTACCAAGCTCCAACCGTTTCTCACCTAGTTAAGGTCGATTCTACATAGTAGACTAAACCTAAACCCTAGTGAGTCTTTCAAACATCATTGTTCACCCTCCATTTCCAAATTGAAGCTTTCCAAAGCTGAATTTTATCAGTTTTCTTTATGTTCACTTTTTGATGTCATTTTTCTTTTTCTTCTAGTAGTATTTTATTTGTAGCTTTGCAATAAGATTGTTTGGCTTTATTCATATGTGTGTGTGAGTGAGTGAGTGAGTGAGTGAACAAGATTACGAAGAAGAAGCCCCGAGGCAACTAGAACAAGAAGCAACGACTCTGAAATCTACGAAGGAGAATACCCGCTATGAGTCGCGAGGCAAGCTATGTTCCTTGATCATGTTGAATTCCTATTAGTTGGGTTATATTACATAGGGGTTGATTTCTGCATTATTAAATTATCAATGTTGTTTATTATTAGTTACTTTTGAATGATCCTATTTAATTAGTTAGTGCCTTAATTACATTGTTTACTTGCCATCCTTGATCATAATTTGATCCAATTTTCTCTGACAGACTTAGAGCTAGTGTATCATACTTTATATTAACATAGTAGGGAACATGAATAATAATGATGATCTCATTACAATGTGGTCCACTGTCATAATTTGACACGTTGGAATTTATGCCCATCTTGGTATAATGAATAAAAGTGTTGGATCACTTGTCTATAGTGATGATATGGATAATGCTAGCTGAGGGCGGATATGGGTCTGTGGTTTGGAGGTGATTGTGTGTAGATACTACCCAATGGTTAGATGCATAAGTCTCTATTGGAAAGGTGATTCCATCCAAAGCATATAAGAAATTAACTTGTGCCATGAGAAAATATATGATTACCGTCTATCCACAGAATCGATTACTCGAACTTAATTCAGTTACTATATTAGTTTCATTGGTATTGCCACAGGTAGGTTCGGTGTTGGTGTAGACCACAGACCAGTCTGTGCAACAGTATGGCCCTTGGGAGTAGCGGAGGAGTCACCCATACCTAGGCCTAGTAAGGGACCCACTACTGAGAGGGAAATTCTTTGTACTAGGTAGTACTAATGTTGTGAATGAGTATTGAATCCTATTATTCTGGCCCTGTACAAGTTGTGGATATCGTGTAGGTAAAATTGGACATTCTTTATAGAGATTAAATTGAATCATTCACATGTGTCGTGCTTCTAGTCAATGGAGCTATGTTGAAAGGGGATGATACCTAAATCAAGGCATAAGTAATACTATTAGTTAAAATTGTGGTAACATGGAAATGAGAACTTGTTAATGGATAAACCCCCCTTAACATAACCTTCTTTATAAACTTGTTCTGATTTAAGTCAAATGTTTACAAATAAAACTATATGGTACTAGTAATGATAGGTCCAAAGCAAACCCTCCTTGATAGATATTTCCCCTGAAATCCTCAAGTGCATTATAAAACTTTACCAACATGGCTTGTTGAGTATGAATGTACTCATTATTGCATATTTTGGTTTAGACCATGATTATTATAAAGAGGACATGCCAGCAGATGATGAGTACAATGATGATGAAGATCATACATTTTAGGTCGACCATACACTCAAGCGTTGCTTGTGGTGTAACCACCTTTTGTCTTTTTTTGTCTGTAAATTAAGTAAGTTTGGCTTGTAAGCCTTAAAACTCTATAATCAACTTCTATGTCATACTTTATGTAAGAACTTTGCTATGTTATTGTAATCATAAGTAGGTTGTTTATCAATCTGTGTGCAACTGAAATCCTAGACAGTTACGTGAATGTGGAGATTGTTGGTAAATCTAGGGTCCACACACCCCCACCTTCTTCTTCCTCTCTAGAGGAATTCCCCAGTGTCGTCCTCCTTCCTCGCCACCTCCTAACCACTCATCCTTGTCGCACACACCAACTTCCACCACCCACCGCCGGTTTGCCACCTCTCTCGACCTCGCTCTAAATCCGAGGGCTCCACTGAGCCCAACCCAAACCTGAACCCTAACTCATTAGAGCTCTCGCTGGAGCCAGAGAGGGAGGTGGAGCACAAATCTCAAGGCAAAACCTACAGTGAGAAATTCAAGTGCTCAATAAAACACTCGAATACTAGTTAGCAATTCCCTAGACTGAATTGTTTTGTATTGTCTCCTAGATCAAAGGCGATTGTTATCTCTATCATCAACATAGAAGTGGCACAATATGTGCAAGCACCAGCAAAATGCTCTTTAGTGGTGCATTTGGGTTGGGGAGCAAAGAGGGCTATGTAGGGAGTCAACGGAGAGATCCAGGACACCTGTCTAGATCCAACAATAAAAAGGTCTATTTAAATCTCACAAATGTTTAGTTTAGTGTTATATGGACAATCCTGTCTTGTGTGTTTGGATCAGGTATAAGGCGTATGGGCATAAAATATGCTTTCTACCCATATGCAAACTGATCAGAGCTGGTTTTAGGTCCCTCCCCTCTTTCTTTGTCAAAAAGGTTTGTAAGACTATGTGGTGGCAGCCCCATGATGATGATGAGTATTTGACCTTACTCTTACTGTGTTGTCATTGGTTGAGTTTGATTTTGTGTTTTGAATTCTCTGGATTTTGCTTTTTGGAAGTGGTGGTTTGACCAGCCGATGGTCTGATTGCCAATGCATGGCGATCTAATTGGAGAGCGGTAGTACCGGCCCTTTGTTGGTAGTAGCTTTTCTTAGAGAGGTCTTCGGCGAGTTGCATGAGATTTTGTGGAGCGGTCTGACTGTCCTTATCATGGCGGTTTGAACGGCATCTGTAGGGTGGTTTGACCGACATGGCTGGCGCTGTCAGACCAACCCCTATTGAGCTGTGCAAAGTTGAGTTGGGTTTGGTTGTTAGTCATGGTGGTGTCCATGCAAGTGTTAGTAATTGGGTTTCCATGTAAGTGTGAGTTATGGCGTAGGTCCATGCATGGTGTTTTGCTAATTGAGAGTCAAGTACATGTCATTTGTGTTCAGGTCAATTGCTTGCTCTTTGGTGTGCATGTCCTTGATGATTGTTATGACTAACAGCAAGATCGAGGCTTGGTGGCTGTGGCATGTCTTATAAGTCCAAATAGGCCATCATCTCAGCTGAGAAGCATAGGTGAAAGATAAAGTCATGAGGAGGCAATGTATGCATGTGATGTGCTAATTGGATTTGCGTATTTCAAGTGGTGATGGTTCTCGGAGTAGACGTATAATTTTAGCGGCAAGTAATTGAGCATCACAAACTATGATAGGACTTAGGCGTTTCAAGTGGTGATAGCTTCAGCGCAGGCATATGATGTTGGTGACAAGGTGTTGGGCATTGCATCTTCATGAAGACCAATTGGTAGCAATTTGAAAAATTGTCCAATACTGAATAGAGTAGAGGTTTGTAAAACAGTGGCATTGGTCTAAGTGGTTTAAGTCACGTCTTTATAGATGGAATATCTTATAGGGCTTTCGGAGCCTTATTGAAGTCACACTTTGAAAACGTGCAACTATGTGAGAGAGTAAAACCCATTTGTGTGTGGGCTATCAGGTTTCCTCAATTTTAAGTGGCGTGATCTACTAAGGAGTGGTTGGTTGTTAGGGTTAAGTGAGATGTGATGAGCCTCATCTATATAAGCCCTTGCGTTGAGAGAGAGAAATATGCTAGATGATAAAAGGTTAATCAAGTCTATGGTTTGGGTTTTCTTGTGTTGGAGCATTATGTATGTGTGCTCTAGCCTTAGAGCTCTGTCCTCTAGAGGGAGTGGCTATAAAATATTTCTCTCTAAGTAAAATGAACATCCAAAATTTACCCAAATGAGTTATGCCATAGATCATTCCTTGTGCTTTTGTTTTGCTTGGCTATATTGTTTGGAATTCTCTCTTCTTTATCTTTCTTGGTGTCAAGAATGTGTAAAAGGCGAAGATATCTCTTGGGGATCAATTCCATCCATCTACACTACACATAGGGAGAGTTCTTGGATTTGCCCGGTTTTCCTCATGAGAGGTGATTTTGAGGTTTTACTCTTATGAGTGATTTGGATTGAATTCGTGTTATAATCTAGCTAGGTATGGCATATGAGAACCCATCCAAGGTAATCTAGATCACCTATCACTCACGAGTAAGAGTAGATCAAGCTAGGTTTTCCTCTTTTGTCTGGTTTTGCTGCAACTCTTTTTATTTTAAATAAAGGTTAGAATTTTGGCATCAATCTTCATGATCCATGATTGGAATAGGTTCTTGACATCCTAGGGAGAGTTTGTGCCAAATTTCATGGCATTTGGATCAGTGGTTTGAGAGTTGAATCTTTGCTTGGATCGTGTAAAGTGTTGTCTGCACTATTCCTTAGGGAGCAGTCAGATCATAAAGAACTAAACGGTCAGACTAGGGTGCGGTATGACCATTGCCTTAGGTGGTCCAACCACTAGGCGATCAAACCGGTGTTGTGTGCGGTCCAACCACCGAACGGTTAGATCGGAGTGTTGACGGCAGTCAAACCGATTTGAGACAGAGTGTCTCAGTATACTTTGGCTCTTAGCTCTGTGAGTTTGTGTTGAAATACTAACAACTGATTTCTTGTCTTAGAGATAAGGAGATCAAATGATCTTGTTGTCTTATGTTAATTCAGGGAGATGCCTTTTGTTCTATTTGATGATGATCACTTGCATAGTTGCATATAGAACAACAGTGTCACAAGAATCATGGTCCCCTATTATGTCTTTACAGTCTAGGCCTCTAGGGATATTGCTATGCTCACTGGCTAGTCACCTCAATTTACAGCATCTGTTGGTTTTTGTTGGGTTGAAATATACCACGATTATTTTATGAACATGGTGCTTGAACCTTTGATCGTCTAATCATGTATTCTATGTATTGTTGAATAAATTAATTAGTAAGCTAAATTTTAGGAATAGAAGGTATCATGTTTTTCCATTAAAATTAACTCTATCTTTAGTATGTAGCGGTTTATTAAAGAAAATTGTGGCGCTATGGAAGAAATGTGTTACTGTAACGCCCCCGTTTCCAGGGGCGCGTACGGACACGGCATTCCGTAACTATTCACGCATGAACAGTTATGGAGCGTCGCGCAAGAGTATACCATTGCATGCTTACAACAAAAGTCCAGCATATATTTCATATAGGGAATAACATCCATTTTGACAGCGGGGCGTGCAAGCCAAAAGTATAATTACATTACAAAAACTCCAAGATCCGCTTCGAGCGCGGCGAAGACCTAAAGCCACGGGTCCTCATCGAAGAAGAGACCCTCCGGGACTTCCTCAACGGGGAGACCTTCACCTTCGTCTTGATCCTCTAAAAAGTTGATTAAGCAAGCCGTGAGCCAAACAACCGGCTCAGTAAATCCCAAAGGGATTCTATTTTACTACATGCACTGATTCACAATGGAAAGGGAAATATACTTGGTTTATTAACTTGAGTGGATGCAGTTTTATTTGCAAACATTTTGATAAAACGGACCCAAAACTACTCCTTAGGATCTCAGGGGTTTTTCAATCAAAAGTTAATTAACCAGCTAAACAAGTTAAAACAAGTACAAAACTACTTAAGCTTCGCGGCTGGAATCACCCAAGTGACACAGCTCCAATAACCGGGAGCACGGCGTATTCGAATACCATTTATTTGACTCTGCAGAGTTTGCTCAGCTTTACCCACACGATCCCTTAACTCCCGCTAAAGAGTTAAGAAAGCCAAGTCGTTTCACTGCTCAATTCTTTATATAGGCTCTACCCGGTAGAATTCACTCGGGTCTGGACTTCACACACACACGCCACAAAGAAAGAAAACCAGTGTCCGCTTCGAGTGAACTCTACCGTTGTTAGGCACCCGCAGCACGGCCTGCCTAACCTTTGTTACCCAAACACCTTCTCCACAACACCTGTAGAGTTTCAATCGAGTTGAGCAGCTACTAAACCAGTGTTGACAAGTCAACTCCTGTGGTTGAGCGGTCACCATGTCAATTGCTCAGCGTAAGGGTCTAGTCCTTATATTTTTCCCCCGGAGTCCGCAACCCCGGCCAGGTCCGCAACCTGCAACCCAGGGTAAGAGGCGGGCGAAAACCATCTCGCGGCGCACCACAGCCCCCCTTACCCTATCTTACATGTCGACATACTCCGCCCTAGGGCACGGCATCCCATACTATCCTGCCCTAGAGTCGGATTTTCCAAAGTCTATTGGCCCGCAGCCACAGCCTTATTAGTGTAAGACTTGTATGATAATAATATCTTACAGTTGTCCAGATTAACAGATAATTATTTCTAAGGTTACAAAGGCATGGCTACAAATTTAACATGGCATTTGTCAGTGGTAGGTTTAACTACATAACATGTCATTCTAAATATTTTATTTTACTTTGAACTAACTTTTCAGAACTAGCTCAATGCAAATAATATAGTAACATAATTAATTGGCATGGGATACAACATGATCAAAGGATTTGGGACTTGCCGTTGACTTGGACGATCTCGGCTAGCTCGAACGTAGAAACGCCTGGATCCTGAGCTTGCACTTGAACTTCCGGAATCTCCGAAACTATCGCAAACACATAAAATAAATAAGTCCAGCTCGAGACTAATCAAGCGAGGAAAAATAAACTAATTAAAAAGGAGTAAAATGTATAAATTCACAAATGGGGAATTTTAGGAATTTATCTGGGACGAATTTGGAAAAGTGGGGGTCAAAAATGGGTCTAGAATAATATTTGGAGCAAAGTGGTGAAATTTGGGATTTTCTCTGATTTTCTAAGATTTATTTAGATTTTTCTGGATTTTGGAAATTGAGAAATTCACTGGAAAATCGGGATGAACAGTAACGGACCGGCCCGGTGCAACAGTGCAGCCCGGCCGGGAATTCAGCCTGCGTGGCCGACGGCCAGCGCGGCCCACAGGCGCGTGCGCGGGCGAACAGAGCGGGCCGGGAGGCCGCGGCTCAGTTGCGCAGCGCCCGCAGGGGTTGGATGGGCGACGCGCGTCCCAGCGGTGTGGCCCAGATGCGGGCGGGGCGAGCGGTCGAGATGCGGAGCGGGGAGATCCAACGGCTGCGATGCAAGAATGCGAGCGAGGCAGTACGGGGAGATCCAATGGCTGCGGTTAGAAGGCAACGGGGAAATCCGACGGCGGAGGAGGGGCCACGTCGTCGTCTTCCTGCTCCAGCCGAGCGCGTGCAGCCGAGCGGCAGAGACATGAGCGCCTCCGCTCATCGGCGACGGCGAGGGGTTCCGGCGGCAGGGGAAGGTACCACCGGGTGCGGCTCAACACGGGGAGTTCATTCCAGGGCTCAGGGAAGTGAGGGGATCAGTGGAGGGGACGGGAGGCAGAAGAGGGTGACTCGGGTTTGCGGTGGCGGAGGGGGTTACCGGCGGTGAGGTAACCCAAACGGTGGCGGCCACACGGACAGGGGGTTCTGGGGCTCACCTTGGCGGTGTTGGTTTCGGCGGGGAGGCTCCGGAGTGGACTGGCCACGGGAGGGGTGTGGCGGCCGGAGGGGAGCTTCGACGCCGGAGCTCCTCGGGGCTTCTCCTGGCCAGCGACGAGCACCAGTGTGTTCAAGGGGAAGTAGAGAAGCTCTGAGCGAACGCAATTGGAAAACGGAGGGAGAGAGAGGGAGATTGGGGAGTGAGGGGGAAGTGAGCGGGGTGGAGGAGGAGCTCGGGGAGGGGGGGTTTTATACCCGGGAGGAGGGGGATGAACCCGTGGGGAAGGGGGCACGGGCGGCCAAGGGGGAAGAACCAAGCGGCCAAGGGGGGAAGAACCGAGCGGCGAGGGAAGAGGGAAGGGGGAGGCTGCAGGTGGGGCTGAGCGGAGGAGCTGCGACGCGCGGCGACGGTGCTGGCGTCAGGCGGGCGGCGTCAGCACGGCGAGGGGGGGCGAATCCACTGGCGCGAATCCGGGGCGCGATTCGGTCGTGGGCGCGTCTCCACGTGCGGCGCGCGTGCGGAGAGGAAGGCGGGGAGGGAGGAGGGCGCGAGCGAAGGGGAGGGAGCAGGCGGTGCCAGGGGAGGAAGAAAGCGGGGAGGGGGAAGCGGCGCCAATCGGGAAGAAAGAACGGGGAGCCGCCGGGATCGGGAGGAAGTGGGGAATGGCGGGGCGCCGGAGGAGAGGGAAGGCGCCTCGGCCAGAAAAGGAAAGCGGCCAAGAGGGAGACTTTCCCAAAAGGGAAAGTTTCCAAAATTCCCCCAAAAAACAGCAAAAATTCACAGGAAAATTGGGTTGATATTTTAGGGCTTTCAGTTACCCTTATTTTATTCTACCTTAAGTGTGGCACATTACTTCTTTATTTCTATTGCGTAACTAAAACAGCAGCATATACCTCATGTACAGAAATTTCATGCTAATATAGTTACATAAAATTCATCCAAAATTTAAACATAGAGATGCACAAAAGACTCTTGCAACAATTTTTGAAAAGCCCGTCTTATAAGAAGTAAAGCCTTAGAGCAAGTACAATAGTATAGCCAATTAGTGGCTATAACACTTGTCTATTTCATCTATAGCCTTCAAAAAAATAGTTCATACAATAAGATAGCTATTACAATAACTATTTGGCCCCACGTGTAAGAGAGTGAAATGCATATTTTTACGTGCTATAGCTAGCTGTAATTTAGTAGCCAGCTTCCTTCTCTCTCTTCCTTTCTCTCTCTGCCACGTAATATTTTGTTGATATTATATTTGCTATAGCCTGTTGACTAAGCTTTATTGTACCTGCTCTTAGCGTGCGTCATGGTGGGTGTGCATTCCAATATTCTATTTCCCTTCCTCTCGGGACCACATCCTCTGAATTATTCTTTCACGTCAACTTTCCTAGCAGTAGTCCAAACAGGCATTAGCAAGAAGAAAGGCTCCATAAAAAAGCCCTAATCACCCTTCTCACATCCACATATTCTCACCTCTCTTTTCTCCCCACCTCGCTCAAAAGGATGATATCTCTCTCTCTCTCTCTCTCTCTCTCTCTCTCTCTCTCTCTCAATCTCTGGTGCACCACTAGTGGATGAAGCTGCCAGCATGATCTGCAAGTAGTGCTCTTATACTGAGATGATTTGCAACATAGAGCTAGCTTCATGGGAATTAAGGCATCAGATCATCTGGCAGTTTCATCTTCTCATGGCAGCACAAGAAGATTATTACTAATTAAACCCTAGAAGCAAGCACCTTCTCTATATGCAAGATCTACAAAAGGCCAATCCATGATATACATGCAAGCAGGGGAGGATCTAGGCCTATAGCATCCTAGATTCTAGCTCAGCGTGTGGAATTTTTACTAGTGCAAAGCTCAGGTGAGTCCGGAGTAAAACCTTCCCCATAGCCCACGTAGTTGTAGTCTACATTCATTCACAGCCCAGCTCAGGATGTGACGAAATCTTAGATCCGTCACTGCATACAATGCAAGGATGATGTTATTGCTGCCTTTTCTCCAACAGTGAAGAGTTCATGGAAGAAGCCATGCATACACGTAGACACTTATGTTAGGCGCAGGTAAATTAATACGATCAATACGGAGATTGTCTGACCGGTGAGTATCTTCTCTCATCCATGACAATTTAGATGCATGCATGTTTCTACAGTATATATTATTTCTGTTTCTTGGCTTAATTTCGATGTCACTCTTGTGCCACAGCGCTTAAATAGTTTTAAACCGAACACAATAATTATAGGGTGCAAGTGGATTTGGGCATATTACATGTCCAGCATCATTTAGCAGTAATTAGCACCAGAGAGAGGCAACTAGTGAACTGTAGCATGTATTCAGATCCAGCTCTTTTAGAGAGAGAGACTTCTCAGATCTACCTATTTCAAGGTAAAATATAATTTTCGCATAATTTTCCGAACTGTGCAAAAACAAATAAGGACCTGTCTATTTGAGATGAGTATGTTTTTTAAAAAAATCAACATGAACGTCGAAAGATATATACACACACATAAATGAGGCGATAGGATTATATAAATTCCAACTTCATTGTTTCCATATCGAAATATGTGTCACCTTTAAATTGTTGGAAATAGCATCGAAACAAACTGTACTTTCATGGATTTTTACTACTTTTTAGATTTAAACAAGTTTGCAAATGCATCTACCAAACATACTTCATTGGTTTTTAGATTTTGGCATATTATTTCTGAAGGATTAGTGGGATACTTTTCATGTAATTTTCTAGTATGACGATGTCAAACAAGTTGGCTGGTGTACCAATAATTAATCTCCGGAACTACATATGCTCCATTATCTTTTTAGGATTGCGTATGAGAATAATTAGCATGGGCATGTATTGCTAATTAATATATGTCCATTAACAGTTATGTGTTATTATTCAGTTTGTCATTTGATTGACGAGTCCTATGATCAGAAAAGTGTATAAATATAGTGACCGTTTGTGACCTATTGATTTTAAGAAGTATGCATTCAAAGCAGATGCCTTTTAAGCTTACTCTTATTTGGCCAATGTGTAACTCCTTAAGGCATTTACATGATCCCAGCTGATATGTATATGGGACTAATTATTAACCTACCATATGGACAGTTGTTTGCGGGTTATCGCAGCCATATATAGACAATGTGGGATGATATATCGTGATACAACATACAATTTCTTCTTGAAGCAAAATTAGCCCATGATTATAACTGTGATCATCTAAAGTACTTTTACAGTTTTACCTAACAATAGTCCGTCGATTGTCAAGGAAAAAAAGAAGGAATATATCTTTCTTTTTTGCGAGGCAACTAGCAATTTCTTTGATCTTGCATATGATCTACTGTTAATCTAATCGGTAGTATCTAATAGTCTAATGAATAGTATGTGTTTGGACAGTTTTCTTTCACTAGCTAATAGACCCTGTGTTAGATTTACCCCAGCTTACAAATGACCCTTTATTTTGCTCAGGCTCACACCATAATTAATTGGAAAATGATAGTATACAGACATCTGACAGGACATCTCATATCAGACGCATCTCCACTGCCCCACATTGTTTTCACTCACACAACTCCTCCCACCGACAAAAGTATTGGAAGGTTCTCCACCCATGTGATGCTTATTACTTTTTTTACTTTCCTCCTCCTAATAATCTTCTTCATCTAAGCAACTGAAGCTTTCTCTACTATCTCGCCTCCTCCGTCTTTTCACTCTCCCTCCATCTCTCACTTGGTGCACATGAATGGTGTGATGAAGGTGGAGCAACCGGCGGCAAGCTAGAAGGCGGTAGTGTACGTGCTGGCTAACAAAACGATGGTGTCACTTGAGGTGCTGGAGCGACAGTTCGTGGGGCTCGGCTGGGAGCGCTACTATGAGGACCACGCCATCGTGTAGCTTCACTGCCACGATGGCAGCGTCGACCTCATCTCGCTGCTCCCGCGACTTTGCGCAGTTCCACTCCACCCACATGTACGACATCGTCCTAACAACCATGGCCACTCCAAGGTCGTCGGCCTCCCAAATTAAGTGAGATTGATCAACATCTCTTTAATCATATATATACTAACTAGTTCAAGTGTTCTGGCTATTCTACTACGTACCTAGCATGCATGCATATGGTTGCAAGCGTATGGTGCCTGAGTTGACTTGTCTTTTGCTGCAAGGGGTTGTGTGATTTGTTACGTATGACCATATTTTTTGTTGCAGTAGAGGCCGTGGTTATCAATTTATTGTGGATATTTATTTTCATTGTTGCACGAGCAATTTTAAATGTTATAACTATTATTTTCAAATGTTGCAGTATTATAAGGTTCTAAATTTTTTGTTTGGAAATTATGATATTTTTGTTTTAGCACTTTGTAAAGTCATACATTTATGGTATTATGCATTTGTGTGAAGATGATTTTTTTAATTTTTTTCTCGATTTTACCTAATGTTATTATGCATTTTGTTGCATACCATGATTACAATGTTGCACAAGTAGTTTATCGATGTTGCACCGGAGCGTTTGATGGAAACCCCTCGTACGTCCCGGTGCTAGTTGCCCCCTAGTTAATTAGCTTCTGCTGTCTGAAACAATGAACAGTTTCTTCGGCATAAGGAAATCATTTTTTATATCATATTCATAATAAATAATTCGTAGAACAAATGGATCATATTATATACTTGTGTAAAGAACCAAATAGCAGAATGTGTACAATTGTAAGAGCAATACTTTTCAAAGAATGGCAGTTTTTCCTTTTGTTTCCTTTTTTAAAAGGAATGGCTGCTAAGGGGCATTCTTTAACAGCTAGCTGCACTTCACCATTGTGTTATTTTCAGCAATTACGTCAGGTAACTATCCCAATTTCTCCTTTCTGGCTTTCATGCATGTCGTATTACTGACAAAACATTCAGCAAAAACAGGTTGGAGTTTTCCATTTCTGTATGTAATGATTTGCACTTTTCCTGCCTTTAGTTTCACCTTTCTGAAAAAAAAAAGGTGGTGCAATATATAGTATTAACAGCAAAGACTAAGCTCTCATCATGTATCTCCTCTTTGTAAGTGGTTTAGGTTAATTAAGTCAGTTGTATTTCTTAAGTTAGGCTAGCTTTGACTTATTAGCTAGTCATGCTATTCGCTGATGCATCACTATCTAAGCATCATCATCAGGAACTAAATTGTTTGGCAATCATGTTGTGCAACACAGTTACCTACTTGCTAATCCGTGACTCGCACATATAGGGTAGGTACGTAGCCTTTTGACTACAAGCATAACCATGAATGGGACTGCCTGTAACTTGGCATCAGCCACATAATAGATTCATTTCATGCAGGACACAAAGTGGTTGTCAATTCACAGTACAGCAAAGACACAAGCAATGCAAATTAAAGAATCCAACTTGTACAATATCGATCGTTGCAGCTGGTAAGTAGATCAAGTGACATGAATTAATAATTAATTAGTAAAAGACATCGATCCCCTTTTTTACAAGATAAAAAAGTTCAAAAACCGAAGTCAACATTCTGTGACCCAAATTGGCCACTTTAGGCCGGGGTTCCATATTTTGGAATTTTGGATATATCTAGCACTGTTTAAACCACAAATTCTAATTCTAGCCCCTTGGTCATGGTAATTCTATTTCTGACCCCTGTTCCGACCGCGGGATCGCATGGAGGTGACAAGTGGTCGGTCGTGCGGACAGGGACTGCACGACTGCACTGTAGCACGGTCGTGCGGTCCCGGACCGCATGACTCTCCTGTAGCTGCCGATCGTGTGCTACCCGAGTGCATGTATGCACTGTAGCATTGAACGTGCGGTCCCCGAGCGCACGAGAAAGTTTTTTTTGGGGTTTGCTTTGTATATTGAATTTAGGGTATAAAATTTATATGTATTTATAGAGTTTAGAATATAATTAATTTTGGATATATGAAATGATGTTTGAAAAATATGAATTTTATGTAGAGTCTTGTTTACTTGTTTGTGTAATTTTTTTGTAATTACGAAAATTAAGAATTTTGTTTGATAGAGTACGAACGAAATTTGTGTGAAGTAATGATTGATCTATTTGTGATTTTCGTACATTGGTGACCGTGAAAAATATGTTCAACTCGTAATAACATTTTGCGATCATGTTATGTTGTTTTATTGGAAAAAATTTAATGAAATTTTTTTTAGGACAACTGGGATAGGAACAATTGGACGAAAGGAAGGAAAGTGATATTGAACACGTGGAAAAATGAATGCAAAAAAGATGAGGAGATTTTATGTTGATAATTAAAATAGACTTCATAATAAACATGGGAATGACATGGCGCACAGGATTTGGTTATGTGCATAAGAAATAGAACAATGCATGATGTAACAAAGTAAAGTAGTCGTACGATACATATGCGCCTTCTTGGCATGGAAATAAATTAGACATTGAGGGGAGTAGTGCGGAATGGCCCAACCTACTGCGTAGATCGAGGCCATTTTCCCTTCCTTGCGAGCTAGGCGTTGAAATCCTCATATGCCTCTTTGGCCTTAGCCGCCATTTCTCTTTTTTTTCTCGTGCTCCCTGTCGCGAGCCTCGCGCTGCCTGCACGTGCACGCCTCGAGATGAGTTTTTGTCTCTCGATGTATACGCACGGTTTGCTCGTCTTAGCGAAACTCCTCGCGGATCTCGCATGCCCTTTTGTCGTTCCACTCCTCATAGTCCAGAGCTCACTGGTCATGTGGGTGGATCTCTAGGTCGATCCACTTGCGGTAGGCACATAGCGACTCTAGGGACTGTGGGCAGACGAGAGAGTTTGTTATTACGTATTGTTAGTTAGAAATAGTGGGGGAACACATTGTAAGTAGTCCTTACCGGCTGCCGATAACTAATCGTGTCGAAACGGTGGTCAGGATAGTTATATGAGTAGTTCGCACAACCCTAATAACGCATGCCCAGGTTGCGGCACTGCTTAGACTTGAAGAATTTGCATGGGTCTCTGCACCAGTAGAGGGGCGGCATCTCCCCCTCAGGGGGTGTTGTGGTGAACATTCAATTGGAACGTTTAGTATGGACATGCTCCTACGGGGGGCGTCGTTAGGTGGGTGTGACCTCGTGGCACGCTCCGCTTGTTTGGCCTTGGCCGCAGCAGCAACAGCAACCCTTGCTTGTTCCTTGTGAGCCGCAGCAGTAGCAGGTCTCCTCCCATTGCTTCATCATTTTGTCCCATTGCTTCTTCTGCCTCTTGTCCATCCCGACGTGGAGAAGGAAGGTATGATGTAGTGGTAGGTTGTGTAGTATTCTCTTGCAAATGCATTCCACCTCATTTTATAAGCCAAAGGGTAGTCATGATGTGATTTATTTTTGATCGCTGCACAAAACTGCCCTCTTTTGTCATGTCACCAGGCAAAGCTATCCTCTTTTGTCATGCCTCTGCGCAAAGCTGTCCTCTTTTGTCATGTCACCGCGCAAAGCTGACCTCTTTTATCATGTCGCTGCGCAAAGCTGCCCACTTTTGTCATGTCTCTCGGCAAAGCTGCCCTCTTTTGCCATGTCACTGTGCAAAGCTGCCCTCTTTTGTCATATCACTGCGCAAAGTTGTCCGCTTTTGTCATGTCTCTAGGCAAAGCTGCCCTCTTTTGTCATGTCTCTGTGCAAAGCTGCTCTCTTTTGTCATGTCACTGCGCAAATCTAGCCTCTTTTGACATGTCACTGCGTAAAGCTGACCTCTTTTATCATGTCACTACGCAAAGATGCCCGCTTTTGTCATGTCTCTGGGTAAAGCTGCCCTCTTTTGTCATGTCAATGCGCAAAGTTGCCCTCTTTTGTCATGTCACTACGCAAAGCTGCCCCCTTTTGTCATGTCGCTATGCAAAGCTGCCCTCTTTTGTCATGTCACTACGCAAAGCTGCCCTCTTTTGTCATGTCACTGCACAAAGCTGCCCCTTTTGTCATGTCGCTATGCAAAGCTGCCCTCTTTCGTCATGTGGTCACTGTAGTAAGTTCTCTCGTTTGATATAAATAGCGCGGATGGGGTCCCATGACATTGTAGCCAGAGAACTCTGTAAATCGAACAAAGAAGTACCTTCTCTTTCATACAAAAACATGCCATGGTGGAAGCCGAGGGGCCAGTCGGAGCGGGGTCACAAATGGAAGACCTTTCCTTGGAAAGGAGGGAGAACTTCGGTCCACACTACCGCTTGATACCAAGCCGACGTGCTCAACCAGTGTGGCCAAAATGCAGACACAATGAGGACGCGGTCGTGTAGGTCGTGGAAGGGCATTTCGATGGCGGCGACGTTTCTTCTGATGCCCACACTCCGGGGTACAAATTGCTAATAGTACATTTTTCGTTATTGCTTATGGAGCCTCCATGTTTACCGTTCTTTCCCGCAGATGGCGAAATATGACTTCTCCCGCTGGATCAACTCTCCTCATGAACTGTATATTGTCAATTATGTGGATACATTATGGGATCGAATATTTGAGTTGGAGGAGTGAATCGAGACTCTCAATGAGGAGAACAATGGCATCCACCAACAAATGCAACGTGAGAGGGGCAAGGAGGAGGTCGTGAACATAGGAAGTTCGTATGATCCCACATGTTGCTACGCGAACCCTAGCTGCATATATGCATGCCACTATAACGACGACCAGCCACGTCCGAGGCGGCCCCCTGCGGAACATTCCATGTGGGTAGCGCAAGGCACCTTCTACCAGTAGGCACGCTTTCTATGATATGGACTGGAGAGAGTGATTAAGACAGTAATGTGTGGTATTTTATTTTTTGTGTTCGTTGTTGTGTTGATGGTGTGGCGCTGGGACTGTTGTTACCTGTAGTACTTTCTATATTTTCTGTATGTGCAATGTATGTATTGTTTCGTCTATGTTGGTAATGTTTTATGCTCCGTTCTATGTTGTGTTTATTGTTATCGTGTGTTGTAGTGCTGGAGGGTTGATCTATGTATGTGTAAAGCAAGCTGTTATCGTGTGGCCATATGCGTACGTACTCATCATATTAGAATGATGCCTTAATTGTTGGTAAAAAATTCATAAGCACATTATAGTAAGAACATTATTATTTGCACAACATGGCATAGATATGTATTACACATATGTACATTGCATAAATAATTGCAGGAAACCATGCGACGTTATAAAATCTGAATTACAAAAACTCATTATGCATCTCGTCGTCGCCTCCTCTGACAGCGTATGTGATCCTCCGAGAAGGTGAACCTGCTAGGTGAGTACGGTGCATCTCGAAGGTCGTACTGTGAGGCCTGTGTCCGAGGTGGTGCTGTGTACGACTCCGTGGGGAGTTGTGTTGGATGGCCGAAAATAGAGCTCAGCCATTCGGTCAAGGTGGGGTCTACGTCGTGCTCAGATGGTACAGCTGAATTAGACTATGGGCAGCGATGTTTGTAATGAATAGTAATATCACAAGGCATTTACCTGGGTAGTCGGAAATGCGGATGACCCACTGTGAACTTTGTGGCCCTGTTGCTCCGTGTAAACCTGCATTTTTTTGGCAATGCGATGAGATGGCTTTGAAATAGACATGTTTTGTTTACTACGTTAGTGCATACCGATGTATGCGGCTGTCCAAATGACGATGCCGTAGGGAATTCATGCATATACTCCTGCACTGTGTATCCTTGGTAGGTATGTCCGAACCACCCGTGCCGCTCTTGCAGGCTGGACTGAACGCCATGCGCGAAGGCGAGCAACGCCACCTCCGATTGCTGCGCCAAGTCAGGGTCGCAGACTGGAGAGAGCCCCCGTCAGCCTGGAGAGAATGTTCGCTCCTCCGTCGCCCTCCATGATGACGATGGCTGTAGCAAGGTGCTATCTTGTCGCAAATGCTACGAGAAGAAGATGTGGTTAGAAATAAATGGCAATCGAGCGGATGAACAAATAGTTGGAAAATGTCCAACCGCCGGTCCGAAGCGCGTGGAGGACGAGCGAGCGTAGCTAGGCCGACTGCTAGACTACGATGGACGTGACGATGATGGTGCTACTGACGGCGGCGCGAAGGGGGTGGTGCTGCTTGACGTACTCTGTGACCGCATCGTACAATAGCGTCATCTCTGTGGCGACCACAACTGATGGTCCGTATCGCAGACCTGGAGTCATCATAGATGTTACGCATCGAAGCGAGCAGGCGATCAATCGAGTTTGTCCTCCCACGGTGCAGAGCCTGAGCAGCCTCGTCGTGGATACGATGCAATCGGTCATACTGCAGTGAAAAAAGAATGAGTTAAAACGTAATCCTACACAGGTTAATTATAAAGTAAACAAAGAATGGCGCTTGATGACGGTCTGGACCTACCTGTATAGCGACCTCGTGTATGACCTCTACTGGACGTTGTGGCGGCGCCCCAGTAAGCCTACTGCGGGTCCGTGGAACGTACCACTCAAGGTATGTACTGTACGTGTCGAGGTTGTACGGTCGTGTCTCCTCCACAACCTCTGTGTCCCCCTGCTCACGCCACATGTCTGTCCACGGCTGCTGTATCCCTCTCCAGTCTTTATTCGCTCGCCCTCTCCTTGATTGCCTGTAAGTTAATTAAGACATTACACATTTAGTAGGGGTACAAATTAATACATTAATTAAAGTTACCGTGTAATGACATACCGGTGGGTGTTGGCTGCAAGAGGCTGTCCTGGCAGGGGTGGGACATGCTGGTACAGGCCGAACTGCCTCATGACTTGCTGTGGGTTGTATGGCTCGACGAAGTGCGAGAACACCAAGTGGCAAGTCGTCAACCAGTACATGTGATCCTGGTTGCACTGTAATGACAATCCATGGGGGGCCGTGTCCATAATGAACCGTGGAGTCCATGGACACCAGACTATCTCGGCCTCGTGGAGAGTCTCGAACATGTTGTGGAACTCTGGGTACACACGCCTCGGTCTCTCCTTGGCCCACCGCAACTGACCATATGTCCAACGCGTACCCATTGTGGGCCCATGAATGAGGTCATCACCATCACCATGGTCGTAGAACTGCAGGCTGAACTCATAAGGGTGCACAGCACTACCAAAATAAGGCCTGCCGACGGGGAAGTATTCCCATGACCACAACTGAAGGAGAATGTAGCAGACAGCTAGGACCGGCTCGCTAGCATCACACAAGCCTTGGTATGTGGCGCTAAGAACAGCTGATCCCCAGCTATATTGTGGCACCTCACCAGGCCAGCCATCCGCCAAGGACTTTGCTAGGTGTATATGTAGCTAGGCTGAACGGAGTCTCCAGTGGTGGTAGGAAACAAGACCCACCCGAACAGAAATAGCAGGTACGCAATAAAGCGCGCCCGCACCACCTCCTCATGTGCGTGTCCAGGGCAGGTCATGTTGATGGTCCATGTGGAGGTGACCCCATGTGTGTGATGAGAAATTGACTTTGGTTTAGGAAAGTCGAGTTTGGTTTGTGTGGTTCGAACCATGTCGTTGCGTGGTGCAATTGGCTTGGTTGGACTTGGTTAAACTTGGTCGAAGCGATTAGGATGCTTATTCTCTTGATTCGACAGGTTTGGGCTCTTTTATGCGTAAGTATGGTTCATTGATGTGATTTATATTTACATGTGTCGAGCGGTGCTATTTGATGTGTTTCTTGTCCGTGATGGCTGTAGGATGTCGAGGCGGAGTCGTGGCGAGACACGAGGTGACCGGACTAGGCACAGGCGGTGTCGAGGTCAGAACGGTCGGATGTGTCGAAGACGGCGGAGACTCGAGGTGGTTGCGAGGCTTGGACGACAAGAGATGCGGAAGCTTCCCGGAAGGTACAGGAGGGGCATTTCGGTAAAAACGCGAAGATGCATATGGAAGCAGGTTTGATTAGCATTAGCGGGTAAAGGTGGAGGCTTAATGGGCAAAGCAAATGGAAAATCCATTAGTGAGAGGCTATAAAAGGAGGGTGTCTCCTGCATGGTCTTTAGGCTTTTAGGTTTTTGGTCTTTGCTTTGTGTTGGTGGTTATGCTTTAGTTGTTGAGAGTGGGTGGAGAAGGCAGAGGGCTGTTCTGCCCTTCTCTGTGTTCCTGTGTTCTTGAGAGAAGGAAGTAGCTTGTGCTCTCAATCCAAGCATGTATGGGATTGTAGGGATGATATCAGTTGATACTCCTTGTAATCATGTATCTCTCATCCTCAATATCAATCTGAGATGGCTTTGTTTGAGTTTGATTGAGTTCTTGAGCTCCCTGTTGATTCTGTGCTTCGTTCCTCTTTTGGTCGATTTCTTGATTTTCAGTTCTTGCGTTGTCTCTTGCTGAGAAGGGTTAAAATGGGTTGCTCTATGTTGGGATGATGCCTCAAGATCATTTGATCAGTTAAAATCCCAAGAGCCCATTCTTGATTCCAGATTTTGTACTTTGGTCTCCTCTGTTCATCTTTTTCTTTCTAGGGTTCTGGTGTAGTTTGTGTTTCCCTTCATGAGATGGCATGAAACTTGACATGTTGAGTTCTGAGGCTATTAAGTAGCTATCCTCAAAGTTTCATGGCCAAAAGATCAAAGATTAAATGGGAATTTGAGTTTTCGTGCAGCTCTCAGTTCATTTTCAGTTTTTAGGTCAAATCTCAAATTCTTGCTTTTGAAATGGCCTTTCTTGTTTACCCAAGCTCCTCTGATTATTTTGGATGTTGTCTCCCTGTTCTGGACTGAGAATCCCCGAGAGAAACCTCTAATTTTCTTGCTGAGTGGAGTCTCAAGGTTGCTCTGAAATTTCAGCCTGCAGTCTGTTCTGAAAAAACGAGGAGCGGTCTGACCGGACCCTTGTAGGCGGTCAGACCAGTTAGGGAGAGGCGGTCAGACCGGACCTGGCCGGTCAGACCGGACCGCTCACGGCGGTCTGACCGGCCCATGTACACCGGTCTAACCGGCCTGCTACAGTTTACCCTATTATGCATTGTTGTCCACTGTTTTTTTTCCTGCTGGTTTTTCTTGGTGCTACTGCTCCTTCTGTTAGTAGAGGTCCCCTGAGCTTATGAACTCTTCTTCATAGTCTTTCATAGATATTGGAGAGGGGTTTCATTAGTGGGCAGTTTTGGGGTTGAGGTTTTGAGAATCGACATTCACCCCCCCTCTGTCGCCATTTCGGTCCAACACATGTACCAACGAAGCCATCCATGTGGCACACCAGCTACGTTGGCCGAGATCGGATGACCGAACCGGTGACCCAGACGACCTTCCAATCTGCTGCCTTTAGGGGTGGCACTACAGCAGCACCATGTAGGGGTAGACCTGTAAGCATCGCCATGTCCTGAAGAGTAACCGTCATCTCGCCCCGCCGGAAATGGAAGGTGTAAGTCTTCGGCCTCCAACAATCAACAAGTGCAGACAGTAACACCGCATCAAACTGGAACGCATGCGGTACATCCAACATGCGGGCAATGGGCAGCAACCCGGTGTCCCGCAGTAGTGGGATGTACTGCTGGTCGAGAGGCCAGTGGTCTCGGGGGCTTCTAAGGATCAAGGTCGAAGGCTTGGCTCCCGACGACCACGCTAGGCATCAGTGCTGCTCATCCCAATAGGGGTCTAGCAACTCATACACCATCTCCTGGCAAAGAAGGAAAACAAGTTAGTCTAGATTGATAATAAAATGTGCAACAAATGACAACATAATTAACAACAAACGTAACGACAGGCAAATATATGGAATGTACCAACACATATATAAAATGTGCACACGAATATGACCCACACAATAGGGAAATATACGGAATGTACTAAAACATACATAAAATGTGCACGGTAAAATGTTGCAAGCTAATGTGCGTGACATAAAGATATGGAACCAACAATGCAGCGTACAGCTCCTCAATAATTGAAAGGACCTCACCAACATTTGGCAGGAGTGCATCGCAACGCACAAAACACATGGAAGCAACAATGAGTACAGCAAAACTTTGTACTTGCTACTACGGAGCGTTGCTTGATGTCGGCCTATTTGGGCACTGGCTGAGAGAGTGCCCAATTATCTTGCAGAGCCTACACTACGGGCGCCGAACTTGATCCCCACGCTAGCTGCCATCTATGTCATTGCGGATGCAACGGCTATGTTGTTTTCAACGACCGACATGCTTCAGCGCATCGTTGGGCACCCACTTACCTGCCCTGGCCATAATTCCCTGTAGTGCATGTCTACCCCATAGGAATGGAACTCTGCACTCCAGGTTGCATACAAGTGCTGCATATCGTAGTGCTTTGAGATGTACTACGTCGACGCCTGCTGCCATACCGCGCAGGCCGCGTACACATGGGAGCATGGCTTTTACAGAAGCTGGGGCTTGTTGCAGATGTAAGATGCTTTCTCATCAATCGTGTATACCTGCTTTCGATCCCCTCTAATATGACCTATGATATACTTCTGCCAGAGGTGGACCTCGAACTTCTTTCTTAAGCCATCCATGATATGAGCAATGTAGGAACAACCCTTCTCCATCTTCTTGTCCATGTAGGCATGCATTACCTCAGAGTATTGTTTGCCTTCATCCAGGTGCTTCTTCGCCATCATGGCTATATTGACAAAGTACCTGACAGATCGGATCCAACTCTCCTCCACGATTGCCGTGATCGGTAGGGATCTAACGCCCTTCAAGACACCGTTGTAAACCTCGAACATGTTAGTTGTCATGATTCCATACCTTACCCCACCAGTGTCGTGTAACAAAGATCACATCTCCAAGTCAGGTGTGTTTGACTGAACCCATTGTGTGAACACCCCAACTCTTGTGGAGCCTCCCTCCACGGCCCCAGCTTCAATCTGGTCGGGTCGCAGCACATGCTTGCTAGCTTCCTGATCGAGCTGCCTCCATAAGGTCTCGAACCTCCGATTCTGGTTCTGCTTACATAGCTTCTTGAACATCTTCATTAGGTCCTTGCTACGGAACCTTCTATGGAAGTTTGCTGCAAGATGCCTCATGCACCAACTGTTCTTCAGATCATTCCACTGGAAGGGGGCTACATCCCATTCTGCATCGTTCACAACGCAGACAGCAAGCCTGCATTGCGGTCCGAGATGACACACACTTCTAGGCAATCTTGCACTACGGCCTATTTCACATTGGTAAGGAACCAAAGTCAGCTATCCGTATTCTCATCCTCCACAATTGCAAATGCCACTGGGAGTAACTGGTCATTTGCGCCAGCTGCAACTGTGGTGAGAATAGTACCCTTATACTTGCCGAATGGGAATGTCCAGTCTATTGTTAGCACTGGACGGCACCACATGATCCCTTCTATCGCTTGACGGAAGGCTCAGAACACTCTGTCAAGAATAAAATAATTCGGGCCCAGCGTAGGATGAACCCTCTCCTGCCTATTAATGTACGTGTCTGGGTTTGATTCTGCAATTTGATGCAGCATTCTTGGGACCAGGTCGTACGCCTCCTCGTACGTCCCAAACATACGCTGCAGCACCTTCTGTTTCGCCCGCCATACTTTCTTGTAGCTGACTTCGAACCCCACCATGTTCGCTACATCTGCCATTAGAAGCTTTGGAGAAATAGACACATCTGCCATGATGAGGTGGCTCACCAGCTACGCAACATACGATGATGTCATGTTGCGGTGCCTACGTACTGGCCCCGCAAGCTCGCAACTGTGATCATGCAGCACCGTTATCCGGAACTCTGTGCCAACGCCCTTGAACTGCTGTGCACGAATTTTGCCAGGACAGGACCCGTCGACACACTTCACAATGTACGTGTCCGGGTTTGACCTGTGCACCCGATACGTCTGGCTAATGTTGACGGCGTATCTAGCAATAACCTGCTGGGCAGCACTCTTATTACGAAAGCACTGCCCCAAAATGAGTGTGGCCTCGCTGAACCCCCATTCTGCCTCCTTCGCTTGTGGCAGAATTAGGGAAGCCACTGCGTTGTCGTCCAGTCTGGACGAGACGTACGCAACGTCGGTGGTCACAACACCACCTACCACCCTTTCAATTGTAGCTTCACCATCGTCGTCCTCTCCAGAACTACCTGTTTCCACATCCTCGTCCTCCTCGATGCCCACTTCTTCCACCTGGTCTGCAAGGTACTCATGACAATCAACACAGGCGGCCCACCACCTCTCTACACCTTCGTTGGCCTGGAAATTCTCCACACGCCTCCTGAGGTCTTCATCACCCACTTCCTCGCCCACATGTTCTCTCGCACAAGCGTCTTCATGACCGCCGGAGAAGAACCAGGCACTACATCTCCACCAGCGGCATTAGAACCAGCCATGGCGGATGATTCTGCCCTCTCCACGAACTCAACATACACTATTGGCCTGGCATATATCGCAGCGGCAGGGTTGCACACGACCTCCATGTAGTTGGCCCATGAGGCGTCATTGGTCACCTTCAGAAGTTGCCACATGGTCTCCCCTGCAGCACCCACCACTGAGGCATAGACTGCCTCGATCCGTAACTTCTTCCTTGCGATGTACCGATCGAACGCCGAACGGACACACCTCTGTAGTTCAGACAAACTCATGGCGTTCAGACCGGGTGCCCGGATCACGATCCTGTCACAATTTGACAGGTCCGCCTCATACGGCCCGTCGCGTACGAGACCACTCCCGTAAAACACGAACAAGTCTTGAATGTCACCCATGGCGTACCTAACATAAGTGCATAATCAACCATCTTAGTACACAGCATGCAACAATCGTACCATCAAACACCCACTACCGCACTTTAAGATTTACATGTTAATTTCATACCTCTTCCTATCACCTACAAAATCGATTAGTAATTTTTTTATTTCTCAATCTAAATTTTATTTTTTTAATTGCTAAATTTTCTTCATTTATTTCCTAACATTTTACTTAACGCGGGCTTCCACTTACGAATTTGTATGATTATTAAATTACATTTTCTTGTATTTTCACTACTACTTTGTATTGCATGTTTTTTCCAATTAATACAAAAATCCAATTACTAATTTTTCTACATTTCTTTCTAACTTTTACTTAATGCGGGCTTTCACTTACGGATTTGTACATAAATAGAAAAATCTTTCTAATTTCATGTCCTCACTTTATTTATTTCTACTATAACTTTGTATTATTGTTATTGTATTTTAATTCTAATGTACCAAATTTATTTCCAATTTATTTTTACCACCTCCTGCATTGTATCCGGTGCTTCCCTAAGCGTACTAATTGTATGTTTCTAATCCGGCTACTATTGTTATCACCTACAAATGCTCTAACATAAATACGACTTTCTCAACGTCTGCACATCTACAAGTTCATATTTTCACACAAATTAAACTACATTACAATACGTATGTTCACAAAAAATAAAGTACATAAAATACACAGCATATCAAAGATTGACATAAAATAACATTGACAAAAGACAGTTTGCTTAATTATGGACTAATAACATACATAAAAATATAATTGCATGGGCACAAGACTTACCTCTTCTTGAAGCTCACAAGGCGATCTACAACTTTTGTACTTGCTAAATCCGGTGATTCCAAACGAAAACAACTCAAAACTTCGTGTTTTCACTCCTCACTTCCCTTCACTCCCTCCCTCGCTCTGTCTTCACTGCAACTGCAAATGAATTTGTTGGCTTGCTACGAGACCATACGCATCTGTTCGAGCTATTTAAGTCTGCACATGGGAATGTGCTGCAGACGCATGTGCGAGAGGGCGTGAAAAAGTGCAGGTCGTGGTGCTTTTGGCAGAGCGATTGGACAGCAGAGGAGACGTGCGGCCAGCAGCGCATTCATGCGGTCGGATACCGCACCACTACCGCTGCTACAATCGAGTCGTGCGGTCCCGGACCGCACGACCTAGCTACAGTGCAGTCGTGCGGTCCCAGACCGCACGACCAGCCACATGTCGCCTCCGCATGGTCCCGCGGTCGGAACGGGGGCTAGAAATGGAATTACTGTGTGCAAGGAGCTAGAATTGGAATTTATGGTTCAAACAGTGCTAGATATGTCCAAAAGAGCATATTTTGCCGTCAATCTTCACATCATGCCGTTTGTTAGGGACAGGATGTTGTCATGGAATGAATAAAAATAGCTAGCTGAAAGGGAGGGCCAAAACCATGCCGGAAATGGAAAGGCTACTTTGGTAGACACTGAAAAATTATGATTTCAAGCTCTAGCTGTGGTAAGCTGCTGCGAAGGCTAACTTCGGCTGGGTGCAATATGCACCAGAAACACAACTGAGCCTCGTGTTTTCTGACGATTTTGGGCTCCTACCTTGGGCCTCGCACGTCCCGCGTTAGCGGACGGCTCTGGCCTTCTGGGCTTCAATCCTTCAGTAATACGCGGGGAGGTCGCAGCCTGGGACGTCCTCCTGCCTGCTTCCCCGTTCTGTCCCGTTCTCGCAGTCCCCACGCCAATTCGTCCCCGTGCAGCGCACACGGGCTTAGGTCGTTGCATCCCGACCGCCAGAAGCCGTTTCAAATATGTTAGGTTTTTAACGTGATTTGTTTTCTTTTTATTTTGCATCTATCCGTGGTGTATTTTATTTCTTATTTATACCACCGCTATGACACTATTTCAATGAAAAGATAAAGATGTCGGATCTATTCTTGTTCAGCTTTTGACTTTTTTTACAGTAACTAACTTTCAAAGTAATGTCTTTTCAAGATAGGATCTACTAGTTAATTATAATATATATTACACCAATTTTATTTATATTGGTAAAAACCGCACTTGAGTTTCTGTTACTCTGTAATCCCTCATACAAACAGCCCAAAAGCTATAAGCCGTAACTAAAAGTCATAAGCTTAAAAAAAAAAAAAAGAGGGCCGTCATTTTGTAACAGGACCGAACTTCTGCAGCGCCCGCGTGGGCGTACGGGTCTTCCTGGGCCGTGCATCTTCGTGGGCCTAGCGAGCCGGCCTGGCCTAGCGAGCGTTTCGGCCGTCCGGCGCCGCGTCCGCACGACTCCCGCCGCATTGCCCTCTCAGGCTACCAACTAAGCTAGCTAGCTCGGCCGTTCTCACGTCGTACATGGCACGAAGGTTCCCTCGCAATACTCCAGTTTCCTGTCCTCTTGCGAGCGAAATGTTTGACGCAATTGGTGGTGCCTACGTATTGCAGAATTGCAGACCAGCTCTGCAGGTCGGGTCTGGTCAGACGCAATTGCTGTCTAAGTTCTTTGGGTTCCACTCAAATTGATCCTTGCAACTTCACGTGCGTGGGTGTATGTATTTTATATATATGTATGTGTATTACCGAGGTACCCAACCAGATGGAGAGTCGACTTCCCATGTATATTCAGTTATTCAGGGTCAGCATGGAATTGATACTTATCATTTTTGGCACTGACAGCCATTTGCTAGGAAACTCTTGATCGAAATTAAAGGATGACGACAACACGCAGCCTACACTTCAGTCATTATCTCAAGACCTGTTTTTTTATTGGCTTCTTGTTCTTATTGGTTTCTCAAGAAGCTAAAAGCTAATATGACCATTCAGCTTCTCTAAATGACTTCAACACTTTTCGCTTCGAGGATAAGACGGAAGGTAACGAGCGCATTACGCACCCTATGTTTCTCGCTTCCGTCTCGCGCACATATATCTCCCTCACTTTCCATCACTTACTGCTGCCTTCTTAAAATTACCCCTTTTAACCATTACTGTTTATTTTTAATTAAAAACAAACGGCTGTAGCTTATATGAACGTCTCTAAGAGAGAGGACTCCTATTTGCCGCGTACACCGTACACACATCCATGAATATGCATGCACGTACCTTTGGTCACGGCCGTAAACAAAGAAAGGAATCAAAGTCACTTCTAGCACTGTTTCGTATCGTATTTACAAAAAGCAGTATACCAATCGTATTGACAAAAATATCATTTTCGCTGTCTGGGGGCCTGACGGCACGCCCGCGAGGTGACGCGTGGCGCTGCCGCCCCTCACTAGACGGCAAGCAGCCTGCCGCCCAGGGTGCAGACGGCAGGCAAGCCTGCCGTCCAGCCCGTAGGCAACAGGTAATTAGGTTGGCTAATTAGCTGGCCTAATTACCTGCCTAATTTTGTTTCCATTTAGTGTTTGTTTGAATTTTTAAATATGCCAAATGATGCAAACGAGCTCTCGTACATGATGGAGGCTTACACGTAAATGTGCAAAATGTACCTCAGCCTACTGAACCACCGCCAGCCACTGAGCAGACAGAACGGTCTCCATACCTCCTCCGACCCAATACGCAACCTCTGAACTGACCGACGTACTCAACGGAACATGTTCGTGCGCGACGGAAGACAAGACCACGTCTGTTGGTCTGGCCATCCTCGTATAGAAAGACGGTCTGCTGTCCAAACTTTGTTTTGTATGCATTTCTGTGGTATCCAAGTCTTCCACACGACAACGTTCATAGTTGTTTTGTCGCGCTTAGGAATTGAGCTTTGTATATCGCACTACTAGAAAACAGATCATCCCTCACGGTCTTTAATTTTCCTGACGGGCCCACGTAGACCGTGAGGGATACTTTCATTTTCCTGACGGGCCCGTATAGACCGTGAGGGATATCAATTTTCCTCACGGGTCCACACATCACCGTCGCAAAAATTTATTTTCCTGTCGGACTTATTTATCACCGTGAGGTTAATTCCAGCCAACATAGCTAAAATTTCCCATTCCCCTCGTCCAGCCCGCCCGATCCCGATATTTTCGCAGCCTCCTCCGCCCCCATCGCCCCTCGCCCGCGCGCCCCCATCCGGCCTCGCCCGCCTCCGCCCCATCCGCCTGCCCCCATCGCCCCTCGCCCGCCTGCCCGCCTCCTCCGCCACATCTGCTCGCCCGCCTGCCCGCCTCCTCCACCCCATCCCCTCGCCCGCCTCCGCCCCATCCGCCTGCCCGCCTCCTCCACCCCATCCCCTCGCCCGCCTCCTCCGATCCGCCGGCCTTCGCCCGCCTCGGCCGCCGGATCTGCTCGCCCCTCTCCGGATCCACCTCGGCCCATGCCGGATCCGGCTAGATCCAGTCGCCGCCACCTCCCGGCCGCCGCGCTCACGGCGCCGCCTCCCGACCGCCGCGCTCGCGCCGCCTTCGGACGCCGCCGCCGCCCCAGGCCTCCGACCGGATCCCGCCGCCTCCACCCTCCTCCCATGTTTCCCGTGCGGCTCCCCCCATTTCTTCTGCCCTCGCTCCTCCCCTCCCTCCTCCGCCGCCGCGCAGCCCTGGGACTCGGTCCTCAGATCCGGCATGTGAGGTGAGTATGGGCTGCGGTGGTGGCGCGGGAGACTCGGTCCCGGCCGTTGGCGGCGCCTCTGAGTTCTCAGCCCCTCCCTCTCTTGGCTATAAATTGAGGCCGGTTCCTTGGTTGGAGAAGTACGACAGTGAGCTCCTCCTCCTCTCTTTCTTTGAGTTTTTGCCTGTGGTGTTTGACGACGGTGGTTCCTTGGTGCTCTCCGGCGAGGCGCTTGGCCGGCTCCTCCCCTGTGCTTGTGCGGCATTCCTCTACCTCGAGTGATTTCGAGTATCGCCGGTTTTGTGAGTAAATCAGTCACTTGTATTTGCAATCTTTGTGTGTTGTGCTAGCTTGTTGATCTTTCATACATTGTCTAGCACTGGGAGACTTAGATTGCAGTGGGATTGGATTGTTGCTCGATGATAAATGAAATCATATTCTGAGATTGGTAGATTTAATCTTTGAGCTCTAACTTGCTGTCATTAGACTCTTGCTCATATTCTGTGATTACTGTTATTTGTGAGCTTTAGGCAAATATATTGTATGTGTGTGATTTGGTTGAAGCTGTCTTTAGCTTGTAGAAATCCCACATATATGCTGCAGATCTGTTAGAAGTTATATTTTGCTATCAACTTGTTTCAGTTGCTGCAATAGACATCTTATATGTGTTTTGGGCTTGCTCTAGCTGATTCTTAACTGTGAACCGAATGCACACATGTGAAGAATATATTGTTTAAATTGATAGTGTACAGTTTAAGAGCTCAAAGATTGAATGCTAATTTGGTTTAACCAATCGATGAAAAGTTTATGATTTAGTAGCGGGACGGCCGAGATTAGTCTTGTGCAACCCTACATTTGAGAGCACAAATAATCAATTAAACTTGAGCTTATTGCTAGTCTTAATTGGTACAAGCTTTATTCTTTGACATACATATTCATGTCTAGAATGTTATCATTTCTATTATTGAATATGTGGTATACCATGGATGATATGCTCAATTCATATAGATTCATATATGCTATGTCATTTATATATGAATTGATGTCTTTGATGTGCTTATATGATTATATTGGAATTATATTTATATCTTTGCTTATACCGCAAATATTACAACATCTCCAACCCCCGGCGCCGACGCCCCCACCCTCCTCGCCAGCCCACGCTCCCGCCCTCCTCCCCTCCCATGTTTGCTCTCTAGTATCCACTGATGTTTATGAAGTTCAGTGTGCTGGTGTCTGCAGATTTGTGCTTGTGGTCTTGCTTCCTGTATTCATGTTATAGTACTGCATCTTGTATTGGTGGATTAGGTAGCTTACATTGTTTGGATCTGTGAGAATTTTATCGGTAGTCTTCTGATCAACATTTAAGCTGGAAAACTATGTTCAAAATAACAATTTGATAATTTAGGACACTAACTTGATAACATCAAATGTTCAACATATTTTATCTTTTTATATATAAATTACTTAACATTGATCTGCTCTGCTGCATTGTGAAATGTAGTTTCCAATCATTGTTTAATGATGATTCTGTTTTAACTTAGGCACCTTCTGGAATCCTTTCTCTAATTAGTTTTGTTGGCTAGCCATGTTGTTGAATTAATCATTAATTCAGTACTATGAAAGCATTCCTTTGTAGTTGTATGTGGTAACTGTTGTCTTCTGATTGTAACAATGATTTCTTTTCTGATTTAAAGAAATGAAACTTGGCAACTATTCTGTTTCTTTTCGTCTATGGTTAGTTTAGTGCTATCATGCATGTAATACAGATAATCTGATATGCAATGTTAGAGCTATTATTTGATATGCAGGTTTACATATTGTCCTTTGTTTAAGTCAATATGCAATGTTGATATGCAATGTTTAAGTCAATATGCAATGTCAATATGCAATGTTGTTACTATTTCTGTTATGTAAGCCCACTTAGCTCAGAGGTTAGAGCATCGCATTTGTAATGCGAGGGTCATCGGTTCAAATCCGATAGTCGGCTTTTTTCTATACTCCATCTAAAATGTGATACAATTGTTTCCAATTTGTATCCAATTGTTTCCTTTTTCCTGTAGTGAGAGCTTCAATTATGAGCTTCAATGTTGTAAATATTGTTTCATCAGTGACACACTTATTGTTAGTGCACCGACTTTTTTGATGAAATAGAAGATGTAGACAAGAAAAAACCAGTAACAAATGCATGTGTATCACTTTCTAGATTGCAAGAAGCTGAGAACTTTATGTATTTTTTTTTTGGCATTTGTGCCAATTTTCCTCACGGTTATTCCCGTCAGGTTAAATCAATTTTCCTCACGGGCGGTTATTCCCGTCAGGTTAAATCAATTTTCCTCACGGGCGGTTATTCCCGTCAGGTTAAATCAATTTTCCTCACGGGCGGTTATTCCCGTCAGGTTAAATCATTTTCCTCACGGGCGGTTATTCCCGTCAGGTTAAATCAATTTTCCTCACGGGCGGTTATTCCCGTCAGGTTAAATCATTTTCCTCACGGGCGGTTAACGGACCGTGAGGTTTTATTTCCCTGACGGGTGAAACCGTGAGGTTATATTTTCTTGACGGGCAACCGTCAGCCAAATTTGAATTTTCCTTTCCAGCCAGCCCTGACGGGATTTTCCTGACGGGAACCCGTGAGGGATTATTAACCTGACGGTTTTTTGTATTTTGCTGACGGTTTTTAACCGTGAGGGATGATCTGTTTTCTAGTAGTGTCGTGGCTGCACTATAGGCACCATCCAGAATGAGCTTCCATGTGAGAGTGCCCTCAGAGTCTTCCCGAAAGATGGTTGTGGTCTTGTAGAAGTTATGGCCCAAATGGCAACAAGCTCTTGGATGTGTACACATGCATATACTTGATCGGTCTATCCTGTACCATAGATATGGAGACACCTAACATGCACCATGCTTTCCAAAGGAAAGATCACCCTTTAGTTGACACCTAACATGTACCACTTGACTACCCTTTAGTTGGAACATGATGTAGTGATGATGACGATGGAATCTGATGAAAGATTGTCCAAAGGAAAATCAGACGAGAGAGAGACATTGACTCATGCAGTCTCTCGCTACAGGTACGTGTACGTGAAATATGTATGGACGTGCATCCAAATTAATCATCTCACATGCATGCTAGATTGCTAGGTAAGCAGATTAACTCTGCATATACCGTGCATCCATGCAGCTAGCTAGCTTTGGTACGTCTAAACTAATTATTATTCTCGACTACCTACAGCTAGCTAGCATCAAGATATGTACGATCAGGTTCAAAATGAAATCGACACTTGTCGATTCTACTAGTAAAGGCAGTGATTTGCTGCGAAACTGCCGATCAAAAGGATAAAGGCGACACGCATCATATACACACTTCAGCTTCAGCCATTCTCTTCAAAGAGCTGGGGCCATCTCCCTTCGACAGGTGACGACTGACGGCAGACGACTTCCGTAAACAAAAAGAAATCAATCAAACTGCTAATTCATGCTTTGCTAGATTCGAAATTTTCGCTATGGAAATCAAGTTCAAGTGCAAATTCTTCTATACCATATGATATTTAATGTGCCATACAGATGAGCAGACCTTAATTATGCCGTACGTGCAGGCTGCTGTGTGATGTTTTTCCTTTTGATCTGTAAGCAACACGGACTTTTATCTATTTGTTGTCAGGTCTGAAGATGTTTTCCTTTCCTTGGAGCTGGCAACAGTTCAAGTTCACATATGCAAGTATATGATGAACAGGTAGGACGCGCATGCGTGCACTTGTCGGTATGGAGGGTGATGGTGAGCAGTACGTTGACTGATCAACTGCATCGACATGCATGCCCCCAATCACATTCGCGTTCGTTGTCTGAATTTCTTAGAAGTTCACTGAATCTTTCACCAAACACTTCCGTCGTTTACTCGCTTATCCAAGACGGTCATCTCGTGGGGAGCATCGCATTCTGCAGAACTACTACATTCGATTTCATTACATGGTAATTTCTGCCGTGTGGAGATTTCAGTTCATTCTACTGCCGGCGACACATTACTCTTGACAGTCTTGAGTATTTAGATGATGTGACACAGTCGAGTCCGATGCAAGATTGGGGGAAAAAAGAAAGCAGACCAAAACAAAAAACTTGACTCGTGAAGTCTTTTATTTCAATTGGAGTAAACGTAACTCTGGTCTAGTCAACCAGTAGTATAATGTACGTACAATTGCTGCACAGCTGCACAAGCTAGTTCTACTCAAATTGGCCTTCACAACTTCACTTCACGTGCATGATGAAATTTACTACGTAGGTAATCACGTACATGATATATATATATATATATATATATATATATATATATATATATATATATATATATATATATATATATATATATATATATATATATATATATATATATATCTGCGTTTAAGTGAGAGTATATATGCAGCTGTGATTTAATTAAACTATATAAGCTCTAAAGCTACGATCAGGCTCAGGTCGGGATTGTACTTCACAAGAAGTTAAAAAGATCTTCTCGCTACGCCAGCAGGAAACCACCGCATGGATAAGGGGTAACGACAAAATGTTCAAAATGTTAGACAACTAACGCTTTTGCACAATTTGGCACGTCATTTTCTTAAGAGCGGCGTACATCTCCTATTTGCCGCATAAGTACAAGCAAAAGCATGCACGCACACGTACGTATGTACCTTCCCTGGAGCTAGCTAAAACATTACTCCCTCCATTCTTTTTTATTTAACTTACTAAGATCTGTATGCCAATAATTTAAAACTATGGCTATACAAAAATTATATCATTAAATTTATTATTAAAAATATTTTTGTAATATTATAATTTATAATATATTTTACTGTAAAGTTATAAAAAAGTAACAGTTAAAGTTATATCTTAAAGACCTAAAAATTAAAAACGTAAGTAAAAAATAACAGAGAGTACATCTGTAGCTGTTACAACTTTGATCCAGGAAAAACGCACACATCGCAAATAAACTGAGAGAACACGGAAGAAATTTCTGAATTTCTTTTTTCTCTTATTTGCTCCCTCTCTTTCTTTGCTTTTCTTCTCTTTTTTCTTTGCTTACAGAACTAGGTAAAAGCCTCCTGAATATATAGGCTAATACTCTTATACGCGTATTCCGATTCGGACTTCAAGTTGGACTTAACTTCAACTTGAGTTATACTCGAAAACGGACTCTACTGCGACATGGACTCTAAGTCAAGATTAATTCTAACAATATCCCCTCAATCTTGACTTTCTAACTTTTTTCCACCTTACTTGAGTTTGGACGGTGACACATCTTTCTCAAACGTCCCTGACTCAACTCATCATCAGAGCACAGTTGATTCATCATCGCTGAGCGCTTCAGTAACAAACGCTTTCTTTATCTTCAGCTTGGGACATTCTGAAGCAAAGTGCTCATAATCGTTACAATTATAACACCTCATTTTTGCCTTATCAAACCTCCGATTTTGACGGCCTTGGCTACCACTCCTAGAAGTGTTCTTGCCTTCACGCTTCGATGATCGGATCTCCCACTCAGCACGGGTCAACAAGAGTTGTCCATCGCCTTTGTTACTATTGTCATGGATGCTTTCCTCATATGCCTTAAGACGATCGATGACCTCCTCCATGGTCATTGTCTTTAGGTCTCCAAATTGCTCTATGACCGAAGCAATCGGAAGAAACTGTGAGGGAACAGCACGAAGAAATTTCTTTACCACGTATAACTCTTTCACCTTCTCGCCAAGGGCCCGAATCTTGTTGACGATGACCATCAACTGGATGGCGAAGTCATTGATTGACTCCATTTCCTTCATACGTAGCACCTCGAACTTGGTCTTAAGAGTTTATACCTTTGCTTCCTTCACACGATCTGTGCCAATATGCATCGTCTTCAACGCCTCCCACGCGGCTTTGGCCGTTTCCTTTTTGGCCAGTAAGAAGAGCATCTCCTCTTGTTCAAACCTTGCATAAATACTATTTGCATATATTTCCCTACGACTTATTGAGTACTTTATGTACTCACAGATTTATGCCATCTATTGAGCAGTCATCGAAGAAGACTCAGGGAACACCAAATTCTACGAGGAGTACTTCGAGGCTTATGCGAACTAGGGTGTGTTCTCCACTCGATTGTCTATGGGCATATCAGATGGCTACCACAAGAGTTTCTTCCACCATAAGTTTATTTTCTGTCGTTAAGCTCTGCGTGGCAATAATTGTAAAACCTTGACCATAAGGTCTGTTATTACTATTTAATTAAATTTATTTATTCTTAGCTGTTTCGTTGTATGGATATGATTTCATTAATGTTGATATTGTGTAAACTAGGTACTGATTTTGGGACTAATTTAAAATACACATATCATTTGGATTTGCATATCCGAATCCCGATACATTATTATTTATTTTCATTTAAAAATAATTAATCATAGCTAATATAAAAAGAACCTAAATGAACAAAGGTAGTTCCCCCGCGTGGATGCGTTCCTTAACTTTATATCTTTCTTCCAAGTACAGACGCAGTAGATCATGAAAGGATCTTTATATCTTTCTTCCAAGTACAGACGCAGTAGATCATGAAAGGATGATGACGGGATACCAGGTCAGCCAATTCCTTAACCCAATTAATAAGTGAGATAGCTTTTTTCTTTACGGGACAAGTCGTGTCACCTGTACGTATCAAGACTCAAGATGGTCGGGTGACCAAACCCTAAAAACTAGTATGAAGACGACAAATAATTTGGTACACATTCTCGTTCAGAGCCTGAAGAATATTCACCGATCGTTAGTTTCTGTGCATTTCCACAGGCAAGAACCGATGCTACGTCGTCGCAGCGTCAGCATCCAGTAGGAACGATATAGCCGTACTATTACGGTGCTAGACTTTGCGACGACCCAGCCTATGTAGCTAGTCCGATCCATGCATGGTTGACTCGCCGTTTGGCGACGTACGTACGTATGTCGTCGTAGTTGGAAGCAAACTTCATTTAGCTGCTTCATAATTGCAATTGCAATCGAGTCGTATCGAAGAAACCCATGCGCGCGATGAAATTTCCATACGGTTGCGCGGCAGATCGCACAAACTGGAGAGTCTTTTTCCCTTATTTTGGAAAATTGAAGCTCGATTTTGCTGACATAAGTTGGTTTATAGCTAAAATTATATTATAGCTAGTTAAAATTACACTATACCTGATGATAGTTTATTTGACGTAACTAAAATTAAAAAATTTAAACATAGAAAAAAAACAGATTAGCTCATCACAACCATGTAAATGAATACGAAAAAAACCGATAAAAAAGCTAAAAAAAAGTCAAAAAGCTAAAAAAACAAAATTTAGAAATAATAAAAAGTAAATCAAAAGTCAAAAGGAAATGAACGAATCTTAACTTTGCGTCACATGTATGTTGTAACGCACGTACCGTGTCTAAATTAACTTAACCAGTCTCCCGCGTTCCTTTATTTTCTTTCCTTTCGTCTGTCTTTTGAAGGTACGGCTACAGTTCCTATCGAGTTATTGGACATGTCCTTTTCAATCGCGTCTTACAGTTTTTATGAATAATGCAAATATTTATGTAAACGAATCAGATACTAATAAATTAATAAATTATTTAAAAAAATTATCCAATAAGTTATTTTAAAATAATAATAATAAAGAAATTATTTTGTTTATTTATTTAAAAGAAGTAAAGAACTCGGACATCAGTTCCATCGTGAACTACTGACCTGTTATTTTTCTTTATGGGACGACAAGCCGCGTGTCATTTTCGTGTAGCTGGTTAAGAAGTTACACCGCTTTTCCTTTCTGTGGACTAAACGTTCGTGTCAACAAGGAGCGAGCGGTCCCTCGAGTAAAAAGAAAAAAAAATCAAGGAGCGAGCGGATAGGATCACATCATTTATTTCTTGGATCGAGTTAGTTTATATGTACTCCTGTATGTAAAAAACTGGAAATAAATATATAAGTTTTGCCGTTACTAGTAAATGTTACGGTGTGGAAGTACTTTAGATGATACGTCTTGCATTTTCCTGTGGCAGATTAAATAATTTTGTGTACACTAGTTATCATACTTTTAAAATTTTGACTACGTGCATTCTAAAACAATATCTATAAGAAAAAAAAACAAAGAGTAGTTTTTATGCATTAACATAAAGAAGCATATATATATGCCGCAACATGGTGGGAGATAGTGCCTATTCAAGATAGAACGTCGTATACTATGAAGCTATATATATATATAGATTGATCACATGAAAATAATATCACTAAATTTATCTTAAAAATTATTTGTGTATTATGTAATTTTGATTAATTTACTAGCATATTATTTTTAAAAACCACGGCCAAAGTCTTGTACCGGGAGACTATGAAAAGTTAGAATTAAATGACCTATGTGTATTGACGGAAGAAGCAGTTCAATTTTGAATCGGAGACTACTTGTAGTATTTTGTTCTAAAAAAATACTACTTGTAGCATTCTTTAAAAAAAAGAAATACTGGTACTAGCTGTATGCCATGCACCTTCCATATGGATACCTCGCAGAAATCGCTTAGTATATACTACCTGGTACGCACGTGAGAGTTTTTGGTTGAAATGACAGAATATATTTGATGTGTGATTAGTAAAAATAATATTTGTTATGTAAAATTTATAAAAATAACGTCTCCATCATACGATCACCACGCAGGAATAAGAGACAGCTGACACGTAAACAATGCCATACAGTGACGTACAACCATCGCCATGTGGATACTGTAGCAACATATAATTTTCACCAAAATTCATTTAAGTATATTTTTCTAAGGATTTTTAAATATGGAAAAAAAAGCTTTAAAAATTATAATTTTTTTGTGGAATCTCCCGACATAGTGTACTTGCTTGTGTAATCTTTGCATAATTATATCTATTCTAAATTTTCCTCAAAAATTCATTTGATATACTGGTTATAAGAATTTCTTAATATAGAAAATAAGATCCAAACATTATAAATTTGTTTTTGAATGCTCCTTACACTGTAGACTTAATTGTGTAATTATTTTAGAATTTTATATATTCTGAAATAGTCATTTTTACACAGTAGCTCCTACTCTAGTTTGTTTGCCATCATTCTTTAGAAATTGACTATTTCAAAACATATAAAATTCTAGAAAAATTACATAATTAAGTAAACTGTGTAAGGAGCCGTAAAAAAATCCTTAATATTTGGACATCATTTTCTATATTAAAAAAGTTCTACAAATAGTATACTTGAATAAATGTTTGAGAAAAATTCAGAATAGATAAAATTATGAAAAAAATTACACAAAAAAGTACATTGTGACAAGAGACTCCACAAAAATATTTATAATTTTCTAAGCATATTTTCTATATTGAAAAATTCCTAAAAAAATTAAATTGATTTTCCTGAAAATTGCTATAGTGTTGCTACAGTGACATCACACAGTGGTCCTGTGTGCTACAGTGCGACTACAGTGTCCCCCGCATAGTTGCCGTGTGGTTTTGGCTAATCCACACAGCCGCCGTACGGTATTGCTTATGTGTCATCCGCCTGTCACTCCACACGATGACCGTGAGGTGGAGACGCTATTTTTGTAAATTCGACACGACGAGTACCATGTTTGCTAATAGCGCATTAAATACTGCCATTTCGGCCGAAGATTCCACACGTGATGGTTAGTAGTAGCCAGGATACGTCGACAACCTGCGTGTGACATGTATTTTAATTTCAGACTGAACAAAGGTGTTGACACTTTTTCCTTTTGCCTTTGATTTTTGGCTTTTAACTTCTTCGAAAATTGAAATAAATATGGTGGTTTTTAATGTGGATTTTCCAAACGGTCTCCCGAGTTCAAAATCGTGTGTATCATCCTCGATGGCGTCTTTATCATCTGCTGTCATCTCAAAAAGCACCGGCAAAAGTCATCGGCTCTAACAAAAAGCTATAAATCACAGTTGGAAAAGAACAGAGCCGTCAACGAGGTGGCCGGGATTTCATTTCCTGGAAGGGATTTTACTGGGCGTGGGCCTCACGGTGAGCCTCCCATCAGCCGTTGATCAAGGCGAGATCAACAGCTGATCCCCATACACCTGTTTTTCCGGTTTTCCTTGCGAATGTCAGAGCAGCAACCACTAGCGTTCAGAGATGGCTCTCGGAGGTGTCGCGCCGCCACGCATACCCCCGAACAGTCGGAGTAGCACCGAGCGACGAGCACGTAGGAGGGATTGAAATGAACGTGGGAACCTGTCGTCCGCGCCGCCAAACTTGCTGCGCCTTTTTTTATTTCAGTTCCCACCAAGTTTACTTAACAGCAAATTAACCTTAAGCCTTGCTTTGCTGTTTGTGCACCGTCGGCGTAGCCCACCAGCGGAGCTACGCGGCCACATTACCGTCGTGCTCAATGGCAGCCGCAGAGTTAAAAAAAATTAGATGTTGATATATATCAGCTATATATTTTCTTTCTAACTGTCATCTAAATTTATAACCATTAAATTAGAAATCAAACAGCCACGAATTCTTCCTCTCTTTCAAAAATTCTCTCCCTCTAAGAAAAAGACCGTTGGATTTCTAATCCAGTGGTCCTAAATTTGAATGATGTTAAAAAGGAGATATCCTGATAATATCTAGGCACACCGAAAAATTATCACAAAAGCGTATGATTGATATTTTTCTACGGTTTAGACAGTGCCACATTGATAAAATAGGATGTTAATTTTTTTACAAAATCTAAATAAAGTACAAGGAATAAAAATTTACGTCAAATTCCTGTATGTTTCAAGTAATTAAGCTTTTGGGTTGCTCCAACCTTCGTCGTCGTTTCCCACGACCAACAAGCCGTCTTAGCTATATAACCCAACGTGGAGTTTGTTCCAATCCCACGCCCTCGTTGCCATCAAGCTCCGCTTGCAAACATCAATCTGCGAGACCCTAACGACAATCCCGACATTGCAATCTGCTTGCTCGCCGTGATTCTTTGATTCTCTCCAGGTTTTTTCTCCGTCTTGCTTTCTTTGCTGTTCCTCTGCTTCCGTACGTACGTCCTGCGTTCCTGCCGGCGATGGAGTGCGCCGACTTCCTCATCGTCGCCGGGCGGACGAGGGAGCCGTGGGGGGCAGCGAAGCAATGGCGTAAGGCGATGAACGTCATCCGGACGTACCACAGGCTGAAGCGCCTAAGCTTCCTCTCCACCGGCATCCTGCGCCGGAGCCCCTCCTACGTCGCCGTCAAGATCCACGAGAGTGACTCCGACACCGACTCTGGCAATTGCTGCAGCACGTCCACGGCCGCAGCAGCATTCTCTGTCGCCGCCGACGACGAGTCCTTCAAGTGCCTGGTCAAGGACAAACGCGAGGACTGCTTCCACCGGCTCGGCGGTGGGGCCGGCATTGCCACCGCGCTGGCGTCGGACGGGGGGACCGGCATCCGTGGCGACGGCGGCGACGTGCGCTGGCGCCAGGAGAGGTTCGGCGGGAACACTTACCCGAAGCCCAAGCCCAAGAGCTTCTGGAGCCACGTCTGGGACGCCCTCAGCGATGTCTTCCTCATCGTGCTCCTCATCTGCGCCGTCGTCTCCCTCAGCTTCGGAATCAAGGAGCACGGCCTCAAGGACGGGTGGTACGACGGCGTCAGCATCTTCCTCGCCGTGTTCCTCGTCGCGGCCGTGTCCGCGGTCAGCAACCACGGCCAGGCCAAGCGGTTCGACAAGCTGGCCAGCAAATCCGACAACATCGCCGTCACCGTCATCCGCGCCGCCCGGAGGCAGGAGGTCTCCATATTCGACATCGTCGTCGGCGACGTGGTCGTGCTTAAGATCGGCGACGTCGTGCCGGCCGACGGGGTGTTCCTGGAGGGCCATGCGCTGCAGGTGGACGAGTCGAGCATGACCGGCGAGCCCCACCCGATCGAGGTGGACGCCGAGAAGAACCCCTTCCTCGCCTCCAGAGCCAAGGTCGTCGATGGTTTCGGCCGCATGCTCGTCACCGCCGTCGGGACGGACACCGCGTGGGGCGAGATGATGAGCAGCATCACCCGGGAGAACACCGATCCGACGCCGCTCCAGGAGCGTCTCGAGGGGCTCACCTCCAGCATCGGCAAGATCGGCATCGCCGTCTCGGTGCTCGTCTTCATCGTGCTCACCGCGCGCCACTTCACCGGCAGCACCAAGGATGACCAGGGCAAGCCGCTGTTCGACAAGGACCACGTCACCTTCAACGCCGTGTTCAGTGCGCTCGTCGGAATATTCCAGCAGGCCGTGACCATCATTGTCGTCGCCATCCCCGAGGGCCTCCCGCTCACGGTGACCCTGACGCTCGCGTTTTCCATGAAGCGGATGGTGAAGGAGCACGCGCTCGTGCGCCGGCTGTCAGCATGCGAGACGATGGGCTCGGTCACGGCAATCTGCACCGACAAGACCGGAACGCTCACGCTGAACCAGATGAAGGTGACAGAGTTCTGGGTCGGCACCAACCAGCCAAAAGGCGTTGCGGCGCACTCCGGCACAGTTGTCAGCCTGCTGTGCCAGGGAGCTGCGCTCAATACCACTGGAAGCGTGTACAAGCCGGATAATGTGTCGCCGCCGGAGATATCCGGCAGCCCAACGGAGAAGGCGCTGTTGTCGTGGGCCGTGGCAGAGCTCGACATGGACATCGATACGCTGAAGAGGAGCTGCGAAGTGATGCACGTCGAGGCGTTCAACTCCGACAAGAAGCGCAGCGGTGTGATGATCAGGGACAACGCCACCGGCGCGGTGATCGCGCACTGGAAAGGCGCGGCGGAGATGATCTTGGCAAACTGCTCAATGTACGTCGGTACAGACGGAGTGGCGAGCGAGCTCAACGTCGAGCAGAGGAAGAATCTTGAGAGGGTCATCAACGACATGGCGGTGACCAGCCTCCGGTGCATCGCCTTCGCGTACAAGCAAGTCAATGGTGAGCAATCAACGATCGATGACGAGGGGTTGACATTGTTGGGCATCGTCGGCTTGAAAGACCTGTGCCGGCTAGAGGTCAAGACCGCCATTGAAGCCTGCACGAAGGCAGGCGTCGCCGTCAAGATGGTCACCGGCGACAATATGCTCACGGCCCGCGCCATCGCCAAGGAGTGTGGCATCATCTCCCGCAACGACCCCAATGGCATCATCATCGAGGGGCACGAGTTCCGCGCAATGTCGCCAGAGCAGCAGCTCGAGATCGTGGACAAAATCCGCGTCATGGCGCGGTCCCTGCCCCTGGACAAGCTAGTGCTAGTGCAGCGGCTGAAACAGAAGGGCCACGTGGTGGCCGTCACCGGCGACGGTACCAACGACGCGCCGGCGCTCAAGGAAGCCGATGTGGGCCTGTCCATGGGCATCCAGGGCTCTGAGGTCGCCAAGGAGAGCTCCGACATCATCATCCTCAATGACAACTTTGACACAGTGGTAACGGCCACCCGCTGGGGCCGCTGCGTCTACAACAACATACAGAAGTTCATCCAGTTCCAGCTCACCGTCAACGTCGCCGCGCTCGTCATCAACTTCGTCTCGGCGATCACTGCCGGCAAGATGCCTCTGACTACCGTGCAGCTACTATGGGTGAACCTGATCATGGACACCATGGGCGCGCTGGCGCTGGCGACGGGCACACCCACCATGGCGCTCATGCAATGTCAGCCCATCGCCCGCACGGCGCCGCTCATTAGCAACGCTATGTGGCGCAACCTCATCGCGCAGGCGGCGTTCCAGGTCGCCGTGCTCCTGGCTCTCCAGTACCACGGCCGCGACACCTTCGGCATCGACGAGAAGGCAAACGGCACGATGATCTTCAACGCGTTTGTGCTCTGCCAGGTGTTCAACGAGTTCAACGCGCGGGAGATAGAGAAGAAGAACGTCTTCGCCGGGGTGCTCCAGAACCGGATGTTCCTCACCATCATCGCGGTGACGCTCGTCCTGCAGGTGGTGATGGTGGAGGTGCTGACGAGGTTCGCTGGCACGAAGAGGCTCGGCTTGGGGCAATGGGGTGCCTGCATCGCCATCGCTGCCATGTCGTGGCCGATTGGATGGGCCGTCAAGTTCATTCCCGTGCCGGAGCAACCAGTCCATGAGATCTTGACAAGGAGAAAGTTCTTTTAGGTATCAGGATCAACTTTTTGTAAGTAATAACATTGCACTATTCATATATCACATAAGCGTAGGTGATTCTTTGGTACATTGGTTTTCAGAAATTAAATCAAATTATACCTTTTTTGCTTCATCAGTATTGCACTAGTTACCATTTTGGCACTGATTTACTTGAGATTGTGATACAGAATTTCGAACCGAAAAGATGTGAAAGCAACTTAGGACTGCAAGTACGTGACCAAGGCTAGTTACTGTAGAGAAGCCAAAAGCTGAAAAAGAACAAGGCCATACTTTACCAGCATGACACCTGAATCTAAGCCTGAATGCAATGCTCATGCAATGGGCTAGAATGCGTTTATTTGACAATCGGTATCGGAATCCAGAAGCAAGAACCCACATTGGTTGCAAGTCTGACTCAGTCATAAGATAATGTTTGTCCCAAGTGTTCGGCAGGACCAGGGCATCAGGTTTGAACTCTGGAAAGAGATCAACACAATGTTCATGAATGTTTACTCTGGTTGGGCTTCCTTGACTGAAAATCCAGCTATTAGTGACAGGAAATTGTTTGTTACAGATGTCCAGCACAAGGATCAGGTCATATTTAGGTTTGCAAATCTGAAATAAGCTTAGACAAAGTTTTTGAATGTTTCTTTCACAAAATTGCTTTACAGTCTGATTGGGTTTTTGCTTTTACTTGTACCACATTGCATAGATCCTGTGTAGTATCGATATGGTTGAGAATGGCTCTTCAAAATTTCGCCCCCCAACCCCCAAGTATTAATAACTCTATACAACAAAAACACAAACTCACAAGCCCACCAAAACCAAGAGCCAAGAATCACAAAGATCGCTCAAGATTTCTGTCTCAACTAGTCTAACCATCGGCCTAGAAGCAATCCGACTGCACCGGTATGAACGTGGGCTGGTCTGATCGCTAACAGTGCAAACCGCACTGCACATGACCCAAGAAATAAGGTAACTTTTAAACCACTGATACAAATATAGTGAAACTTGGTGCAAGCCCTCCCTAGAATGTCATAAATCTATTCTAATCATGGATCATAAAGATCAATGTCAAAATTCTGATCTCTATCCAAAACAAGTAGTGTTGCACCAAAATCGAGCAAAATAGTGAAACCTCAATCTGCTCTTGCTTGTGAGTCCTTGATGATCTACATGACTTTAGATGGGTTCTCACATGTTATAGCAAACTAGATCACAACACGAATTTAAGCTAAATCACTCAAAATAGCAAAACACCAAAATCACTTCTTTCTTGAGAAAAATCGGGCAAACTCAAAAACTTTTGCTAGATTATGCCTAGATAAATGGGATCTGATCTCTAAGAGATACCTCTACTTTTTACACATCCTTGGCACTAGAAAAGATCAAGAAGAGAGAAAACAAACAAGAAAGCAAAGCAAATCAAAAACATGAGGATGAATCGTTGGTATAATTCACTTAAGCAAACTTTGGATGTTCATTTAGCTTAGAAATATTTTACAGCCACTCTCTCAAGATGACAGAGCTTTAAACTTAGAGCACACACATAAGGCTCCACACAAAGGAAACACTAATCTCTATCTCTCAAGTGTTATATCTCTCTTCACACACAAGAGCTTATATAGTGCAGTCTCTCACCTCTCATCAAACCTTGACACCATCAACACTTAGTGGACACAACCAATTTCAAATGGGAAAACCAGATAAACCACATACAAAAAAGTTTTACATTTCACACAATTGCACACTTTCCAAAGCATGACTTCCACATGGCTCCAATAGCACGATAAGACACTTTATCCTCAAAGATGTGACCAAAATCACTTAGAACAACGCTGCGGTTTTACAAATCATCACTCCACCCAGTATTGGACAATTTTCTCAATTACCACCCATTGTTCATCATAAAGATGTGATACCCAATGCCTCATCGCCAAGATCATATGCCAATTTCGAGGCCATAACCACTTGAAATGCTTAAGTCCTATGACACACCACACCACATCATAGAGTTTGTGATGTCCAATTACTTGCCACCAAGATCGTGCATCTACTTCGAAAACTGTCACCACTTGAAACGCATAAGTCCTATTGACACACCACATGCATGCACTCATCTCACCATGATTCTTGTCTTTCTCCCATGCTTCTTCGTTGAGATGATGCTCCATCTGGATTTATGCAACACATTGTGGTCGTAGAGCCCCTTCCATAGCCTTGGTTTTGCCGTTGGCCGCAACAATCATCAAAGCATCTGTACATCAAAGAACAAGTAAGCAATCTAAACACAAATGATATGCACTTAATTCTCATTAGTAAATCAAATGCATGTGTAGGATCAACGATAACTGACTAGAGGGGGGTGAATAGGAGGTTTTTAAAATTTCTTGCCTCTAAATTAATTCTTTGCAATTTAATATGACAAGAGTATAATGCACTAGAGACTTACACAATTCTAGACAAGTTGAGAATCTACAAAAGCACTAGTACAAACAAAAGATCACAAGAAAATTAATAGACAAGTGCTAAAAGGAGACAAGAGAGAAACAAGTACACTCGATGTTTTACCGTGGTGTTCGAAAACTTGCCGATTTTCCCTAGTCCATGTTGAGGTTAGCCCAACTGAATTGGACCGGCTCCATAAATTAAGCCTTCCACCTCAAATCACTAGTGGTAGCTCTTCCCCTCTCTGGGTAGGTGAGCTCCAACCTTTACACTTGCCGAGTCAACTCACAAGCTTCTTGAGATGTTCACCTACCCGGCAAGTGTAGTAAATGAGGTGTGGAGTGAATACTCAATACTCAAAGATGTTCAATGGGGTCTCTTTTTACTGTCCTTGAGCAGTGGTACTGGTATTTACAACCGTACCAACCAAATCTAGCCGTTAGAGACAAATTACAGAAAAATTCAGGGCGAGCGGAAGTACTGTAGGCCAAAGGCCGGTACTTCCGCTCGGGCTCAAGTGTGATAGTAACGGCTATGTCAGAGCTTCTGAACTAACCGTTCAAAGTTGGAGTGGAACTACCGCTGTTATAAATCCAGTACTTCCGTTTTGCGGTAGTTCCGGGAAGTCGACGCGTTACTACCGCTTGGACCGGAACAAAAAGTTGGCACTCTCTGGAAAAAAGGTTCTGCCCTTGCCTTCGGAGCTTCCGTGCTCTGGAAGTACCGTTTCGGACAATGGAACTACCGCTCGAATGGTACTTCCGATGTTGAAACTCTGGTACTTCCGGATTTCGCAGACTCTAAAATCTCCCAGAGGGTGCTATCTGGAAAAAAAAGGCTCCGGTCAGATAGCCGGAGCTTCCAGCAAGCGGAAGTACTGCGATTTACACGTCGGTACTTCCGGTTGCCCGGACAGGGCACGGAGCACTCCCGGGGGTGCTCTCTGGAAAAAAGGTTCCGCTCGGTTTTTCGAAGCTTCCGGACGTCGGAAGTACCGCTCAAGCCTACGGAACTTCCGCTCTGCGGTAGTTCCACCGTTAAAACTCCGGTACTTCCATTTTTCCAGACATAGCACAGATTTATCTTTTAAAATTGATTTTCAAAGAATGCATGATCCTAATTTGATCCAAATGGCACAAGAATTTTGCTATCAAGCTACTTGCCATGATCCCTCTGTATGGTACGACATTTAGCCTATAATCTGGTATTTCACCCTTTCTCCTAAGATCGGTAAAAATAAAAAGAGAGTCCTAGTCTAATTATACCTTTGCCTTGAGCCACTTTTGATCTTCACATTGATTCTTAACATGTGTCTTGTGATCCACTTAAGGACTTAACCTTTTAAACACTCATCAAACACGTTAGCCCCATATTCATATAAATTCATTAATTACCAAAACCATTTTTAGGAGCCTAGATGCTTTCAATCTCCTCCTTTTTGGTGATTGATGACAACACAAGTTTTATGTGGGAAATAAAGTTTTGAATATACCACTTGTTTGGACAACTAGTCATATATTCCATTGTGACTTTAAACTATAATAATTCTTGCAATAAATTTTACTTGAGCTATTTAGTTAATTATTTCTTTTTAAAGTCAAGAAAGGGAAAAACTCCCCCTAAACATGTGAATATATATAAAAAATCATTTCATCACAAAGTCAAATACTCATCACATATATGGAATGACCTCCACATGGTCTCACACCCTGGTTTGTGAACATGCTTACATTTTGTTGAATTCCCGTATTGAACTTTTTGACAATTTTGCAGCGTGTGGGTTGCTTCCTATCTTCTTTGCAAGTTCTCATCTTGTCATTTTCTAGTCATTAATTAAACCTTGCTTTGCTCGATCTTTCTTCTGTTGTTAGACCAGCCAAAATTCACTTGAATAATTCAGTTTAATCATCCTTTTCCAGCTTTTCTAGCAAGTTCATCAGAATGAGTCCAAGGCTACCACATTTTTAAAGTTTAGGGAAGAATTTAAAATGCATCGTATTTTATAACCTTTTGACACGAGTGGGGAGGGTGAAGGTGAACTATGCTAGGTCAAAAGTAAGGGAAAATTTTGTTATTGCCACTCAAAATGTATGCAATATCATTTCTGCTATGGAAAACTTGCTCATTTTGTTTTTGCCATAAAAAATTTGTTTTATATATTGCTTTTGGCATTTCTGTCAGTCCTCTTAGTAGTCAAACTAACAGAATAACCAAAAGACCAGGGGCCCCTAACCTGGTCCATAGTTAGAGTCTAAGAGAAGAGGGACATATAAGAGGACTTAGCCCTCAGCACAAGGGAGGAAGAAGAGAGATGCCTCTGGCTAGACAGCCAGTGGCAAAAAAATGGCAAGACTTGAGGGACGGGCCAAATGAAATACCCACAATGAGGTGAGGATAGCGGTGGTGATGATTTGGGGAGAAGAGCGTCAGGGTGACATCAACAGAGAGATGGGTGGCGGGGCAGCATAGGTGACCATAGCAGCGATGTTACGAGGGGCTAGAGTAGCATGGGAGCATGTCAAAATGTGGAGGAGTAAGAGGGAATGCTTAGGTTCAAGTGAGTCAGAAGGAGACTCATCAATGGTGATCAGCGGATGTGGCAAACCTTGACTGATGACAAGGAAGAAGATGGTCAATTTAGTCCACTCAGAACATGAAGAATCAAATCAACTTGGGTGAAATGGGTTGTGAGGGGTGGAACATGATATGATGCTGATGGATTTTTGGAACACTCACCGAGGTGATGGGAACATGATAGAGGTACTCGGTTGGAGCTCAGACAGCAATGGTGGCGGCGTTTGAGCTCTACTTTGGCTGCAATCTCGCCGTCTCTTCTTTGCTTCCTCAGCTTCTGCTCCTAGTCCTTTCCTACTAACTTCATTAAGCACGACAACACCACCATTGCTATAGTTGGATGGCACAACACTGTCACAGACACGTTCGATTGCAACACTTCGTCCTTGCCCACTAGGTCCACCGAGGATGATGCACCACCATGGCTATAGCTAGAGAGCACAACCACCATCATGGATGCATTTGGCTGCTGCACCTTGTCCTTGCTGTGGCTCATCTACTGACTTGGTCATCGTTTTTTCCCCATGTGAGACAAGAGAGGCAAATAGAAATGGAGGGTTGATAGTTGGCCCACAAGCTGACAAGGGTATTGAACATCTTTTGGGAAAGAGCTAACAAGTAAATATCAGTCAACTAATCTATTTAACAGTCAAAGTGACAGATACTAACGGTGTTAGTGATATGCCCTAGAGGCAATCATGGAAATGATTGTATCACTTCTATTTTTATGATATTTTGAATAATATGTTATTTTGTCTCTTGAATAAATGTCTTTTGTATTGATCAACAAGTATGTGATTTGTTCGTTGAACTCTTTATTCATGTTTTGATGTTATTCTAAATTATCCTTGATCTTATATTATTATATGGGACAATTATAATTTACATATCAGCATATGTATTGATTGATGATCATGTTTCATAAATCATAGATATGAAATATCAAATCAATAATGTAAACATATGTTAGAGAACATGGTGTTGGATTGACCTACCATGAGATACTGCAGGAATGGTTATGTTCATAAGTGTAATCAGTTGGTCTCATACATAATGTATGTAGAATCCTTAGACCCAATATCATCATAGTTTTTTACATGCGTAATAGTTTACTTAGGGATTACCAAACACTACTTCGTAATTGAGTTGTCATAAAGATAACTTTTGGGTTTACTATGAAACATGCAGAGAAATATGAGCGATCAAGATAGAATTTGCCCCTCCTATATAATGAAATATATATCTCTGGGCCCCTTGATGTGGTTAGATTAAGCAAGTGTATGGCCATGCCGAATGTGGTTGAGGAGTCACTTACAACTGAGTAATCTGCTACAGGATCGAGTGGAAGATCGAGCTATCAAAGAATGGCATGCTTTTTACCTTGAGTTCGATCTGGTATCATGAGGCAAACGTGTTGGTACATAAGTACTATATAGGTTCATCTGATATGATCTTTATGTATATTTGAGAGTCATTATGTCTTGCTACAGACCGTTATTGACTTATGGACCAGAAAGGAGTTTTCGACCCATGGCTAAATATATAGGAACCTATAGGGTCACACATTAATGGGTCGGAATGATAAGGGTCCAGTTGGAGATTCTCCGAGTGGAATTCTATCTCTACTCGTATTAGATAAAGATATAGCCTGAGGCTTTTCGAGTTAGATACAATATATGATCATATCGGATAAGGATTCAATTGGAGGCTATATAAAGAGAGTTGTGGGCCTGAGGGAGGGATACCATGACACACTCATCGAAACCCTAATCACCACCTCTCATAACATCTATCGTGCGCATTGGTGCTAGCACACCAATGCACGATGTTCTATCTGTGGACGTGTGCACCTCAATAGAGGCACTGCTGTGACTGCGGCGCTCATCAGGATGATGTCGAGGAGATGATTTGCTAGAGGACAGTTGACTACTTCCACTACACCACAAGCTCTTCGTTGAACTGATCGCTTCAACTCTACTTCTGCTACACTGCGCATTTAGTGGTAACGATCTATGATCTCTTACTCATACGACTTCGTGGTTTACACGGTAGAAAATTTTGATTTGCACTAGTGTACTCTACCTGTATCCCAACAAACAGAAATGGCAAAAGTAAGATGTAGCACAAATTTTCGTTTGCAAAAATGAATGTAGCAAGTTTTTGATGACAAATGATATTGCATACATTTTGAGTGGCAAGAAAAAATTTCCCAACAAGTAATCTAGATGCAGTAGAAATGAATTATATAATATGCAGACTCTACAATGGTGTTACAAACTTATAGCTAAAAAGAAGAGCAGGTTTACAGTCCATGTTGATCTAGGCCTACTGAACTAGTCTAAACAGGAAACTAACTCAAGTCTTGTAACCAGACATAAATCATGTGAAAGTTTAAGTACTTGACTTTTCAACTGTTGTTGTATTGATGGGAACCAAGTCCATCCCTAATGCACCAACCGCTGTCAGGAAAGAGGTGTATACAACAACAAAGGAAAATGGTTTCCACATAGGCCTAAAATAACCTTGGAAATTCGAACTGCAAGTACAAAGATACACGACACAAACGATCAACTAAAACCATACCTGGTATTGTAGGTGAAACAACAATCCATAGACATCAGCCCATAGCAAACCCTGACCACAGTTCACAATTCGAACCGATAAAAAACATGACAAAGACCCATTAGCTGCTTATTACCAATATCATTATACAAGATGGTCAGAAGTCTAAACATGTTATGGAGGAATTTCACATGACCATTTGATCTGAATTAAGAATCACTGGATCAGTTGAATCAGTGTATGGCAACCACAATACAAAAAGGTCTAGCAACAATTCTTTTGGGTTACACCTGATGGCTTTTAGCTACAACTAATATCTTTTGTGTATGCTTTTCAAGACAGTAGCGGATGACAAAAATGCTATTGTGGACATCACACACGGTTTTAAGCTCAGGAAGCCATTTAGAGAATCTGTTTTAAGGAACTGCCACATTGTAAGTTTAAGTTCCGTTAAGTTGGTTTTGGTGATAATGACAAATCTAACTATGAGACAAACTTGTTTATTGATTATGATATTGCATAGTCTCATTTGGATGAAAAGGTAAAAAATCATAAGAAGTATGCATTTAACATCACATTCTTATAGCTTATTGCATTCCATGGATCCAAATTATAGATTGAACTTTAACAAATAGTCTAACTTGAATATATGCATATGTCTTTATTATATATTCTTATATGCACACATTTAGAGGGAGTTCACTCTATGTTTTGTGGTTTCATTAGTATTGATCCATGTTCCTTTTTTCACATATAAGGATCTTTACGATTGAAACGTATTGTTTTAGTGTATATAACTTGTGTAGTTCATATATATTCTTGATTGATTTAATCTTAGTCAATTGTAATCAAGTTGTCATCTAGTTCCTTCATTATGTATTAATGGTTAGATGATTAATAATAACTAGATGTGTAAGCTTTGCTAGCAATTAATCTCAAAGACAAACACTTCCATTCAAATGAGTTAATTGCTTTGAAAGCTTATACTTGAGTATACAAGTGTTATGCACATGTTGTATACTCACAAATCAATCTTTTGTCTAAACTTATACTAGAGTATACAAGGAAAGATTATTGAATCTAGTCCCTCCATTATGAGTCAATGATGAAGTTTTGGTAATTAATGGCAATTGATTTGTGGACTAACATTTTCCGTGAGTTAGATGAATAGATTAGGTTTCACAAATGAGGATGACTTGGGATGATTTCATATGTTGAAGATCATCAAGTCAAGATGCGGGATAGAAGATAGCTTCGTGAGTTGAAGGCCAACAAGAAGAGAATGCATCATGAGTTGATACATGTTCAAGAGAAGATAATCAAGTCAAGAGAAGACCCATCATATGTTGATGGAGTTCAAGTGAAGGATGCATTATGAGTTGATGCATATCAAGACAATGACCCAGACTTGAAGTGAATATGTGCATCATCAAGCTTCAAGAGGTTGCTCAAGACAAATGTATGACTAGTTAGGGCTAAGGATATGTTCCTAGTCTTTTACCAGTCTTGGTGTCTAGTTGGAAGACCGGATTGTTAGTATAGATTGCTACACTATTAAGAGGGATTATGTTTAGTAGCTTGAGTCTCATCATATATTGATAGCTCAACTTCACGTGCTCTAGCTCTCCGTAAAATGATGCTATTATTTGTGAATGTGTTTCGCAAATAGTTGAGACTCATGCGTCAAATCCTTGTAACATGGGACTATACATTGCGAATATGTTTTGCAAGTGGTTGAAGTCCATGATTCCTACTTCTTGTGGTATGAGGTTTATATTTGCAGATGTGTTCTGCAAATGGTTGAAACTCATACATAATCCTTGTAGCATGTGATTTAGATTTGCGAATGCACTTTGCAAACGTGTTAAGTCTGGATATCTATACCTTGTGTCATGGTTCCAAAAGTGTGCAAATATGTTTTGCAACTTGATGGGAATCATGTTGATCCTTATGTGCCTGATACTATAATTTGCAAATGTGTTTTGAAAGATTTATTGAAGTATATGCACTTATCAGGAAAATCGGAACAACCGAGATGTGTTGCGTGGTACTACTGGACATTGGAACTACCGGCATGTGTTGCGTGGTATGACCGGACATCATAACTACCGGCTTTATGTGAGCTGCACTACTAGATCCCAAAAGTTCCAGATTTATCCGCGGTACATTTTTTTTTCAAAAAGACGCCTTTGTAGGAGTCTTCTCTCATGTGAGAATGGTAGTTCCGTAGTGTGGCACGGTACTTCCGTTCAGCGGTAGTACTGGACTTTGTGTGGTGGTACTTCCTTCTTGTCTGTAACGGCTAGTTTTCTTACTGTTGTGAGGGGAGCGATAGTACCAATGTTTTGCTGGCGGTACTGCCGAAAATCCTGATTTTTCATGGTTTTGCTTCCAACAGCTAGTTTTTATGGTGTGGGCTATATATATCACCCCAGCCGGTTGGGAGACAATCTTTTGACACTCTCTCAAACTAGTGTGAGATTCTCCTCTCAATTATGTATGTGTTGCACCTGTGAGCAAGGAAAAGGGCTCTAGATTGCATATGTTGCATCTAGAGGTAGATTGTGTATCTAGTTGAGCTTGTGCATTCGTTACATGTGGTGAGAGTAAAGCAAGGGGCTTGACTTGTTACTCTTGGAGTTCTTCTCAAAGAAAGTTGTGAGAAGACCAGGCAAGTTGTGAAGGTTGGAGCTCACCTACCTGGAGCGGGAAAGAGGTACCACTAGTGGATTGAGGTGTTTGGCTTAATTCGTAGAGCCGATTCAATTAATTTGGGCTTACCTCAACATGGACTAGGGGAGACCGACAAGTCTCCGAATACCATAGTAAAAAGGAACCATGTCTTTGTGGTTTGTTCTCTTGTAATCAATTTACATTCAAACAATTTATATTTATAGAATTAAATTAATTGCTTGTTTTTCTAGGATTGCAAACCTTAGACTTAGACTTAGGTTGTTGGTGCACTTAGGTGAACCTAGTTGATTTAGGCCTTGTTTGTGATAAATCAAATTGAGTTATGCTTCTGCATTATAGACTTTGTTTTAGCCAAATAATTAATTGAAAGAAATAGATTGACAAAACAAGAGATTTTTAAAATGCCTATTCATCCCTCTCTAGTTGATCTCCTCGATCTTACATACATTTGTTTTAACTTTCAGAGAAGCTAAAAGCCAAAAGACCAAAATAATAGAGCCCTATAATTGATTACAAACTCAATAGCATTAGTAAGCCTTTAACCACTAAGTTCAGAAACACAAATAACATGCAAATGACACTAAACCCCAGATTCAATCACTTTGTTGGTAGGCCTACAACGACAATGCATTAATCAATAACAACCAATGATAACATGTGAACCTAATTACCTGATCATTGAAATGAATAGCGAAGGATTAGCTAGTTTTCAACAAACAAAATATAAGCAGTTTCACATCACGACAACACCTGCTAGTCTTCGCTACCAATTACCAAAGCTAGCCCTAACACAGATATTCATCAGTAGCTAATTCAAGTTTTGATAACCATACCTAACTGATACTAGAAATAATAGGGGTCACTAAGAGCCTTACATCAAAATTCAACCCCATAAGCACAAGATACACAAGGGTGATGTGTTCACTCCTTGGAGGTCTTGTTGATGAGGGACTTGTGGATGTGAGGAATCACACCATCACCGTGAAGGTGCCCTTGATGAGGGAGTCGAGCTCCACATCACCGCGGATCGCAAGTTGTAGGTGGCGTGGAGTGATATGCTTCACCTTGAGATCCTTGCTGGCATTACTAGCCAGCTCCAGGACCTTAGCAGTCAGGCACTCGAGGATTGCTACAGAGTACACCACAATGGTGGCACCAACACGACCATTCATCGAGACCCTGGACTTGAATTGCCTATGGATACGGCCCGCTGGGAATTGCAATGTTGCCAAGATAGAAGCGAGTCAGTAATCTTCTATATGATATATCATATATGTTACACTTTGGTAGCTCTTCTTATGCACAGCAGCCCTCAGATTAGATCAAAGTTTGTGAGATACGGTATAAGCATGCATGGTAAGATAAGCTAAGAACTTGGAGGGGAATGCAAGAGAACTAAGCAAGTAGGAGGTGGGCATCGACGAGCCTATGCCCAACTCTCACCTAAATGGAGGTTAACAAAGCAAATGGATGGAAAAGTTAATGATTATGGCATTCTCTAAAGTTTTTTATGTTTGCAATGGCATTTATAAGCTCAGTCTATTTACAATGGTATTTTACAACTCGCGAACAATTGCGATAGTATTGAGCAAATTTACTCATTCTTTAAGCATAACCTAAAAAAAGTAAAAAGGATTGTCGCTCACTCACAACCCTTGAATCTTTTAAGACTCTCAGATCTTTCCCCTATACAAGAATCTAGTGCTAAAGAATTTCTTAGTCTCTAATCCTCTCATGCACCCTCCGCTTTGGATGAATAGACTTGATTGCTTGGTTTCTTCTTCTTTTAGCTTGTCCATAGTCACCCCTATGGTTTTTATAGCCCCTCCTAGCACTTTTCCAATTTAGCATAGAAATCTTGATCAAAATAGTAGTGGGAGTCTTAATCCTAAAATGATTCATCTAAGACTCTTTATAGCACATCTATCCAAATCCTAAAAGACTAAATATGAATCACCCTAACTCAATAATCTCTGCCTTGACTCTTATCTATTGAAATCACTATGCACATTCAAGAACTCATACCAAGTTGGCTCCACTTCTTTTTGTTTTTTTTTTGTTTTTCCTCTCACCTTTGAGAGTATCCCCCATAAGGGCTCATGGACATCACCGCAATCTATGTGTCGATGTCCGAACTAACTTGCTCAGACCCTCCTTTTGGGAGCTCCTTCATTGTGTAGTTTGGATAACCACACCTCATGTTCCTACAGTCTTCCATGCCATAGGTTTGCACTGGCTTCGATCTCCACCTACTCGTTGGTACCGTGTGTTTGGTCCCACCACGCCTTCCATCTTCTAGCAGCTCGTATCTTCGCTTTTGCATCTGCTAGATCTTATAATCATCTTTGCAGTTCTGCACATAACTATAGATGAAATCTGAGTACCTACCATGGACACACCGTTTTCTTCTCCTGGCCAAGATTTTTTTATCAAACCTCTCATTGGTTGTTCTTTGTTTAAGCTTACCCTTTAATTAGTATCCTCCATTGCTTCATATACTTTTAATGATTACCTGCCTTTGTAAGTAACCCCACATAACTCCACCTCAAAGTGATACCTCACAACCTTTGAGTTCAAATAATCTCATAGATATTATATTTTTCTTTAAACCGGGAACATATCGAACTCCTGTCAATTTACGATGTGCTCCATCATATATCTCCAATGTAACCATTCCTACTGAGAGACCATGTGGACGTGCCCCATGTTTGTGATGAGTGATTGACGGTTGCTTTTGAAAGTTTGAGTTTGATTTGAGTGTTTTCTGCAAAGTCGTAGCTCTTTTGTTGTGGTTGTAGGTCTTCAAGAGGGCGTACGACCGGTTTTGACCGTTGTCGTAGCTCTCTGGCCGTGGTTGGAAGGCAGCAGCAATCACTACGACCACACTGACCGTGGTCGGAAAGCACTAGGAGCTGTTACGACTGGTTTTGCTGTGGTCGGAAGTCAGTCGGAGTGTTTATGACCACTTTTGCCGTGGTCGGAAGGCTGTACGACCACGTTGTGGCGTTTACGACCACTCTGGCCGTGGTCGTAGGTCACCAGGGAAGTTTACGATTGGTTTGGCCATGGTTGGAAGGCTATTCGACCATGTTGGCTGTGGTCGAAGCCTGTTACGATCACGTTGCTCGCGGTCGGTGGTCGTAAGTCGAAGCTATGACTGCTGCGGTCAGAAGTCGACGCTCGAGTGAACGACCACATTGGCCATGGTGGAACGCTGCTACGACCACGTTGGTCGTGGTCGAAAACTTGGTTCGCAGTTTACGACCATGTTGTGTCGTTTACGACCACTCTGGTCATGGTCGAGCGCACTTACGACTACGTTGGTCGTGGTTGGAAGTCATTAGTCGGAGCTACGACCGCAGCGGTCGAAAGTCGGCGCTCGAAGTTACAACCACGTTGAGTAGTCATGGCCTACGACCACGTTATCGCAGGAAGCGGTCGGAAGCACTCGGGTGAAGTCGTAGTGCGGTCGGTTGTGGTCGAAAGCCCATTCGATCATGTTATAGACTTAGGCTGAAAGTCGTAGCTTCTGTTGTCTGGTCGTATGGCTTCCAGAAGCGGTCGTTTCAGCTGGGAATCAGTCGTAAAGACTTATGAGGTGGTCGTAGACTTTGTGCATTAATGTTTAAGTGATTTTGACCGATCGTAATATATGTACGACTTTGTGGAGTGTGGTTTGAGCTTTGTTTTCCGATGCAAATGGATGTTATCCTTATCTAGTGCGGTGCTATGTGATGTTTTGCTTGTCTGTGATGGTTTGCAGGATTTTGAGACTAGTCGTGGTGAGGCATGGATGGTCGAGACTAAGCACGGGGGTGCTGAGGTCATGAGCGGCCAGGAGATGTCAAAGACGACGAGGTCTGTGAGGTGGTTGCAAGCGTGATCGGCAAGGCAGGAGGAAGCTTCCGGGAAGGCAGCGGAGTGGCATTTTGGAGAAATGCGGAAAGCTGCAAAGGGAAGCTATGTCTCTGCAAAGCACCGGAGTTGTTGGCGCTAACGGGCAAAGCAGTGGAGCCGTTGGGTTTAACGGGTAAAGCACTGGAAGCTTGTGGGTAAAGTGAGTTGAAAACCCGGTGTTATGTGGGGGTTTAAGGGTTCCCCTTCGTTGGTGTGTGGCTATAAATAGAGAGGGTGGAGCTTGGGATCTTGTGAGATTCTGATCCCTGAGTTGCTCTGTTCTTCCTTGTTTATTTGTGAGTGCGTGGGTTCTCGGGATGGAACAAGTGTGCTCATGTATCTCCCAGTTGGAGTGGCTGTAGAAACCTCCATTATCAATCATTCATCTCTCTTCCTCTATGTTGAGTTTTTGTTCTGTGAATTGTTTGATTGTTTGTTTGTGCTTTCTCTGTTTTGTCCTTTCCATGTATGTCTGAGATGATGGTTCTCAGTTGTGCTATGGCCTTCTTGATCTGAGCATGTTCTTTGCTCAAGTTACCTTGCTTTCTTCTGCTCTGAACTGGGATCCATACTTAAGACCATTTGGCCAGGTTCTTCCCGAGAGCAGAGATTTCGATCGGGTCCTAGTACAAATGGTCGTGCGCGCTCTCTCTGTCTTCGGTCGTTACTGTGTTCTTTCTTTTGTCGATCGACATTTCACTGTGGAGTCTTGACTGCTCTGAAACTGCTTCGGTCACAGCAGGGAGTCGTTCGACTACATAGTAAGGTATCGACTACTCTGGGTTTTGGCCAACTCCATCATTCTTGATTAGTCTCAGTTGACTTCCTCTCGGTTTCCAGCGAGCATTCATCTTCTGTCTTCGTAGCTTCTGTAGCTATTGAAAAGAAGTTGGTGAGAATACTTGAGGAGTTTTTGAAGGCACCATTCACCCCCCTCTGTTGCCATTTCGGTCCTACAATAAATTGTTGGAATAGTCCCACATTGGTTGTGGAAGGACAAGAGACCTAACTTAAAAATGGGGGAGTCCCTCACCTCATTGGCTAGCTTTTGGGGTGAGAAGACCCTTACGATCCAACAAGTGGTATCAGAGTCTGGTTCTAATATCTCTGGCCCAATGGACACTAGTGTGTGAATGCCTGATGGACTGTGACCCTAAGGGACCGTCGGTGTACGGTGAAGGGACCCTGAGGGACCGTCGGTGTACGGTGAAAGGGCGGTGAAGGGCTGAGGGACACCAATGTGTGAAGGGGGAGATTGTTGGAATAGTCCCACATTGGTTGTGGAAGGACAAGAGACCTAACTTAAAAGTGGGGGAGTCCCTCACCTCATTGGCTAGCTTTTGGGGTGAGAAGACCCTTACGATCCAACACCTACCTCAGTAATAACATACTCTTTGCAATCCGCTAAGTGGACATTTCCACACGTCGGGCATAGATATCTTTCGTCAAACATCTCACTCGCCAGACATATATGAAAGCAATGACATAAATCTAATATCAATTCATGAGAAATACCTGACTAACTGATGATTAATACATCTGAATAATCATTTGCTACCATCACTAAGCATGCGCCCTTTAGTTACTTCAAACTCAAATTGTCTTTTATCATGTGATCTTCCTCGTCACATAGATAGTTTACACGTGTGCCTTAGTCTTGCTCTTCTTCCTATGACCATTTTTTCTGCCTACACCACATACTACAGCCAATACTTGATCACTCCAGGATGAAGATTCTGATGGCTTTTTCAAGAACTCCACCTCTAATAGATATACAACTAACTTATTGAAGTTGAGAATGCTTTTTTATGAGAATATTCATCACCAAATGCTTCTATGATGGTGGTAGAGATGATATCAATATGATGACTTTATCGTTCTCCTCAATTTTCTTATCCACACTAGTTAATTGTTTGATAAACTTGTTGAAAACATTGAGATGATCAACAAACCGTGTACCTTGCTCTATGTGCAACATGTACAGTTGTCACTTTAACACCCACCAGTTTGTCAACGACTTTACAATATACAATTCTTCTAAGTGCTTCCATAATTTCTTCGGCAAATTCTTCTTAATTACCAAATATTTTACCTCATTGGAGAAACATAAATAAACTATACTAATAGTTTTTTCGATTTGTCCCCTTCAAGTCTTTTCCAGTCATCCTAACTCAACAATATATGGGCCATCCAAATTTCACAAAAGCAAAATAATGACTAGGGCCCTATTCGTATTAACTTCTGCTTCTATCTTCTGCTTGGAAAAGCTAAAAACCAATACAAATACCTAGCTTCTCCACTCCTCTCGCTAACGGCTCAGTCTAGGGATAAGACAGAGAGTCATGAGTGCATCAAAGTACCCCACTCCTCTCGTTCCCATCACACGCACATATCTTTCCCTCAATTTTTTCACCGCCCGCCCCCTTCTTTTAAAATTTATTTCTTTCAGCAACTACTATTTATTTTTAGCTAAAAGCCACAACCAAAAGCCATCAACAAAGGTCAATACAAACGCCGCTAGATATTGGCCCTGTTCTTTTAGGCTGCAACTAATGATTTTTTATCTGCGCTTTTTGACACAACAGAGACACAACACATATGGTTTTGGGGTCAAGAAGCTATTTATATAAACTACTTTGAGAAACCACTAGAAAAAACGGTCCTATTTGTCTCGATTTACAAAAAAAAAATCACAGCCAAAAGCCACAAATAAAACAAAGAACCGGGCTATTGGCTTGTGTCTACCATGACAGGAAGAGTAGACATCTAAAATGCATCTATGCAATTGTGCAAATATGTGCCACGGCAAAAGTTAGTCCTGCGAAAGATGTCCCAAGATGAAGATAAGACCGAACAAAACATCCCATAAAATTACTTGTGCACAAGGCCTTAACACAGTACAAGTGTCGGTAGCCTTCACAAACTCCTGCTAGCTCAGTGGATACTGACGCTTGCCAATGATACTGAAGGTCTGAAGCCTACAGCGTACTGCTACTACCGTACAGGTTTGCAATTGCTCTGCCGTCCAATCAAACGAACCAGGGAACCACCGAACCAAGAACGCAGAAATTCATGAATCATAAGAATTCACACATTTTTCTTCAGTGAATTTATATTAGAGCAAAGAAACTATAGCAAAGAAGAAAACGCTAGCTTATATACAGGCTCGATGACAAATTAATGCTAGTGCCTAGTAAGCCCTCGCAAAAATAGAGTATTGCAGGGACACATGACCTAAGAAAAGTACTACAGTATGTCGTCGAGATGCCTTCTGATGGCATACTTTCTCTTTTGCATCGTCCTCCCCACCCTCTCTCTTTTCTCGAAGCGCTGCCGCTCCCCTCCCTCTCTTTTTCTGCTCTAGAGTAGCTCCATGTGCCTCCTCCGTTGCCCCCCGCCCCTCCACCACCACCCACGGCCAGCGGCACCATCGCTACTTCGCCGCGCAACCCCCGACCCCTCCCCGCCACGCTATGCCACTCAACCTAACTGCAGCCTCTGGCTCCACCCACCGCCCTCCTACCCTGCCAATCGCCCCACTGCCACCCACAATCTCTCCCTGGCCTCCTTATATGTCCAGAGGAAAGATAAACCAGTAGTGGGGGAACAAGATCCGGCAATCAAGGAGAGTGAGGGGATGACAGCAGCGAAGGGGAAGGGAGTGGCAGATGGGAGAGAGGGAGCGACAGGAGAGGGAGGGAGCAGCGGCGCTTCGGGAGGGAGACGAATGGTATATTGTTCACGGTATACCATCCGACAATATACTATTCGATAGTTTTTCTCATAACTTAATGGCAACGGGCCGGCTAATCTGGCATCCCAGCTATTTGCAATAATTGGAGATGAGGGGTTGAATTCCAAAGGTAAAACAGCATGAGAATGTAGCAGGCTCATAAGATCTCACAAACTAATGTGTTTCCAAAAAAATCTAAAAAAACATCTCCTTAACGAACGAAATCTACTGCCTGGGCCTAATTCTGCGACAAGAAATTGCAAAATTGCTCACATATCTAACAAAATTGTAGCTCAAGAAGCCAAGCTTTCTCATCAAGAATGATCCAAGAAACCTATCATTTTTTTAGAGGCAAGAAAGGGAGGGGAGCGGGGAATGAAACCTGGATCCCAGTGCACGAGGAGCGAGACATTGGTGCTTTCTTCTTATCCCTATCCTTGTCAGTAGCTGCCTTCACCGCCAGCATCCCCCTTCCCTCCCTTCCCCGCCATCTCCTCCTCGTAGCACCAAAAAACCATAGTTAAGAAAGTTGGACCAGACTGCCAGTTGAACTGGGAAAAACCAGAACCGGAGACTAAACCAACTCAGTTTGCTTTGAAGACCGTCCATGCAGTCAGGCCAGAAAAAATCGGATGAACTTGCTAGTTGTTTACAGAACTGCTAGACCGGTCGATTTTAGCTGAATCGAGCAGTTATTGCATAGGACCAAAATACCCTTGATCTTAATGTTTTGTTGCTTACGGTTTAGGGGTAATACTAGAAAAATACGAGTATGAGTGCTATTTAGTGCATTGCATTGGCCATTGAGGGGCATTGGCTCACAGACCCGAGCCCAACGGCCTCGATCTGAGTCACCCTAGCCGCCGCTGTCGGGCCGCCCCCTTTTCGCCACCGCCGGCCGCCCCCTCGCCCTTGTCGCCGTCGCCGACTGCTCCCTTGGCCGGTTGGCCCTTGTCACCCGTCGGCCCTTGTCCTTGTCGTCGCCGCCTGTGACTCAATCTGTTGATCGTGGACAGCTTAGAACTCAGAAAGTCAGAAGCCTCACTCCAGTAATTATTAAGGTAATTGATTTGTTCCACATTTAGATATGAGCTTCTTGTGTTTGCTCCACATTGATTTGTTGCTTGTGTGCCTCTGTCAGTCTGCTACTCTGCTCTACTGATGCGTGCCAAAGCCAAACCAGCCTCTCCATGGCAGCTGTTACATGCCGTCGGTGCGTTTTACTCATTGTTCTCACTCATGCTCCTACAATGCTACATACTAATACTAGTAATCTGTAAGCTCAATTGCATGGATTAACAGATGCTAATTAATTTCAAGAGTTAAGTGCTTATATCATTAGAGTTAAATAGCTACAGACTAATTTCAACTAGATGACTCAAATACATGCACGCATGCAAGTGCTGAGTCCTGCTAAGTACTGAATGAACTGACGGTTCAATCGGTGAATCACCGGTTGGACTAGTGAACCGGTGACTCCACCGGTTCGATCACCAGTCCAAGTTCAATAACTATGGAAAAAAAACAAGAAACAGAAAATAAGAATTATTTCGGCCGCTTCGTGAAAACAGGAAACAGAAAAATTCTCGGGGCCGAAGAACAACTCGGCCCGTCCAGCCACGATGGTAGTTCAAAGGGTGCTGGAGGCTAGAGTCGATCAGTACTTTGCATTGGGCCCATTTAGCTGAGATGGGTTTGGGCCTGCCCTTTCTTCCATGGAAAATTTTGTTTTCGCCACTGTTAACGAGCATTCTCATCGCTGCCATTAAAAAAATTGCGTATTTCGTACTTACCAATCTCAAATTGGATTTCATATTATTTTTAACACTGTCATCCATATCCGTTAGATTGGCTAGTAGTGTAGACTTGTTGACAGCTATTTCCTTTGCCTGATTTTTTATGAAAGATATCCTATGACCCTATTTTTTAACTTATAATTTATTATTTATATTTTCATCACCGTTTTGAAATACTTCATTGGGTTAATTTTTTAAAAATAACTTATCGACATTCAGTTTATTTGTATAAATACTTACATTAAAACCAAAACCCGTCAGTTAGTCCCTCATCTCCATCACTCTCTCTCTCTCACTAGAAGTAGGGACTAGAGAGCCTCCGCTGCGGGATTTATTCGTGCGTTTCAAATGGAACCTTCTAATTTATACTAGTTCGAGGCATGCACGTTGTAGGTGGATTGACATGTATAAGGGCATGTACAATGGTATGAGCTAGTTACTAGCTCTAAGATAACTTCTCCAATGATATTAACTTTTAACACATAGCTCATAAAATGAATAGTCCCATATGACATCCTCATATAATCTTGGAGTGTGTGTATGAGACTAGCTCTTGATCAAGAGCTAGCTTTTCTCTCTCTTCTATTAATATATGAAATAATATGTTTAGAGCTAACTCATAAATCACCATTGGATATGCCCTAAGGGGGATAATTTGTTGAGAGTTATTTTGGTACGGTTTTGATTTTTTTTTTGGAGGGGACAAGGTATTTTCTATTGGTTTAGGGGTAAAGATAAGCGAGAGTACATGTATGAGTGAGATTTCTATCATCAATTTGTCATGAAACAAAAGCTAAAGTTAGGTACATAAGTAGGTGGCCGCTGCTCACCCTATCTCGAAGTTTACCGTAGATGCATCCGAGATCCCAGTCTCCCTCTCCCTCCAGACGGTGGCGGCGACGAGCAGTCCGGCGCGGCGAGACGACAGCCCACGAGGGCGTCGCTACTTGCTAGCCTAGGAGAGTAGGAGGTAGCAGAGACCGGTGACGGCGGGGAGGGCCAGAGCCCGGACGGCAGAGCCGCAGCCCGCACGGCCGCACCGTAGAGGAGGCGGCGCCGACCGTCAGACGTCAACTGCGCAACCGTGGCGAGCCCAGTTCACGGCGTTGGCGCTCCAGCAAAAGAAGAGAAGATTTTTTCTCCTGCCTCCGCCCCTGGTTCGTAACGATTTCGTAGTGAGAAGTTGTTCGAACGCACACAAAGCCCTTGCAAGTTGCAACACCTGTGATGTGCGCCATGGCATGCAACTTTGTTGCATCCAGATGCTGCAAGCCTGCAACGCTATATAAGCTGTTCTGCCATTGCTGCCCAGAGGAAAGCATGGAATGGACGACCATGTCTGTTGGCAGCACGATGGTCGCTGCCATCGGCAAGGGATGTTCAGAGGGAAAAGAAGAAGAAGAAAAAAGAGCCTAGGTGGTCCTTGCCTGTGTGAATTCTGAAAATCCTCTGATTGTTTATGGCTTTATGCTGATCGGTCCTGGATGGGAAGAGAGGAGAGGAGTGGGGCCCACCTGTCAGTCCATGGCCTGCCAGCGTGATACCAACCTATCACGAACCGGTCACACCCCAATACCCCATCAAGCTTGGACGATCGTGTTCGACCTTCAGATTTTTCAGAACAGGAAGTGAAGGAAAAGATGGACGGATGTCATATACGACTATACGAGTACGTAAGAATGCTACGGTTTTTGTTATGAGAATGGGGCTGGTTTCGTTGCCGCCTCTGTATTCTGCTACTACATGACAACCTGTGTCTGAAATGGAAAAGATAAGTCAAGGTCTTATTTCCCATCTTTTTTTCATTTTAAGAAGAAAGAAAATCCACTTTTCAACTTTCAATTTTGGTCTCAGTTCATTTTTCAACACTGAACTTTGAAGATGTTCGAATCGGAACCTCAAAGGCTCAAACTAATGAAACTATCCGCTTCACCTCTCCTTAACCCAAGCCAAGGTGGTTTTGTCTGACGTGACACCGATATATTCATTTTCCGCTGACATGGTATCTAGATAGAATTGACGTGGCACTCTTCTTCACTTAATTTAGTTGCAACATCATTTAAGCCCAGTTGTCATACACATGTTGGGGGGGGGGGGGAGCGAGGCCGAACAGAGGCAAGACAGGGGAGGCATGAGGCAACGGTTCTGGTGCCTCTCTAGGGATGGTAGGGCGATGACGGGGTAGTGGTGACCTCGAAAATAGGTTGTTGGGAGGGACTGGGAGCTAGGGAAGGTGGTGAAGTGATCGGAGACGCATTGGCACGTGCTCGGGGGAGGGGGAAACGTGTGGTGATGTATAGTGGCTGAAATCCTGGGAGGAGAAAGACGTCGATTGGGGATGTAGAGGGGCAAAATGGAGAGGCGCACACGCTCAGGGGTGACCTGGTGATGGCGTCCCACGGCTGCAATTGGAACTTATCGTGGCGACGGCAGGCTCGTTCGAAATTGGGGGAGAAGGCTGCGGCAGTGAGCTCCTGTGGAGAAAACATGAAACTGATTAAGGGGAAATGAACAGAAGCCTCTGGAACATGATGTGATGTGAACAGTTTTGGGTGATCTTACTGAATTCAACAAAACTACGACAATTGTTAGCGACAGTTGCGGCTACCAACATGTTGATTTGGTGCAGGTGGAGCGGATCCATGTTTCGTTGATGTAATCCTATAACACCAAACATCCATCATTGTCCTTATCTAGGGTGCATGTCCAATACATTCCATTGGTTCCCGTCTTGTACAGCAACCAATACTCTCATCCTTCTCCATGACACGTAGAACCCGACGATGCCATGGTAGAGATGGATCGGTGGGAGACAGACCCAATGGCAAGTCCAGGAGTTACTAGCATAGAGGTTGTCGAGGTAGAAGACGAGGAGAATGCTATTGCATGATTGAACACACTGTCCAGCTTAACATCGTCGAGCAGCTCAGGACCCACTCTAGAGGCCTAGCACAACACCTAGGTCATCAACAAAGCAAATGGCCTGGTGGTCAAAGATGTCGAGGGGCTAAGGTCGAAGTTGCAACAGGAGAAGAGGGACATGGGCAAGCAGAAGTGCTCCTCGGCACAGGCAAGAGCAAGATAAACGGTGGAGAGGAGGAAGAAGAAGAGAGCCATGTCAGCTTTACCTGGATGCCATCTCGGCAGAAAATAGATACATCGGTGCCACGTCAAACGATACTACCCTAGTTTGGGCCGAGGAGGTAAAACGGACAATTTCATTAATTTGAGGTTCTAATTAGAGTGGTTTCAAAGTTTGAGGTTAAAAATCGAACTGTGGTTAGAGTTTCGGCTATATCTCGTACTTTCCAACTGAGCTTTCAATTATTTTCCTCCGCATATTAGCGGTGACTAGGATGGCACTGAGCAAGTCAACAAGTCACTCAAAAAAAAAGGATAACATTGAATAGAAGACGTGGCATATGTAACCAAACCATTTCGATTGATTAGTATGTTGTTACATAAAGTGACACATGACCTGCTCTCCTTTTTTCTTGTCTCTCTAAACGATAAGGTTGGTGCTGCTGTGCCTCTCGCCATCATGCCATATCAGTATTGCTCCCCTAGCTAGTCTCCTCGCCTGATCTCTTCTGTATCTACTTCTCCATCCAAATATATAAAGTGCATTTTAGATTTGAAAATAACTAGATCATCTCTAATTAGTATCTCTAAATATAACAACGCATATATATAAAAAAATACAAAGTAAAGATGAATATTTATTAAAGATATATAAAGAAACAACGTATTTATTTTATATTAGAATATAAAAATATTATATATTTATAAGTAAGACTAATGATGTACTATTTTTTCCCTTTAGTTTGTTTACCCGGTCACATCACATGGTGGTGACCACTGGCCACTTTGTCAAACCACACAAACAAAGAAAGGTGACCTTAATTTTTATGATTTTATCGGATAGGATCAACTTTGTTGATAGGGTTACAGAACCTGCTCAAGGCATCGCGGCAATGAGTGGTTTGGGAAAAAAGAAAAGGAGAGAGGGAAAAAAAGAAAGGTGGATAGAAAGTCACATGAACCATCTAGTCGATCCCTGCACCATTGCCATAAAAGCTGTTGCACAGTGGTAGTAGTGTAGAACTACTCCCGTTCAATCACAGGATTTATATTGACCTTTTACACCTCCAAATCTTGACAGGCCAATGAAAGCTGTATAGATCTTGTGCAAAGCTTTTGCATGTTCTGAAAAAAAAAACAAGCTGTCTAGATCCTAAAACATCTGCAGTTACCAGCTAGAACAAACGGTGCCACAATAGTCGGTCAATTAATTCAGAATACTAGTTACGTATCCATGCGTTGCAATGGAACTCATTGAATGTATAGAGAATCGTGATATAGAAGAGAGTTGCTTCGATCGGTTGAAACGTAGAGAATGGTAAGAAGTTAAGGGAATAGAGCGGTTGGAGGAGAATGGACGTACAACTACCAACTCGTTCTTTTATAATAGTAATAACTAGCACTCTTCTTTTGTATGAAGCGTAGAAATACTTCGCTTAGTTTAACCAATCCAAAACAAAACAATACAGACTTTCCCTTTCTCGCAATTCGCATTCCAGATTATTAAAGTAAAGAGCGATATATATTCCAAGAATATGAGAGACCTGCAACTCAAGAATATGGCCAGGGAGTTGTGGACCAAGCTAGTATGATTGCTGCTTTTGTTTGATTGAAGATGTGAAACATCAAGCGACCCATCGAATAATTGTTGCAGCAAGTAGTAATGTGCAGCTTAAGCTTGGATTTGTTTGGTCAGGATAGTGACACAGCAGAGCATGAGAGCAGAGCCAAGCAGGCCAGCACTCGGCAGTAGGGATGGCAATTTTTTCTATAGGGATGGTCGTGGAAAATTTCTCTATTGAGAACGGTGTTCTCCCACATAGGGGAACAAGGACAGCCCGTACTACACTAGCGGGGTCTTATAGGGATTCGGTAAAAAATATTTTTTAATATAATAAATTATAGCTTTTAAGTATGAGAGATTTCATTCTTTTCTTGTATATTTGAACTAAAATTTGAATTTATATGTTAGAAAATATATTTTATAGTTATATTTTTTAAAAACATATCTAAATAATTATAAACTAATAAACAAAATTATATTATTATTTTTTACTAAATAATTTAGTTTATTTTTAATCTCCACGGGGACCAAGGGCGAAACAATCTCCCCCAATAAGCATAATGGGACTGAAACATGGCCAGGCTAGCAGGGATTAGGAGAGGAAATATTTTCTTTCAAACGGCGGTTTCGAATTAGCAGAGTGCTCTTTCCGTTTTATTCTAGCTGTCGTCTCGTGAAGTAGCATGAGTGATAAGATTATGATATTATCCTATTTCAGACATGTTTAGAACGTATGATTTTCGTAAGAATTTCGTAGGAAACCTTAAATGTTCTCTTTCCGTCAAAATATATACACGACTCTTCTGCTTCGAAATTTACACACAGTTCTTCTGTTTCAATTTCAATGACGATATGGTGCGGTGCTATATGGTTGAGCAGGGGTTTCTTACAAACAAAACTTTGTTTTGCGTGTAGAGACAAAAGGCTAATCTTATTTATACATCTGTGTGCAAAATTAGCATCTAGTAGTATGTCGGACTTCTTGTATGGATACAACATACATACATGCTAACTTTAATCATGATTATAATTAATAAAGATTAAGCTCCCCTGCTCTAAAAGATACTGCCACTTATGGAATTATTTGTCATACCAATATCTAATATGATAAGCTCTCAAAAAATAATATGGTATAATTGATATATAGTTGGTAGAAAATTACCAAATTTAAAAAGTATGGAGTTATCGGTACTGCAATGCCAAACTAAATGTGCATGCATAGACATGGCTGAAAACTTTTTGGCTTATGACTTTTTTTAAACAAATAAAAGTGATAGCTTTTTCGCTGTCATTTCAAAGTAGTTTATTAGGATAGATTTTTTAAAATAGCTTATTCTCATAAACCCTTATGTTAAAGCAAAAATTATAACCTGCAGCAGATATCATTCCACCCAACGATTAGACTTGTGCAAGGTCCCTGCGTACCAAGAGTAGACCCATCAGTCAGGCGCCACGTCGGACAGAATGGGGTAAGAACGACCACGTCGGACGCCACGCCACCTCCCGTCCACGTCGGTCTTCCCGACCCTATAAAACTCCCTCTTCTCGTCTTCTTCCCCCAAAACTCCAACACCAGAAAAACGACCCAAAAAAGATTTTAAAAAAAACTCCTAGCCGCTCCGATCGAATCATCCACGGGTAGCCGTCCCCACGGCCATGTCTCCGGCTATCGCCGCCTCCCAAGATCGCGTCCTCGGGTGATACGTCCGGCGCCGTTCGTTCCTTGTGTCGATATGAGGGCCGCATCGACAGCTGCTGTTCGATGCTCCGGAGATCAGTCCCCGGCGCCGGCGAGGTCGATGCTGAAGCGGCTGTTCGATCGGCAGCTGCTGCGGATCTCCCCGGCGGAGTGGCTTCCGTCTGCGCCGGCGGCAGGAGAGAAGGATGAGGCGGAGCCGAGCTCCGTGTGCCTGGACGGCATGGTGCGCAGCTTCTTGGAGGACGGCGGCGGCGCGGGCGCCGAGAAGGCGGGGCACGGCGGGCGGTACTGCAACTGCTTCCACGGCGGCGATAACTCCGACGACGAGGATGAGGATGACGCCGCCGCGTCCTCCGACGTCGCCGAAACGATCAAGGTAGTGACTTGGCTTCTTTTCATCCTCTGTTCGTCGGCGATGACCAAGCCCAAGTGCGCAAGAACTGATTTTTGTTGTCTCGCGCCGCTGTGTCCAGGGCCTCGTCCACTGCGCGACGCTCCGGGAGCGCAACCTCCTCGCCGACGTCTCCGCCCACCTGGAGCAACACCGCACGGCGGGGGCGCGCAGGCGCGACCTCCTCCGCCTGGTCGCCGCCTCGCTCCGCGCCGCGGGCCACGACGCCGCCGTCTGCGTCTCCCGCTGGAACAAGTCCCCCTCCCACCCCGCCGGCGAGCACGCGTTCATCGACGTGCTCCTCCCCGCAGCCTCCGACCGCGGCGCGCGGGAGCGCGTCCTCGTGGACGTCGACTTCCGGTCCGCGTTCGAGGTAGCGCGGCCCACCAAGGCCTACCGCGCCCTGCTGCAGCGGCTGCCAGCGGTGTTCGTCGGCAAGGACGACCGCCTCCGCCTGCTGGTTGCCGCGGCCGCCGACGCCGCGCGCACCAGCCTGAAGAAGCGCGGCCTCCACCTCCCGCCCTGGCGCAAGCCCGAGTACATGCGAGCCAAGTGGCTGTCCCCCTACGACCGCGAGTCGCTGCCACCCGAGGAGGCCGACTCCGCCGACGAGGTAGTTGGAATTTGCCCGTAGGATCGAATCAGGTGGATGCAACTTACACACGTACTTCAAATTTTGATCTTAGTTGTCGTAATCTATTTATGACTGCTCAGCTCTAATGTCAAGTGTTAGAACACAGCACCAGGTTACCCGTGGACATACACTATACGGGGAGGTCGAACAAATACAGAGACACGAAGAGAAATTTTTCCCGACGCGAACTTAACTTGTGTCTCATTTCCTCTTCCTTTTCTCTTTTCTTTTATTCGACTTACGTTCTTATTCTCAACAGATAACATGTCTTATATAGACACACCCGGGCCTCATAATAAGTCACTCACCCACTACAAGACTCTGACAATGACTACCTGCCCATACCGAGCAGTTCGCCAACTGATTGAAGCCCCACGTGATTCCATGACCACTGGACACACATGACTGCTACAGTGACTAGCCACACACGACTGCTACAATGACTGGCCACACACGAACGTTATAGTGACAAGCTGCACAAGTCTTCGGTCGCACACGAACGCTATAGTGACAGGCCACACACGTCTTCGACCGCACTCGAACACTACAGTGACAGGCCGCACACTTCTTCTGCAGTACTCCACTGAGTATAACGCCCACAGTACTCCTCCGAGTATGACATCCACAGTACTCGGTGCAGCTATGACCGGTTTGCTACGACTACGACCACGGTGCACACGGGCACTATGACCACGCTGGTCTTCCAAGCACCGACCGATTCCGTAGTCCTATTGCAGCTCCAACCACAGCTCTGACTGCTACTTTGAATACGGCTTGTCTTCGACCGTGTCTCCGACCATTGCTTGTCTTCAACCACGTTTCCGACCATGGTTAGTCTTCGATCGCATCTCCGACCACAGCTTGTCTTCGACCACGTCTCTGACCACGGCTTGTCTTTGACCGCATCTCTGACCACTGC